>CAUYUJ010003323.1:57500-72500 GCA_963575745.1 Prorocentrum cordatum
TTGCGCTGATTTCCTCGCTATCCGCCAATGCGTGGCATAGCGAACCTGGAATTCCAAAAAGGATCCCATCGTGTCTTGCGCAAATGGAGGAGGGGGAGGATGAGCAGGAGGATGAGGATGACAAAACAGCAGCAGGAGAAATTGGAGTGAGAGAAACTGGAGCAGGATGGCCAGGGGAAGGCGGGGGAGGGGAAAGAAGCGGAACGAAACAGACGAGGCAACACTCGGTCCAGAAAAGTGACCCGCGCTTGGGCGAGAGCGCCACTCTGAACGATGGGAGCACAGCGCCGATCCTGAAATGAGGCCCACGCTGCAGCGGCAGCACCGGGTTGAGACACCGAAAACGCTCCTAGTGAACAAGAAGTGTTGGACATATTGATAAAAAAGCTTTGGATTGGGTGGCAAACTTGACATATCACAAAAAAAAGGAATGGACATATAGAAAACAATAACATCGCCGGACAAATAAAAAAGAGTGCGCGGAGGGGGGCGGGCGACCCCCAAGCCACCACACTCTGGAACTGCAGCCGCAAAAGGAGGAGGAATGGAGTGGAGTGGAGAGAGAGAGAGAGCGCCGAAAAGCGACGGTGCGAGGCCACGCCCCCGCGGCCGCCGCCCTCAGCCGTCCCACGGACGAGGCGGCTTCCGAGTCGGAGGGCGCACCCGCGGCCCCCGCCCGCAGGGGGGGCGGGGCGGGCGACGGCGGCGGCGGGAACTTCCGCGGCGCCCGCCCGCAGACGCAGCACGGCGGCGCCCGAGCACAATTCGAAAAACTGGCCGAAGTCCCCGCACACGAAGCAGGACGCGCCAGGGGCCACCAGCCGTCCGAGCGCGGGCCGACGGCCACGTCCGCAAGATACGGCGGCCACCGTGCGCCAAGCCCTCCAAATTGGGGAAGGCAGCCAGGGGCGGGCAGCCCAGCCCGCGCCAGCTCGACCTCCAAGGCGGCGAGCTTGCTCTCCACCGCGGCGAGCTCGCGCTCGCTGCGAAGCCTCGCGGCCGTCGCCGCCGCCTTGAGCTTGTGCTGGCGTAGCGCGGCCGACGCCGCCGCAGCCGCGAAGTCAAGGGGAGGCCACTGCCGCGCTCGGGCCATGGGTGCCGCCCGCACAGGCCTCGGTGCCCTCCCCGCCGAAACGCCGTCGTCCTCGTCATCCGACGGGAGCGGCTCGGGCATCACGGCGAACGGGACGGCCGCAGCTGCCGCCGCCTTCTCCGCTGGCCGCCGAAGGACGGCAGGGTCCTCTGTGAAGCACGCGTGGCTGTCAAGGCCTGGCGTCGGCGGAGGCGGCGCCCCAAGGGCAGGCACGGCGGCCTCCGCCGCATCCCACGCGGGCGGGCCAGCGGGGCAGAGCGGCTCCAGCTCGGACGCCTTGTTGAGGACCCTGGGCACCTCCAGAATCGCGGCGTCGAGGTCGGCCGCGGCGTCGGGCATGCTACACGGCCGAGGCTGCCCGCCTCCTCCACCAGCACCACGTTCGGCAGCATCGTCACGGCGAAGGCGGGCGGCCAGAGCGCCGCGCAGCGCCCCGCCCAGGCAGGGGGAGTGACTGCCCACGGTGGCCACGCACCTCCTCGAAAGCGGCCAGGAGGCGTGAAGGGGCCCAAGGACACACAAATAAATAGACACAAATAAAAGGATTCCCCATATTTTCCTATATTTTCTGGGTTTCTGTCTTCCCCCCCACTTCCCATATTTTCCCATATTTTCCTGGGGATCGACGATTAATTGTGTCTGTGTGTTTTTTTCCCTCCTGACAGGAGGCGGCGCGACCCTGCGCCCGCGCCTGCTGCGCGCGGCGCTCCGCCGCCGACCGGCTGGGACCGGCTGGGCCGCCGGGGCCGCCGAACCAAGGCGAGGTCCATGCCGCACGGGGGTGGGGGGACCCGAGGGCGGCCGCGGCGGGGGCGGGGGTGGGGCGGCGCGAGGGGCGCCCGTGGCGCGGGCTCGGGGACCCTCGGTCAGGGCCGAGCTGGCGCTTGCCAGAGAAGAAGGAGGAGGAGGAGGAGGCAGGCAAGCATGCTGGTCAGGGCATGATTCGAGAAGGTCCACCGACAGAATTCGACAGCACGCAGCCGCAAAAGGGTGAGCAGCTCATGCAGAAGGCAGCGCGCAGCGAGAGAGGGGAGGGGGGCGAGTGGGAGCAGTGGAAAGGCAGAGGGAGGGAAAGAGGGATGAGAAGTGGAGGGCCAGGAGGGAGGGGAAGAAGGGAAAAGGGAATCACGGCGGGAGCACACGCGGGAGTGCCAGTGTTCGCCGGAGCGGATCCTCACCACCTCAATATCCCATCCTCCGTCCTCCTCCTTCTGCTTCTCCAACTCCTCCTCACGATCAAAATCGCCATCATGACTACCATCACCTCAAACATTAAGATCGTGAACAACCTCATCATGATCAGCAGTATCGTCAGCATCACCATCGTCGTCGTCGTCATCATACGCATCATCCTCATGAGCATCATCAGTATCAGCAGCATCATCATCATCATCATCATCATCATCATCATCATCATCATCATCATCATCATCATCATCATCATCATCATCGTCGTCATCATCAGCATCATCACACAATGATCAGCATGATAACCACCACAACCATCATCATCGTCATCAGTATCTTCATCATCCACATCAACAGCATCGTCATCAGCAGCATCAGCGTCATCAGGATAATCAGCAACATCAGCAACAACATCATCATCACGTCGTCAGCGTGGTCGTCGCCGTCATCCACGTAATCGACATCATCCGCATCTGCAGCTCATCATCATCATCATCAGCAGCAGCATCATCATCAGCAGCATCATCATCAGCAGCATCATCATCAGCATCATCATCATTCGCAGCAGCATCAGCATCATCAGCAGCAGCATCAGCATCATCAGCAGCAGCAGCATCAGCATCATCATCAACATCATCAATATCATCGCATCGTCATGTTAACCACCATCACCACGGCGGCCACCGTCACCATCAGCATCACCATCAAATCCGCCGACCCCTTGGGGTTCATCGGCGTGTGAGATGTTCCCCCTCCCCAAACCCCTCCCCCGGGAGCCCGGTCCGGTCCATTTGGAGGGGGGGGAGGGGGGGGTCTGGCCGGACCGGCCGGACGGGCCGGACCCCCCCGGAGGTCTCATCCGCTCCCGAAAAACGTGGAAAAACACGTGAAATTGGTGTAGGGACGCGTCTGGTGGCCTCGAAATGGGTTTGGGACGCCCCACGAGCGCTCCAAGACGTCCAAGTTTGCCCGAAGACGGGCCACGAGGCGTCCTCGACGGCAAAAGAGGTCCCCACGAGCTCCCCCGAGGGCCTCCGAGATGCGTTCCACAAGGGTCCCTAGACGCCAAAGTTGGGCCATTCCCATTGTGAAATGCACATTTAAAAAAATTCAGCTTTGGATCTTTCCGATGCTCCCAAAGAGGCCCAAGAGGCCCCAAAGAGGCTCCCAAAGATGCTCCCAATCCCGACGGCCCAAGAGGCTCCCAAACCCGCTCCCAGACGGCCCCAGAAGCCTCGCAGAGGGTCCCCCACAGACCCCTAGAGGGCCCAAGATGGGCCAACAGGCGTCCAAGACGGCCCAAGAGGGCTCCGAAAACGGCCCCAAGAGCGTTCCAGGAGCGTTCCGAGTTGCTTCCCCGAAGCTCCACATGGTCCCAGACGGTCCAAGAGCGATCAGAAACATCGACGACGACCTCCCGACGGCTCACGAGGCCTCCCCAGACGCCCCCACAGGCATCCAAGATTCCCCCCAAGAGGCCCTCTAGACGCAAAAAATCGTTTGTTTCCTTCGTAAAACGTATATGTTTTCACACGTGCGCTTTTGGGGGTGACGAAAAACGTGGAAAAACACGTGAAATTCGTGTAGGGACGCGTCTGGTGGCTTTGAAATGGATTTGGGACGCCCCACGAGCGCTCCAAGACGTCCAAGTTGCCCGAAGACGGGCCACGAGGCGTCCTCGACGGCAGAAGAGGTCCCCACGAGCTCCCCCGAGGGCCTCCGAGATGCGTTCCACAAGGGTCCCTAGACGCCAAAATTGGGCCATTCCCATTGTGAAATGCACATTTAAAAAAATTCAGCTTTGGATCTTCCCGATGCTCCCCGACGGCCCAAGAGGCTCCCAAACCCGCTCCCAGACGGCCCCAGAAGCCTCGCAGAGGGTCCCCCACAGACCCCTAGAGGGCCCAAGATGGGCCAACAGGCGTCCAAGACGGCCCAAGAGGGCTCCGAAAACGGCCCCAAGAGCGTTCCAGGAGCGCTCCGAGTTGCTTCCCCGAAGCTCCACATGGTCCCAGACGGTCCAAGAGCGATCAGAAACATCGACGACGACCTCCCGACGGCTCACGAGGCCTCCCCAGACGCCCCCACAGGCATCCAAGATTCCCCCCAAGAGGCCCTCTAGACGCAAAAAATCGTTTGTTTCCTTCGTAAAACGTATATTGTTTCACACGTGCGCCTTTGAGGATGACCCCCGCTCCTGCACGGCCCCAGAGCCCCCCAAACCCGCTCCCAGACGGTCCAAGACGCCTCCAAGAGGGTCCGTACATAGCCCTCGAGGGCCCCAAGACGCGCAAACACACGTCCAAGACGGCCCAGAAGGGCTCCGAAAACGGCTCCGAGAGCGCTCCAGGAGCGGTCCGAGTGGCCTCGGAGAGAGCTCCACATGGTCCTCGACCGTCCAAGGGCGATCACAAACATCGACGACGGCCACCAAACGGCTGAAGAGGCCCCCAAGACGGCCCAAGAGGCATCCACAATGCGCCCACAGAGGGCCTCTAGACGCAAAAAACCGCCCGTTCCCTTTGTAAAACGTAGATTTTTTCTCACACGTGCGCCGTTCGGGGTGCCCCCCGCTCTTGGACGGTCCCAGAGCCCCCCAAAGGGTTCCCCATATAGCCCTAGAGGGCCCCAAGACGGGCCAACAGACGTCCAAGACGGCCCAAAAGGGCTCCGAAAACGGCCCCGACAGCGCTCCAGGAGCGCCCCGAGTGGCCTCGAAGAGAGCTCCACATGGTCCCCGACGGTCCAAGAGCGATCAACAGCACTGACGACGACCTCCAGACGGCTACAGAGGCCCTCAAGACGCCCCAAGAGGCATCCACGATGCGCCACAAGAGGGCCTCTAGACGCACAAAAACGCACGTTCCCTTCGTAAAACGTATAGATTTCTCGCACATGCGCATTTTGGGGTGTTCCCCGCTCCTGGGCGGCCCCAGAGCCCCCCAAGACCGCACCAAGACGGTCCAAGAAGCCTCCACGAGGGCCCCGCGACAGCCCAAGAGGGCGCCAAGACGGGTCTCAAGAGGGGCAGAGGACGGCCCAAGAGAGCCCCGAAGACAACGCGCGCGACTCGCGGTCAGATTCCTCGAAACGTGCGTCGCTTCCCGCCGTGATCGTCACTTGCTTCCGCAGGGCGTTTCGGCGGGTCTCTGACCATGGCCTGAAACGATCGAAGGTCACCCCACGGCCGCCCCTGACGGTTCCAAAAGACACCGCAAAGCAGTTCTGAGGTCACCAAGGGCATACCACAGTCCTCGGCAACAGATGGCGACGGCCAAGACGGCCGAAAAGAACGCCCAGAGCGCCCCATGACAGCCCAAGAGAGGCCGATGACAGCCCAAGAGAGCCCCAAGACAGCCCAATACTGCCACAGGACGGCCTAAGGGGCCCCAAGACAACCCAAGAATGCCCCAAGAATGGCCCAGGGGCCTCAGACCACCCAAAGAGGCGACCAGACCACTGCGCGATTCTTCATAAGGGGTCGGCGGATGTGGCGTAAGCCTGAAGAATCAGCATCACCATCACCATCGCCATCACCACCAGCATCATCATCATCATCAGCATCATCATCAGCATCATCATCAGCTTCGTCATTGTCGTCGTCATAGTCATAGTCATCGGCATCGGCATCGGCATCATCAGCAGCATCCTCGTCAGAATCATCAGCAACATCATCGTAACTCATCATCATCATCAGCATCATCAGCGTTATCAGCAGCATCGGCATCACCATCATCATGAGCATAAGCATCGTCATCAGCATCATCGCCATCAGCATCCAGCATCATCGTCATCATCATCAGCATCATCATTAGCATCCTCGTCCTCATCCTCCTCCTCGTCAGCAGCAGCATGATCATCATCCCCACTGCCGTCTCCAGGGAAGGGCCCGCCTCGTGTCACCTCCGCCACCACCGACAACCCAGCTGCCCGCGGGTGAGGAGCAGGGCTCCTCGTACTGCGTATGGTGCACGCACACGCGCTCTATCGTCTGGAAGTGCCTCTCCACCACGGCCAGGACCTCGCTCAGGAGGGCAGGGGGAGGGGGAGGGGAAAGGGGGGCTGCGGAGTGGGATGCGCGATGGGGAGGACGTCGTCGGACACTTATGGGCATCCATAAGCATCTGGATGCCTCTGGGTACCTCTGTCTCGGGCGAGGAGGAGAGGGACGAGGTAGATGAGGAGTGAGCAGGGAGACCACCACCACCACCACCACCACCACCACCACCACCACCTCGAAGACGAGGATGACGCGAGGGGGGAGGGATAACAGCAGGATCGGCATGGGAGGAGGGAGGAGCAAGAAAAGGAAAAGGGGAGAAGAGAGAGGGAGGAGGGAGGAAGACAACTGGAGAAAGGAAGGAGGAGAGACGAGGGAGAAACGGGAGCAGGGGAGATAGAGGAGGGAGGGAGGCCAAAGGGAGGGTTGAGGGGGGTGGAGGGAGGCGGGATGAGGGAGGCGCGATGAGGGCGGAGAGACAAGGAAGGACCGGGGGGGAGGAGGGAGGAGAGAGGCTGGAGGTAGGAGGTGGGAGGAGGCATGGGGGCAGGAGGATGGGGTGGGGAATGGATGGAGGGATGGAGGGATGGAGGGATGGAAGGATGGAGGGAGGGATGGAACGCGGGGAGGGGGGGGGAGCAATGGGTCTCAGTGCCTTGGCCTTCGCATCCTAATTGGGGCAGTGGTTGCCCGACATGGAGTGCCCCCTGGCATTCGAGAGTGGACGAGGGGCTAACGACTCTGCACCGCAGCCTGGCCCGCCAGCGTGAGAACCACCTGTCCTCGCGCTGGTGAACCGCAGAAGGGAACAGTCAAGCAAGATAATCATGCGTTCACGCTGTGGCGCAACATGTCTGATCGGTGGCGAGGGACGCAGCAAGTCCACAGCGGAGGAAGTCACTGCTCTGACTCACCCCGCTGCCGTGGCTACACGAGGAGGACTGGGGGGAAGGATGGCCCTAGCAAAGCGAACATTCCGAGCAGCAGGAGGAGGGAGAGGGCACCACGTTCGGGAGGGGGAGGAGGAGACACTTCGAAGACGCTTCCCGAGGCGACTGGGGTCGCGCGAGGGGAGGGGGGAGGGGACGGGGAAAGAGGGGGCCAACTGCCGCGGCCGCACGGGGCGCGAGCTCCTCTGCCCCTGGCAGGTAGGAGGGGGAGGAGGAGGAGGAGGAGGAGGAGGAGGAGGAGGAGAGGAGGAGGAGGAGGAGGAGGAGGAGAGGAGGAGGAGGAGGAGGAGAGGAGGAGGAGGAGGAGGACGACGACGAGGAGGACGAGGAGGAGCAGGAGGAGGAGGGGGAGCAGGACGAAGGGGGACGAGGAGGAGGAGGAGGAGGAGGAGGAGGAGGAGGAGGAGGGGGAGGAGAGGAGGGGGGGCCGAGGTGCACCAGCCTCGAACAGGCCTCGTGCGGACTGCACCTCCCGGGACGGATCCGGCGCCTTCGCTACGCGGCGCCAGCGAGGGCCCCCCCCAGCGGGGCAGTGCTCGACCTCCGACGGAGCCTGGTGGCACGCCTGCGGAGCAGCCGGAGGTATGGAGGCCCTCCTCAGCGCCGCGGCACGACACGGCTGCTTCGGCCACGGCGCCGTCGGTTACGCGATGCGTCACCGCGTGGCACAGACCATGTGCCCTCTCGCGTTTCGTGCGCAGCACCATTGCTTGCCAAGCCTGATGACGAAGCGGGGGGGCGAAAGCAGAGGAGGCGACCCGAAGGGGGGCCCCGCGAAAGGAGGGTGACGTCTGGGGAGCGGCCCTGGGTCCCTACAGCGGCTCGTTCCCATGGTGAGCTTTTCCAGTAGGACGAGGAGGACGAGGAGGAGGAGGAGGAGGAGGAGGAGGAGTGAGTCGCACCCCAAGCACTCGCTGCCAGGGGATGCAAGCCCGGTGCGAGTTCCAGGTGCCGAGGCCCGCCAACGTGCTGCGAGGGGGAACAGTACCCCTCGGAATTGGAAGCCGCGCTTGGGCACCCCGCCTAACCCTGCTCGCCGGCCTTCTGGGCGATGAGGCGGGATCATGGTCGGTCGCCCCGCAATCGGCCTGCACAGCACTGCAATGCAACCCGCCAGCTGCAGCGCACTGCACTGCAATGCAACTGGGGGCCTGCAATTAGGGCGTGCACTACGTCTTGGGGATCAGATGTATTGCTCAATGTTCGCGTGCAGCGTAAAATGTGCAATACGATGTAACACCAAGATGTTGAGCAATACATGTGTAATTCAATTGCCAGTATGCAATCCGCCACCATCCCCTGAAACAGCTTGGAGCTTTCTGTATTGAGTTGAACGATACGGAGGTTGGGGATCGGAGAAAGAACCAACTGCTGGCAAATGGGATGCGTTTGTGTGTGATGACGAAGCTGGTGACGCGCCCTCAAGTTAGCGACGACGCGTGATGACAACGTTGCGCTGTGATGTAATGTCACTGTCGCTCCCACTTTCGATCTCACTCGATCGGTCGCACTATCGAAGTCACGGCCAGTCTTTTAGTATCAATGAATTCAGCGATCGATCCCATCGTGCTCGCGCCAGGGGAGATCGCCTGTCCCCGCAAGACCTGCACGACCCAGGGGACGCCGCCTCCCTGCGCATCCGACAGCGCGAGCACAACCACTGTCACAATCAACCTCACTGTCGATCTCATGTTTGATCACACGATCCATCCCATTCTCGGGAGGAACGAACAGGGGGATAGCAAAGGGTGGGGTAAATAATCAGCTCACGTATTTGATTTTCCCAGCGCCTCCCGGCGCCAGGAGGCGCCCATGTACAGTCGGGCTTGTTTGGAGAGGACACGCGAGAGGACACAAGACCCTTTCGAGGGCCACATTGCCACAGGAGTGCAGGAGACGTGGGTCGCAAAGCACAGGACACGAAGGTACCCTTGATCTGGCAGGGTCGACCTACTAATCCGGGCCGCATGTATCGACGAATGGGCCCGGCGGCGGGGCCGAAACCAGCTGCACGCAGCAGATTCCGTAACCTCCCGTTCCCCTCTCTCCCCCCTTTCCTTCGGCCCGACACTCGAGCGATCTCACTCTCTATCTCCACTGTCGCTTCCACTCTCGACACCAATGCAGGGCACGCCCCGCCACAGGCCCCCTGGAGATCTCGAAACATTCCCCTGGACCGGTTTTTCATCCTGACCCGTTTTTCGACGGTCCCGAAGCCCGGCGAGGGCCCCCCGAGGCCAAAATTAGCGAAAACCTCCCGTGATGATTCGTTCATTACCCGAGGGGGTCTGGGACCGACGGGACACCACGGGACACCACGGCGGGACGCCCCCGCGGGAAACCCCGGGGCCCCCCCGCGCGCCGCCCCGGGAGGGCGGAGGGGGCGGCCCGCGGCACCCGCGCACACCCGGAGGCGGCGGGGCCGCTGCTCCCGCGCGCCCGCGCTGCTCAGCTTCGCCTCGCCCGCACGCACAGCTCGAGGCCTCCTAAGATAAAGGGAAACTAGGACACACAAATAAATACACACAAATAAAAGTATTCCCCATATTTTCCTATATTTTCTGGGTTTTTGTCTTCCCCCCCACTTCCCATATTTTCCCATATTTTCCTGGGAATCGAGGATGAATTGTGTCTGTGTGTTTCTTTCCCTCCTGATAAGTGGGGTTCGAGTGGGCGGGGTCGAAGGATCGAGCCGCATCGCCAATTCATTGCCGATGCCTCGGCGATGCGTCGGCCATGCACCGGCGACGTCGGCGACGCATCCGCGACGTCGGCATGGGGAAATTCGGGCTGCACGTCGAGCCGCATCGTCGATGCATCGACGATGCGGCGCGATCCTCCGACCCCATCGACTCCGACCCCGCCCAGGAGGCCTAGAACAGCACGAACACGAAATCGACCCTGAAATCCGACGGTGCAAAAACACCGCAGCACCGAAAAAAAATCCCGCACGGAGCCCGAATCCGCATGTCTTTGCGTCATGTCTCGAACCGGAGATCGATGTCTGGGAGGGCCTCGGGGCCCAGCATTGCGAACGAAGACCCACGCTGTGACAAGGAGAAAAAAAGGAAAGAAATCAAACAACAAAACCAACAAAGTGGAAAACAAACAAAACAACACAACACAACAAAAAACAAAATAACAACAAAAAAAAACACCACCAAAAAAACAAAAAAAAAAAAAAAAAAAAAAAAAAAAAAAAAAAACGGGATCGCAGAGAGGATAATCAAAAATCCAGGTGGGGGGCCACTGCGATCTCAGCCCCCCCCCAACCACCGCTCTCAAAGGGCCCACGGCCCAGAGCTCCGGGCGCTTTCGGGCGCGCTCCGGGGCGGCCCCGGGGCGCTCTCGCGCCCTCCTGCGGGGGGCCCTCCTGGGCGGGCGGCGGGCAACGGGGGGGGGGCGAGAAGGAAAAGGCCTTTTTCAGGAAGAGGAGGAGGAAGAGGAAGAAGAAGAGGAGGACGAGGAGGAGGAGGAGGAGGAGCAGGTGCAGAAGCCCCCGGCCTTCTGAGAAGTTGTTCCAACTTTTCCCCGAAGGCAAAAAAAACACTTCTCAGAAGGCGCGGCGGCCTCTGAGAAGCTCCGTCGCCTTGTCGCCCCCCCCGTCGCTCGCCGCCGATTAGGGGGTCCCTGCGTGACTTTTCGAGGGGCGCGTTGTTGGGGGCGCGCATGTCCAACGTGGTTTCACATGGCCCCGGGGACCGTCATTGAGCTTTCTTAGACGCCTCTTGGGCCGTCTTGAAGGCCCTGGAGGGCGGCCCAAGTGGCCCAAAACGCCAGAATCCATTGATTACCGAACTGTTTTCGCAATGCCGCCTTTTTCAATCTTCAGGGTTCCAAGAGGCCGCCAAGATCACCGCAAAACGGCCCGAGAGCCCCCAAGAATCGTCCGAGAAGCCCCGCGGATAACGCCAAGAAAAATCCAAGATAGATGACACGAACTGACACTAGAGCCCTCCGCCCCATATCCCCCCACAAGCCCCCGAGGCGCGCTCACGATGCCCCAAGAGGCTCCCAACAGACAGGTGCGAAGGCTCCCTTTAATTAGGCACGCGCTATTTTTCAGCGAGCCGCATCGCGCGGCGAGGCGGTATCCCAGGCGGCGGTCCAGGTCCTTTACCCTGGACGGCAGCTCGCGGCACAGGCCGCCGACGTCACAGGCGCTATTGATTAGCGCCGCGCAGGCCTTCAGCCGGGCGCGGTACGCCTCCTGGGTCTCCTCCCAGCACCGCTGCGGGAGCGTTTCCGTGAGCCTGTCCCGCATCCACGACACCGCGGTCTCGTGGAGCATGCCCTCATGGAGATGGCCGGGCTGCACAAAAGCGTCCGCGGGAAGAGCTGCCCTTCAACAACTCGGGAGGCTGAGGCCTCCACTGGGCCCCGCCGCCTGTCCTTGCCGCTGAGGCCGTGGCGTCGGTGATCCCGAGTCGCTGAAGGCCCCAGAAGGGGTCTTCACGTGCCCTCGGCAGATGTCTACTGGAACAAACACCGCAAAATGCAAAAATCGAACAGGCACGACAGCGCGCGAGCGCGCTTTCTTTGCGGCACCAGGAACCCTGTGAATTCACAAAGTTCCGTCACCCTTGCAACGTCGGAACCATCGTCGAACCATCGTGGAACCATCGTGGAACCAAGCAGGAACCCTGTGGATTCACAGGGTTTCGTCACACTTGCGACGTCGGAACCATCGTGGAACCATCGTGGAACCCAGCAGAAACCCTTTGAATTCAGAAGGGTTCGTCACACTTGCGACGTCGGAACTATCGTGGAACCATCGTGGAACCAAGCACAAAACCTGGAGATTCATAGGGTTTCGTCACACTTGCGACGTCGGAACCATCGTGGAACCATCGTGGAACCAAGCAGGAGCCCTGTGAACTCATGGGGTCATGTCAACCTCTCGGATCCATCGTGAAACCAAGCTGGAACCACCGCGGTCGGGCTCCAGACCCAATGAAACGACACGGATCGGCGATCGCGGGCTCGCCGCTTCTATTCCTATGATAAATTAAGTAAAAGGTGGTGCACGGCGCATCTACGCCCCTGCGCCCTGGAGCAGAGGGTACCCTTAGTTAGTATTATAAGAGGGCCGCTGGGCCCCAAGCCCCCCACCCCTGGCCCACGCCTGGACCCCCGTCTCTGATCTTCGATTTACCTCCGCCTGCTTCCAGCGCCCGCCCGCCGCCTTCCGCCGCGAGGTCGGGCGCCTCCTCCCTCGCGCCGTCGCATAGCTCTTCAAGCCAAACGGCGCCGACGCGGCCAGTCCCTGGACCGCTCCTGGAGCGCTCTCCGGCCAGAATTCTGACGCGAATCCAGCTGCGGCGACAGGGCCCCCCCAGGGCAAGCGGCGGACCAGCCATGTGACGTCGCATCGTGGACTCGGCTGCCCGTGAGCCCAGCGACTCCACGTCTCTTGCCCTACCCCCCAGCCCTGGACTCGTCTCCCCTCCGTGCCCGCTCCTCCCCAGGAATCAAAGTTAAGGAAACAATTCGCACCTGTCCGAAGAGGGCCCGAGAGGCCAAACTCAGGCCCCAAGAGGCCCCCAAGACGCCATAAGACATCCTCGAAGCCCCCACAGGCATCCGAGAGGCCTCCCAAGCGATCCTCACAGGCAACCAGGGGGCCTCTGCCCCACAACCCAGGCACGGTGGCGGGATGAGCCGAGGGCCACTACATACGGCAGGTCCGTGTCGTGCCGACTTCGGCGTTGGTTTCTGACACCGCGGGGATCGTTCAACCTTGAACGATCGGCCGTTTCCGAAACGTCCAAATCGTTCCACATCGAACGATTCTGGGTCGCCCGCGGCGTTCAAAGTTGAACGCCGCTGGCGGGGTCGCCGCCGGTCGACACGACACGAACCTACCGTACATGTGCAGTGCGTCGCCAGCGCGCATTGCAATTGCAACGAGTGCGCAGTGCCAGACAAAGCACTCCTTGCCAAGCGCGCCGACTCTTGATTTGATGCAGCGAGTGTCGCTGATGACCCGCCAAAGTCTTCGAAAACAGTCCGAGACGCCTGTATGCCGCATTTTGTGTGCATGTCCCGAGGCCACTTGCAGGCATGCGCTGCAACGAACGGCAGAAGGGCGCAAGCACGTTTGGACGGGCCAGCCAGATATTCCAGTGCCGGCTAATTGCTTGCCAACCACCTCTTTTAGCTAGCCGCCCGAGTGGACGACCCAGGGGAAGACACAGGGAACGATGTCTCTGGAAGCAGCATGAGTTCCCACGAATTTCAAGGAGATCCCCGCATGCCTCGGAAGCGTTGAAAAGCATACGCAGGCCTCGGGAGTCCAGATAGTAGTGCTCCTTGTAGTTGCAGTTGTATTAGTTGTTGCTGTTGTACTGGTAATAATAAAAGTAATAGTAGTACTCGTAGCAGTAGTAGTAGTAGCAGCAGCAGCAGTAGTAGTAGTAGTAGTAGTAGTAGTAATAGTAGTAGTAGTAGTAGTTGCTGTGGTAGTGGTAGTCGTAGTGAAAGCAGTAGTAGTAGTACTACTACTACTACTACTACTACTACTACTACTACGACTACTACTACTACTACAACTACTACTACTACTGCTACTAGTCGTCGTCGTAGTAATAGAGTGGTAGTAGTAGTAGTAGTAGTAGTAGTAGTAGTAGTAGTAGTAGCAGTAGCAGTCGTAGTCGTAGTCGTAGTCGTAGTCGTAGTCGTAGTCGTAGTAGTAGTAGTAGTCGTAGTAGTAGTAGTAGTAGTAGTAGTAGTAGTACTAACCGTCATATTACTAGTCGTAGAAGTAAGAAGTAACACACATAAAAGTAAGCAGTAGCAGTAGTAGTAGTAGTAGTAGTAGTCGTAATAGTAGTAGCAGAAGTAATAGGAGTAGTAGTAGTAGTAGTAGTGGTGGTGGTGGTGGTGGTGGTGGTGGTAGTAGGTAGTAGTAATAGTAACCTAGTAGTAGTAGTAGTAGTCTTAGTAGTAGTAGTAGTAGTAGTAGTAGTAGTCGTGTAGTTGTAGTCGTAGTACGAGTAGTAGTAGATAGTAGTAGTAGTAGTGTAGAGTAGTAAGTCATAGGAGTAGTACGAGTAGTAGTAGTAGTAGTTAGTAGTAGTATTAGTAGTAAGTAGTAGTAATCAGAGGGCGCGCCGCTGGATCTCCCAAGGAGGGGGGGGGGAACCCCTCCCCCCCATTTCCTCGATCAGTCGTCCGGGGACCCCCCCCCTCTCCCCCTTCCCCGATCCGTCGTCGGGACCCCCCCCCCCTCCCCCCCTTTCCTGTCGTCCGTCCGGGACCCCACCCCCTCCCCCCCTTTCAAAAGGGCGTAGGGGGGGCCGGACCCCCCCCTCCCCCTCCCTTTGGCCGCGCCCCCCCGCCCCCCCGCCCCCCTTCGCCACGCCGCCCCCTGAACTCCGGAACCCGACCCCGCCACCCCCAACCCTAGTCCATCACCCTAACCCAAAACCCTAACCCGAACCCCAACCCCTAACCCCAGACCCAAAGAGCACTCACTACTCATTACTCACTAGTCACTACCCACTACTGACTACTCGCTACTCACTACTCACTTCTGACTACCCCCTATTCACTACTCAAGACTCACTACTCACGATCCACTACTCACTACCAACTACCCAATATTCGCTACTCGCTACTTCCTACTCACTACTCCTTCCTCCCTTCTCACTACTCACTACTCACTCCTCACTACCCACTACTCAATACTCACTACTCATTAATCACTACTCACTACTCACTACTCACTATTCACTAATCACTACTCATTACCCACTACGCAATACTCA
>CAUYUJ010003324.1:0-52500 GCA_963575745.1 Prorocentrum cordatum
CGGGACACGGTCGGCACTGCGCCAGGGGGGGTTCATAAATGTCAGTAAAAATGTTACGAAAATTCCTCCTCACTCCAGTACCGTAGGGGACGAGGGGAGGAGAGGTGAGACGGCAGCAGAGGGAGAGGGAGGCGACTCCTCGATCCGTCCTGCCGAACACAAAAGCAAAAGCGAACCATCGGCGGCGGCTAGGCGCGGCAGCGGCACAACGCACGCGCATATACTGCGCACGCGACACCGCTGGTCCGTCCTGCGGTGGCGCGCCCGCCCCGTCAGTATCTTGATGAGCAGCATCTGGTGGAACTGCTCGAGCAGCACGGTCGGAGGCCTGGCGCTGGGCCTCGTCCATGCCCGCTGCCGTGAGGCCCACGTTGCGGACAGGGCTGATTCCCCGCGGGGCCGCCGCTGCCGCAGCAGCCGAGGTGGCGGGGGCTCCGCCCCGACTCTGAGGTGAGAGCGGTGAGCCCCCGCCGAAACCCGCCACAAGGTTCTTGACGCGGTACTTGTTCTTGAACGGGTCGAAAGTTGGCGCCTCGTCGATGGGGGCGATCACGCGGGTGGGCAGCGGCGGCTCGTGGTCCGTGGACGGCGTCGGCGAGAGGTCGACCTGGCCAGGATCAATGACGCTGGCTCCGAAACGTGGCACCACTTCGGGGGCTCGGCCATCGGCCTGAGTCTCGCGAGGCGGCGAGCTCGTGGAGCTCCCTGGGGCCTTGCGTGAACTGTGGCGGCTGCAGGTCCTGCTGCGCGGAACGCGCCCGCCCGTGTGGCGGTCGCGTGGCGAGGTCGCCTGGGCATTAGCACGCTCGGAATCCGCCCTGCTCGGGGATCGGATCGGCGCCGCGCAGGGTGATGGGCTGGGCTGGCGAGAGGCGCTTGTGCCGCCTTCCGCCGTGGCTGTGGCCTGGTCGGGGTCGACCGCGTCGGGGCGGGGGCTGACGTGGTGGGCGCTTCCCTCGCTGTGCCGCGGGGAGGCGCTGTGATGCGCCTGGATGTGCGTGAGGACGAGCGGGGTAAGCAGCTGCCTCTCCCGCTCAGGTGGGGCAGGTTTTGCCTGGGCAGGGCGCAGCGCTGCAGCCACGTTTGGCGGGGGCGTGTGCTGGCGCGGTTGCCAAGCACGCACGTTCGCATCACGCCATCCTTCAGGGCGCCCTGTCCTGCCACGGTATGTTGCAGCCCCCTGGGCTGAAGCCGCAGGGGTTATCACTGCGGGCTGGTTGCTGGAGGAGCCATCATGTCGGCCTGAGTAAAGGCCCCAGGCGCGCGTGGACCCTGGCACTGGCGAGGTGGCCCTTAGGGCCTGCACGGGTACACGCGGGTAGCCGATGACCGCTGGGTGTACCCTGGCGTGGGGGGCGTGGCCGTAGCTGGAGGCGGCTGCTCCAGCAGCCGCGGGCCTGGCGCCTATGGGGCCACGGTAGTAGGCGGCAACCCCGTCGTAGGCCGTGTTGCCGCCTGTCGGGACTCGCGCGGGGGAGCGGAAGCGTGGCGTGCCGTGCTGTCCTGCGTCGCGTTGGTCCCGCTGCTGGATGCGCTGCTGGTGCTGTTGGTGACGCTGCCAGTCGGCTCTCGAGAGGGGACGGGTGTCGGGGAGGATGGTGGGCACGTCGGGCCGCTGCCAGCCCCGATAAACGTGCTCGAAGGCGTGTCAGGGTAGGTCCTCCCTACGGGTGAGTATCGCCGCACATGCTCCATGTAGTCGATGTTCTGCGGCTCGGAGATCGCCGTGATGTTGACGGCTCGCTGATGCGCTGGTCCATAGAGACAGAAACTACCACGGTTGCTGCGGTCGTGGTTTAGCTCGGCTTCGGTCGTGGCACGGCTCACCATGGCGTCGCAGAGTCGCATGTCGTAGTCGAGGGCTTGAGGCCCAGGACCACCCTCGGCGTCCCAGTACAGTACCACATCTCGCCAGCGGGTGCGGGTAGTGTGGATGCGCTCGGCGATCGACTCGCAGACGGTCCTGACCGTGACACGATCCCTGTACATGTTGGTAATGGCTAGGGAGTAGGGTCGTCGGACCGTCTTGTTGAAGGTGAATTCCTCCTTGAGGGCCTGGTGGGGACTGAAGAGCACGTAGCCTTCCCTCCAAAGCGGTTGGTCGGGGAAAGGTTCTTCGGGCATCCCCGTTCCTGTGAATCCAGGTGGCCGCCTTGTGCCGTCAGGCAGTCCCTGCCTGGGGACGCGCCGCGGCTGCGGTGGGAAGTACCATTGACCCTGGTAGCCTGCTTGCCCTGGTTGTGGAGGTTCCCCCCCGGGGCCTGAAGGCGCTCGGGGGGGTTCCTTGAGGTCGTGAAGGGCTGGCGCGTTGCCGAATTGGCGGGCAAGGATGTGCTGCGGCATCCCTGTGGCACGGACGTCGAGAAGGTTGTGTGGCCTGGGGGGGTGGGGGCACCTGCTGGACAGGCAGCATGTGTCGGAGTCCCTGTTGTTGGTGCTGTATGCACACTTCCAACTGTTGCACGAGTAGTCCGTGGACCAGTCCATGAGTGTACGCAGTCCGCTGCGGCCGCAGTCTGGGCACGTTGGTTGGCCCGAGGTGCCGAGCTGCGTGTTGCGGCGAGCCGCGCAGTACTGACAGCATTGGAATCGACACTGTAGGCAAGACCAGCGTCCTGGTAAAGGCGGGAGCGCATGCTCATTTGTGCCTGGGTCGTCTGGATGGGGTCTCGGGCGGTCCCACAAGGGCCAGACGTCAGCAAACCAGGATTGGCCTGTAGTGCGGACAACCTCGGCGGGAAGGCGTGCGTCCTCGGCATGGCACCTGATCCACTGGGGCCCCATGTCCGCTGGTACCATGACGGTGCGCCAGGAGTCGTCCGCTTTGACGTGGACTTGGGTCGGTGCCCAGAGCTTAGTAGTGGTGTCGCCGTGGTCGTGGTGGAGGATGACCCAGCCGTCACGCCCGTCCACCGCAAGGTCAATAACGCGGTGGCCCATGACTGTCGTCCCCCACGGTAAGTAGGCACCATCGTGGTGATCACCAGGGTCGAGCCAGACCTCGATGCCAGGGGCATTGACACGGGACCGCACATCACGAACGTGGTAGGCGAGGACGTGGTAGGCAGTCGGCTCCTCCTCCGTCACAATGTGCTCCCACGTCTCGATGCCGCTGTTGTCTGAGGTGGAGTTCCCGTCACTCTGTCGTGACGAGCGAGAGGCAGATAGTCGTGGACGGGCACGGCCTCGGGCGAGGGCGGCGGCCGCGCTGATGAGGGAAGGCGTACGGCGTTCGTCGACTCCAGATGACGTCGATGAGCGGTCTGGACTGTACGCTAAGGCTGTGCCTGACTTATACGTGCGAGGTGGGCCCGGCGCGGCCCCAGGGCTGGAGCCGCTGGGGTGCGACCCGCGTGCGTCAGGGTGCCCCCGCACGGGGACAGCTTGCAAGCCAGTGTACACCAGGTCGATGAGTGGTTTCGGGTCCAGCTGGAGTATGTGAAGCGAGACGCGTGGTCGGGGCTGGTTAGGGTCATCCCTGGTGGCTGCTTCCGTGTCGTAGTGCTGTTTGGCCCATGCTCGCGCTGCCTCTGGCGCGTATAGCGCCTGCGGCGGTGGCCATGCTGCCGCGATGGCTGGTCTGCGCCTGGTGCTAGCTTCCTGGTCGTGAGTTTCAGCCGCCTCACGGAGATCTGGATGGTCGTAGCCAGCGATGTGGAGGGCGTGCGCGCAGTCGCCCATGCCATAGGCGTGTGGAAGGGCACGGCACCTGGAAGCAGCTTCTGTGGGGGCGCACCAGTCCATGCGGATGAGGAGGCTCAGGACCCGAGGGTAAATGAGGCGCGCTCCGTGGGCTTCCCCTTTCACGTAGTTGTGCCTGTTTTCCCCGCGCGGTGGTTGGGTGGCCTCGCACATCCAGAGTGCGATGGGTCCCCACGCGAGGGTGTCGTCTTCAAGACTGTAAGGCGGGTGGGGCGGCATTGCGTACCGCGCGGCCAGCGAAGGGTGCACGCTCGCGTACGTGCGGCCAACGTTGGTGCCAGTTCGGCCCTTCGCTTCACGGCGGGGGCCTGGCAAGAGGTGCCCTCCACTGGTAGCAAGACGGGCCGCAAGGTCGCCGCGGGTCCCATGCCAGAAGACAGTGGGCGCGTCGGTGATGGGTTGGCGGAGGTCCCACGTGAGGTATGGGAAGATTGTCTCGCCCGAGTTCCCGCCCGAGTCTTCCAGCACCCAAGTGAGGCGGTTCGGTGGCTTCTGCATGATGTCCGTCCACGGCCCCAGCGCTTGGAGTGTTGGATCATGAGTGAATCGAGAATGATCGTGGAGTCGTAGAGCGTCTTTGATGTCCTCTGTAGACACGCCACTGTTCCCTAGCGCAAAGCCGTTTTTATACAGGGCGTCAAGTATGCTCTTCGGCGGCTCGGGGACCGCTGGGTCGCGCTGGATGGTGTTGCGTAAGTTGCGCGTCGGTGGCTTGAGGGCAGTGTAAGGCATACCAGGGCCTGAAGGCGCCTGGGGCCTGTCGGGGGATGCATAGCGTGCTCGCCGTCGTGGTGGTTGGGTGTCCGCGTCGGGGGATGAACCACGAGCGTCAGCGTGTCGGAAGATAGACCACGGGCTATCATGGGTGCGCTCACGCATTTCCCTTGCCTCGGTGTCGCTGCCGTGTGCTGTGGCATCCTCGTTAGTCGGTAGGTTACCGAATGTTGCGCCGCTCTTGGAGCCGTCTCGTGGAGTCGGGCTGGTCGATCTTGGTGTGACAGACGAGGCTCGCGATACGGCGGCAGTGACTTCGACGATGGCGGCGGTGGTGGCGGTGGTGACGTCGGCGACTGCGGCGGCAACTGCTGCGGCGTAGTGTTCCTGTAGCAGCGGATGTCGGAGTGCGTGCACATGCTGGTCGTCGTGTTCGTCGGCGAGCGCGCACGGCATTTTGTATGTGACCTCGTCCCTCGGCCTCCTGCTCGGTTGGCAACAGCGGAGGCACCACTGGGCAGTGGATGAGTCCAGGGCCCGCGCACAGATGCGGGCTCCAACGTGTCCGACAGCTCCCTGGGCAAGAAGTTTGGCACCGACGTGTAGAAGACCACACACGACTCCACCCGTGGCAATAGCCCCTAGCTTGCCGCTGGCCCATTTAAGGACACCCCCGAGGCCGACCCCGACTGCAGTGGCTCCGCCCGAGACGCTATCTCTGAGTTTGACGCTGGTCCATTTGAGAGTGGCCCTCAATGTGGACGTGACATTGTATGTCGTTTTGCGTCGGGGTGTGGAGGACACCGATGGGCCTGGTGCCGTCGCTTGGCGTCGTCGTCGTTGTCGGTAGCTGGGGTCTCGGCTCGGTGTCGGCAAGTACCCATCGATCTGGTCCTTGTACGGCATTGCTATCGCGATGACGTACGTGGCCACCAAGAGGCAGATGAGGCAGCCACAGTGTCGTGATGCCGCTGCACTGTGCTGGGGCTCGTGGGGACCGCTGGCATCTGGGTACTCATCATCGATGGGATCGTTGTCGATGTCGGCCTGCCCGTGGTCAATGGCACTGGGGTTGGAGTCAGTCACGCTGTCACGGTGCACGGAGGTGAAGGGCGTGGTGCTGCCACCTGCGGTCTGGGGATGTCCAGGTCTAGCCAGTGGTGCAGCGGGGCTGAAGCCGCCACTGCACGGGCTGGCATGAGCTGGCGATGCAGTGGGATGGCTTGGCACGTCAGCGGCAGTGACGCCTTCAGCGTCGTTGGGCCGTGCGCTGGGGTCGGCCTGAGCTGAGGTGTGGGGCGGACTGCTTTGCAACGAGGTGTGCCCAAAGTAGGGTTCACTGTCGCGGTCACGCTGGGCCGAGTCGCCTGGTGGTATCGTGCCGTCTCGATCCTGGGTATCGATGCCGTCCTGGCTATCTTCCGACGCGTGGAACGAGTCCATGGATGTGTTGCCGATGTCGCTGGCCGCGATGTGCTGAAGCAGCCAAGATACAGGGTCATCTGCGGCCTGATCGGTGCCGTCCATCGGCGCCGCGGCGAGCTCCGCCTCGACGAGCGGCAGCATGTCTGGCGGTTGGTGCAGGATTACGTCGGCGAGGTACGCCATGGCGTCTTGGTCGGGTGGAGGGAGGCCTCTTGGCAGCAGAGCATGGGCCCGTGAGAGGTATGGCGGCAAAGGTGCCGTGAAAGCCTCAGGGCCGACGAGCGTGGCACGAGCGCCCTGGTATTCCAGAAGGAGGCCAAAGTAGCGGGAGGCGTACTCGCGGCTGCTCTGGATACGAGTGAGGTTGCGGTTGGTGCGCTGCCTGTCGGGGCCCGCTCTGTGCCAGGTGTCCTCGCACATGTCGACCGCGGTGCGCTGACGCAGGGCGTCGGTTGTGTCCTCAGACTCCTCCTGAAAGAGGTGATCGTACTGTGGCAGATGAAGCGTCGCCAGGATGTACGGGACGCAGTCCTCGAGCCATGCCCAGAACATGTCCTGGTTGTCCTCACCTGGTGCCCACGCCGCAGCACGCGGTATGAGCCGGGCGCGGATCATCATCAGGTGCCAGAAAGCAGGGTCCTCCTCGGGTTCGCCCCTATCGCACAGGGGAGTGGTGAGACCCGTAGGGCAATAGCGGGGCACAACAGCGGGGCTGAAGCCGCCACTGTGTGCCTGGCCTATGCCGCACGGACCCGCGGCAACGGTGCTGTTCACGATCGGGTCCAAAATGGTGCAGTGATCGTACTTGTAGATGCTGTCATCGTAGAGGTAGAAAAGGGTCCCACGTTCAGCGTGTCGCAGGAAAACCTCACCTCCATGCTGGGGCGCACCGCCTGACGACGGGTGTGCTCCAGCGAGCGAGGGGAGGGCCAGGCTGCAGGCAAGGCGCCACATGATGGCGAGGCCTGGCGGGCGGCGCGAGCGATGAGCCAAAAGCTGCATGTCAGCACGCATCCTTAGATACCCCTGCATGCTCATGTACGTTGCAACAAACACACCCACAGCAAGATGACAGGTGTCCCTACACCAGATAGCTTGCTCGTGCTGCTGCCAAAACTGACATGATATGACAAGAAAGAGATACGACGCGAAGAGAGAAGAGATGCCTCTGAAGGCGCTTCCTCGGAGGGCTGAGGCAGGCTCTCTGAGGCACCTTCAATAGGGTTCCTGAGTGACCCGACCCTTGTCTTTGCCTTTGTCAGCCCCTGGGGGCCCCGTCCCTGGGGTGACCTGGCCTGGCTGGTCAATCCACCCGCAGACAGCCACGGGATCGGCAACTGATGCAGCTTCCTCCTTTTTTGTTTCGAGAGTGGCCACCTGTGGCAGGTGGATGGTGCCCCCCGTGAGGTGCCCGAGGAGGGCCTGGATGTCGCCACGCAGTGCAGCAGCTTCGGTGTTTGCCGTCTGTTGCTGGGTGACGACGGTGGCAAGCCCTCGTTCCAAACCTGAAACGTGCTCCGTGAGTGTGGCCTGGGATGAGAGAACGCCCGCAAGCTGAACCTGCATGTTATCCACCGTGTTTGCAAGCAGCTCGTGCTGTTGTTCCATGTGTTGGATGCGGGTCGTGGCGGCATCTGACAGTTTAGGGGCCGTTGCGAAGCGTTCGCCGAGGGTGTTCAGTTCGCGAGATGCCACGCTGAATTCATCCCCTGATGAGAGGATCTCGACGTCGTCATCGTCGCCTGGTACCTCGGCGGCTGTGGCAACGTCCCCTTCCGTGTGGCCCCCGCCTTCAGCCGCCACCGAGCCAAGTTGCGGGTCATGCCCACCTGGTCCTTGGACGGCCGTCTGCTCGGCAGCTCCATCCGTGCCGTGCGGGGGTGCAGAGGAGCTGCGGCCTGGGGCGCCGTGTGATCTTGCGTGCGGCGTGGCGTCGCGTTTCCCGCTGGAGGATCGGTGGCGCGTGGCTAGAGGCTCCTCCTTGGGGATCGGGAGCGGTGCGACGCCCTTGCCTTTGGGCGTGGCAGTCATGAGGTCGTGGAGGTAAGGGCTCTGGGCCGCTTGGGTGAGGAGTGTGCCCGTGGCGGGGCTGAAGCCGCCACCACGGGCTGGCGGCGTCACAGGCTCTGTGATAGTGGTAGGGGTGACAATGGTAACGTTGTCCCTCTTCGGCACCACCTCAGCCAACGGGGCCTCGGTGATGCTCCACGGGATGGGGCACCCTGCGACCTGTACCGTAAATGTGGGTGGGGGACGATGGGCGCGCACTAAGGCAAACTGAGCCGAAGTGGCTGGGTCCCAGGCGGTGTGGTAGACCTCGCAGTCCCATTTGACGGACGGGCCCGTGAGAGTCTTAGCAAGCTGGGTCAGCGTGGCGTGGCGTGCCGCAATGCCAGTAATGCGGTATCGCGTCTTGGCGAGGGTGGCTTCACAGCCACGGATGCTGACGGCAGCAGCCTTGGCGGCGTCTGACCCTCGTGCAACACGGATCCCCAATAAGCCTGACTTGCCGTGCCTGACGACTCCTGGGGCCTTGAAGTCCACCGACTTCTGGAACGCATCTGCCATCGTGATGGGCTGGTCCTCAGGGAACCACACGATCTGGTACTTGTCTGCAGTGGGCTCGTCTGCACCTACGTTGCTGAGGTCGTAGGTGGCGCCGAGTTGCCCTGAACCCGCCAAGACCTTGTCGACCGCTTGAAGACTGACGCCGAAGGTGGCAGCCAGGGACCTCTTTCCGACGCCCGATCCAAACCTGCCTAGGCTTTTGCAGTGTTCGAGGATGGTGACGGCTTTAAAGTTGCCGTGGAAGAGGGCCTTGAAGGTGTCCTGGAGCTGACTATCGAGCTCCTGGCGGCGAGCGTCTTTCTTGGACTCCCTGTGCTTTTGGTTCTGGCGCGCCTTGTCCTGTGGAGCGGTGTCCTTTCGGAAAGGACCCTTGGCGCGTGGACCACCGTTCACGGGGGCACCTCCCGAGAACTGATCCTCGAAGGCCTGATGCATGGAGGGGACTGCGGCGATGGCTTCGGTTTCATGTATGGTCACCCGAATCCAGCATACGTGGTCGGCAGGGTCGATGGTGGCGACGGCTACTTTTTCCGTGCAGGCGACTTCCTTGGTGCCCAGCTGGTACACGGTCACGGGGGCGTGCGTGTGGACCACTTTGGGCGCCTTGGGGTGGCGCTTCAGCACGGGGACGGCGAGCTCGGTACCGACGTAGTTATCGTTTTTTGGGCCCATGACAGCAATCGCAAGCTGACCCGTGGTACGCTTACCCAGCTCGAGATGGTGCTGCAGCACGGCAGAAGAAAAACGCGAACACACGCAGAAAGAGACAAGGAGCAAAAGCAAACAACACAGCTACACACTATGCAGCAAGGAAGGCACACAAGAACAACAACCAGCACAGCCGTTTCAAAACCGCTCTCGTAGTCGTGGAGGCTGATGCTGGGCTTGTACGTCTTGCCGTCATCGAGTGATGTGGGTTCGGCCAGGACTGGGACCTTCCAGAAGGCCGGGTCCTAGGCAATGAATTGGGCGTCCGCAGCCTGAAGACGTGCGGACGCAGTTGGTGGGTAGGGTGTGTCACCACCACTGCGCTTAGGCTTGCTGCGCTGGTGGTGATCCAGCGTGTAGCTGATCTGGTTTGCGGCACACATGCGGATCAAGGCACTGCCGAGCTTCTTTGTGTTGGTCTTGTGCATGTCGTACGTGGCCTGCAGCTCGTCCGCGTTCAGCTCGGCGAGCCCGTTGTATGCGGCCGTGGGGCGGTCAGACCCCGCTTGCTTGAAAGCTGCAATGCAGTCCTGGTTGCGTTGGAGGAGAGACCCTTCAGCTGCAGGACGTGAGCTCGGCGGCTGCTTGGAAGAGCGACGGCGCTCCGGCTTGGCGGGGGCCATTGCGGCGGGCGCTCTGGTGGGGAGAGAGGTGACGCGAATCAGTAGGGTCCTGCTGGGACCCCTCCGGTCTCGCGAGGCCTGGGAGTCTGACTCCGAGGCGGGGCGCTTCGCGTCGCGGCTGCGGTCTGAGTGCTGGGCACTCTCGAGCCGGGACTAGAGAGAGAGAGAGAGAGAGAGAGAGAGAGAGAGAGAGAGAGAGAGAGAGAGAGATCGGACAAGTAGGCGGACCAGGGTCCGTCCGCGAGGCGCACTGCGGTGCGACAACTCGCAAGCACTATTTGCGGCGGTGCAGCCTTAAGATACGAGGGCGGGCTACAAAACCCCCTCCCCCGGCGCAGTGTACTGACGCTACAGACGGCGGACAGACGATGAAGATCTCACCTGACAGACCGCGTGAGGTAAAAGGCCCCAACAAGAAAGGCGACGTGCTGGCACGTGGCTAGGTGGCTTGGCGGACCGCCAGTTGGGCGCTTGGCCGCTAAGCGGCGCGCAGTGACGGGGCACCCCCCGCCCCCACGCCCTGACACCGTGGACGCGGAGCCACGCGTGCACACGGGCAGGCAGAAAGGAGGAGATTAGCGCGGGGCACCAGGTGGAGCGCCGCGGAACGATGACAACATATCTTGGATGTTGAGTGACGGCACGACACCATCGGGCGAGGTCGTGAGCAGCTCGGCGAAGGCTCGCCCAGCGCTGTGGAGGCGCTGGAGTAGAGGACCTTGACGAGCTTGGGCAGCGGCGAGGTCCGCGGCAAGAGCTAAGCACCTCTGCTGAAGGGCAGCCATAGCCTGTGACAACTCGGTTTCACGGTCGGTGAGAGGTGGCTGCTCAGTGACATCCGCCGAGGAACTCGAGACAGAGGCGAGGTCCTCGGTACGCCTGTCCAGGTGGGCTAGCGGCGTGCGGGACCCTGAACGCTGACGTCCGTCACCCTTGAAAGGTGACTGGAGGGGCCGGCGCGACCCCAGGGCTGGAGCCGCTAGGGCCGCGCCCCGAGAGGTCAGGGGAGCCGCTTCCTCTCGCTCAGCAACGGAGGAGGCGTGGGTGGGGCACGAGGGCCAGTCTGGTTTAGTACCCTGCGGGGGGGCTGAAGCCGCCCCCGCGGGTCGCTGGCGATGGGGAGGCGGAGTGGTATGCGCGGTGGGACCAGTCGTGATGCCGTGCAAGGCCGCAGAGGTCGGTCGCGTAGAGGGTTGGTGTCTCGGTGGGGTGGCATGGTCGGCAGCGTGTGGTGTCGGCGGTGCGTCCTCAATGCCACTCAATCCTCGGGGGGCACCCGGGTCGTGGTCGGCGTCTTGGCGGTGACCGATATCGTCGTATGTGGGCGTTAACGCTCTTGGGGACGGCGTCGCAGTAGGGTTTGCGAGGTTTCCCGACGGGGCGGGGTTTTCGTTGGCTGGTCCGTCGTCCAAAGCGTCCGATCCCCCACCGAGGCTGAAAAGGTCATCGTCCTGCTCATCAGCGTCTTGAAAAGGAACGGCGTTGTCCTGTGGGTGGGCTGACGCACTCAATGGCGGAGTCGGGGGCGCCGTGCGGGTGCCCGCCGGGGCAGGGTTGGCGCTGGCTGACTCGTCGCCCAGGAAGTCCAAACCTCCACCAAAGCCGAACGGGTCGTCCTCCTGTTCGTCGAATACACCCGTTGGGCCTCGGCCCAGAGCTCGTCGGGGTTTTGTGGGATGTCTGGTCCAGCCGCGGGTGGAGCCTGGTCAGACAGCAGGGGATTTGGTTCCATTTTGTTTAGTTCTGCAGCTGTGAACCCAGCCCTGCGGTGTGGGAGAGGAAGTGTACGATGTCTCCGCTCGTAGATGGCAACGGCGACTCCATGGAGCACGGTCGCTTGGCGGTGTCGTGCTTTGGCAGCTTCAACGATGTCGTCTGGAAGGTTATGAGCACGTGCCGCCGCAGTGGCGAGGGCGTCAGCCTGACGATTGAACTCCTCCGCGATGGGCCCGATGAGCCCGAGGTCGATGCCCGTGTCGCCCTGGTGGCTAGCGACTTTCTCTACGCGGAACATGTTTGGCTTGGCCATGACACATCGGTGGACCTTTTCCCTGAACTCCACGTGCGTGCCCTGCGGGGGTGAGTGTCCGTCGATGATCCTTTGGAAGCCGTCGACCACCGCCTGGTTGTCCACGAAGACGTGTACGGGCCGTTCAGCACATGCCGTGAGGTGGACAATGGCGAGGGTCTCCGCAAGCTGTGCGTTCTGCGTGATGCCGTGAACGCGCGCACTGTAGTTCATGCGGTGGTCGATGCCGTAGTAGACGCCGTAGCCCGCTCTTGCAAGCAAAGGGATGGCTTGGTTGGTGCATGCACCGTCCGTGGCAGCGTAGACCCATGTCCAACCAGTGTCGTGGTCAAGGTAGGTGGTGTAGGAGTCCTGGGCTGAAGCCGCAGGATCTCCCTCAGGCGGGGGCCGCGGTATGGGTTGAGGTAGCGGGTCCCTCGCGAGGTCGGCTTTCAGATCGAGGAGGGCTGGGTCCTCATCGAAGAGCCCGCAATGTCTTGTGTGCGGAGGAAGACGTGCCCACTGTTCGTCACTGATGAGGGTGGTGAGAGGGACTCTTTCACGGGCCCAGCACTTGCAGTCACGCACAGTGTGCTCCTGAGTTTCCTCTTCCTCATCACAGTAACGGCAAATAGGGCTGGGATCAGCGGACGCATTTGATCGAGAACGTCGCTGTTGGGTGTGGTCCCCGCCCGACAGGTAGTTTAAGAGGAGCGCCAGCTGCCATGCGTTGCATTTGGCAGCTCCTTTGGTGCGGGCGAGCCACGTGCTGGCGAAAAGGTCGAGGCCCTGTCTGACCGAAGCCAGGTGTCCAAGGTCATGACGCCGTGGCTTGATTTTTCTCAGAAAGGCTCTGCGTTGCGAGGCGCGCAGCATGTGAAGGAAGGCGTTTTGGGGAAGGTTCAGCCAACTGATCTGACATCCCCAGTCGTCGTACATGGTGCCAAATGTGGGCCAAGTCCAACGGAGCTGCTGAAGCGTCTGAACAAGTCGTCCAACAGGTCCTCCGCCAAAAAGGGTCTGGACACGGTGTTGGAGATCCCTGACGAGGCCGCAGAGAGTGGCGTCGCGGTTGACCTGTCGCCGCAGGCACAGGAAGACTTCACGCTGCATAATGGCGTCAATCTCCAGGGCGTGCCCTGGGACACACACGGCCATGAGAGTCCAAAACTCGACCCACCTGTTTCCCTTGGGGCGGATAGCCGCCTTAAGGGCATGGTTGTAGGCAGTTTTGACGGGGCCTGATGGGCTTGGATGTCAGTGCCCGTGGTACAGACGCTGGCAGCAAGGGAGCGGGCGTGCCGCGCCTTAATACGCATCGGAGATGGGAGCTTGCCAATACGCGGCAGGCGACTAGTCGCCCTGCGAACACGGGCGTCAGCGGCGGCCGTGAGGTTGAGCGCGGCTGGAGCCGGCGCTGCCTCGGCGTTGATGTAACTTCCGACGAGCTTGAAGGAGTCGACCACACGTAAGGGCCGTTCCGCCAAGGTGAGCTGGGTAACGGCGGTGTGAAGCTCGTCAGTAAGCGCCCACCCCGCCACTTTTCCAGGATGAATGCGTTGACCAGAAAATCGATAAAACTTGGCGGTTTCATCAAGAGATTTCTGCAACTCGGGCGCGGTGTGGGTAGTGGAGTTGCTGTCGTCAACAAGGTAGTGCTGAGAGACCGCGGCACGTAACGATGCTGTCTCTTGGTCCAGACGCACATGAGCAGCTTAATGTCGTCCAGGGACCAAGAGCTTCCCTGGAGGTGACCGTTTGTCCTGGCCAGTTCCTTAGAGTACGCACCGTTCATGCGGATGTAACGTTTGTGGCGCCTGTAGAAGTTTCTGCGGACAGTAACGATGTCGTGGGGACACCCCGCGTGAAGCGCGAGGTTAAGGCATATGTCCGTGATGAGATAGTCGAAACACTTCTGACGGTCCAGGGCAGCTCCAGCCAAGGGAAGGAGAAGGGCTCTGGCGTGTTCGATGCGAAGGGCGAGAGAAGTGCTGACGTCCCCAATGGTAGCTTTGGAACAGCGCCAAAAAACACAACAAAACAAACAACACAAACAAAAACAAAACACACAAACACACAGCAGACAAACACAAAAAAGAGACCAATCACGCAACAAACAAGAACGAAAAAGACACAACAAAAACCACAAAACAAATACACACGAACACAACAACAGAAAGCACATCAGCGGACAAAACTCGTGGCGTGGGTCCATCCTTTCCGCCAGTCCGTGAGGCTGCGGTAAGCTGTGCTTCCCACGCATACATCCAAACGGAAAGCACCGAGAGAAGTCGTTGGTCCGTTGGGAGTTCGCCTCGGCCTTTTCGGAGGCACGGGTTTGGGACGTGGAGGTGGGGTTCTGGGATGGTGCCAGTGCGTTGCATAGCTCGTAGAACGCTGGCGAAGAGGCGAAGAATGTCGTCGGGAAGCTCCTTTGCCTCCTTAGTAGTCCAACCGTCCAGACCCCCCGCGCGTCTCGGTGAACGGGTGCGAAAGAAGTGGATGAGTTGGTCGTCGGTGAGGTGGAAAGGGGTAGCTGGTGATGGCGTAGGCAGCTCCTGTCGGTACTCGTCGTAGAAGTCGGCCCACGTCGGCATGGCTTCGGCATCATGTCCCTCACGTGCGCGGTACCTGCCCAAGATGGGCTCCCAGGTGTCGACCATGAGCTTCAGCATGTCCTTGATGTTAGCAACAATGGCGTTGGCAGGGAGGATGTCGGGGACTTGCGCAGGTGGTGGTTCACGGGTGGGGTCTTCGTCGCTGTCCGTGTCGGGCGAACTACCGTCGCCGGGGCTGAAGCCGCCAGCTTCGGTGTCAGCGTCGCTGTCGTCCGTGCAAGCTTCGTCAGGTTTGAAGGCGTTGGTGTCGCAGTGGAATTGCGTATCGTCAGGAGTGGTAGGTGTGCGGAGATACGCCGTGGGCGAGCTATCAGCAGCTCGTGCGTATATGGCCGCTTTTCGCCCGCTTGGCTCACGGACGCCCTCGGCCCATATCCTGATGCGTTCCGCCTTGGCACGGTTCGCGCGTCGCGCCAGCTCTAAGTCGAGATGTTGGATCAAACCGTCAAGGTGCTCCCCGTGCGGCACTGGCTCGTCTGGGGCCCAGGCCTCGGGGAATTCCAGGAGAACCGTGGGGCGCAGCTTGTGGCATAAGAGGCGGGCCGCGGCCAACGTGCAGTCGATGCGCTGCGCGAGGTACGGCGGGATAGCACGGCAATCTAGATGGTGGTGCTGTCCGATGAAACGGAGCTCGCAGAGTTGCCGATGGCGCTTGCGCAGTCGGTTCATGTGAATCGTGGAAGCTCCGTAGGTGGGGAACGCGCGGGGGACAACCGGTCGATCCTCGAACGTAGGCGTGAGCCCGTGCATGGTGGGGGGCTTCTTTTTTGGTTGGTGGGGCGGTGGAGGTGGCAGATCGCGTAGACGGGTGAGATGGTACTCATGACTGGCCTCGTTAGCCAGGGTGAACATGCGCTCCACGTCATCTCGTGCGTCGGCCTGCTCCATGCGGTCCTGGTACCGCCCAGCGATGAGGGTCCCAAGTGCTTGCAGCTCGTGCCCCTCATGAACTCCCTCGTCGGGCGGGTAGGGCGTAGGGGCAAGAAGACGTCGGGCCGTATGGTCGAGGCGACTGAAGTCAAGCGTGACCTGCAGGCCAACGTGAGACTTCTGCAGGCCAACGTGAGACTTCGCAGGCAAGTCGCGAAGGTAGCAGAAGTCGGTGACAAGGGATCGCGCCGCCTGGTTGGCAATGATATAATCGATGCGCGAAGTGCGGGGGCACTTGGTGACGCGGTCCCAATCAGGGATATTGCCATAGGTGTGCATGGTGTGGTCTGGTGTGCCCTCAGCGACGTTGGACCATCCGTGCTGCAACATGTGCAGAAGGTGTGGATTGTCGTCAATGTTCGTGTTGGCGTCCATGCAGATGAAGTAGGGTGCTGAGCCGACCCTAGCGGCGGCACAGTCAGCGAGCCGAAAGAGAGCTGTGCTGTCTCCTCCAGCAATCCCGTAAAGGCTCGCTATGTAGATCCCCGCGGGCCCATGGTTATTTCGTCGCCGCCTACGGCGGTGTTGAGTGCAGAGTGGGAGAAAGACCTCATGCCATCTTTTCTTGGCCTTGAGGGCGGCGATACAGGGCGCATTGTCGTCGACAGTGGAGTCGACGATGGCATCCTTAGAGAGAATGGCGACCCCTCCCGAGGCGCCAGTGTTGCCCACAACGGTGTGATCAGTGCCGCCGTGGGCAGCTCTGCGCTGGGCTCGCGCCAGATCAAGGTCAGGCCCAAGACTGGCGTGGTATCCACCGTGGAGAGGATTGGCGGCGCTGGTAGCGATGGCTTGCCTAGTCGGCTTGGCATGTCGGGTCTCCTGCAGTGCTATGACAGCGGCGTTGTGGTCGACACCAAGGGCGGTGATGGTTGGCCAGTTCGCTGAGAGACTGGTGATGTTAAGGCTGACGAGGTGTATGGAGCGACCTGGCCCGTCTCCATCGGTGGAACTGGGGTTTGCGCGCCCCGCACGGTGAAGGTCAGCTTGACCCTCGCCCCAGTAGGAGGCTTGGCCACAGTAGGAGCTATGGCGTTACTATGGGCTAGCTTGATCGGGGCTGAAGCCGCCGTCAGGCCAACCATATAGGAGGGACACGGTCGGCACTGCGCCAGGGGGGGTTCATAAATATTTGTAAAAATGTCACGAAAATTCCTCCTCACTCCTGTACTATAGGGGACGAGGGGAGGAGAAGTGAGACGGCGGCAGTGGGAGAGGGAGGCGACTCCTCGATCCATCCTGCCGAACACAAAGACAAAAACGAGACAGCGGCGGCGGCCAGGCGCGGCGGCGGCACAACGCACGCGCATGTACTGCGCACGCGCCACCGCTGGTCCCTTCTGCGGTGACACGCCCGCCCCGTCAGTGTCTTGATGAGCAGCATCTGGTGGAACGGCTCCAGCAGCACGATCGGAGGCCTGACGCTGGGCCTCGTCCATGCCCGCTGCCGTGAGGCCCACGTTGCGGACAGGGCTGATTCCCCGCGGGGCCGCAGCTGCCGCGGCAGCAGCCGAGGTGGCGGGGGCACCGCCCCGACTCTGAGGTGAGAGCGGTGAGCCCCCGCCAAAACCCGCCACAAGGTTCTTGACACGGTACTTGTTCTTGAACGGGTCGAAGGTTGGCGCCTCGTCGATGGGGACGATCACGCGGGTGGGCAGCTGCGGCTCGTGGTCCGTGGACGGCGTCGGCTCGAGGTCGACCTGGCTAGGGTCGATGACGCTGGCTCCGAAGCGTGGCACCACTTCGGGGGGTCGGCCATCGGCCTGAGTCTCGCGAGGCGGCGAGCTCGTGGAGCTCCCTGGGGCCTTGCGTGAACTGTGGCGGCTGCAGGTCCTGCCGCGCGGGACGCGCCCGCCCGTGTGACGGTCGCGTGGCGAAGTCGCCTGGGCATTAGCGCGCTCAGAATCCGCCCTGCTCGGGGATCGGATCGGCGCCGCGCAGGGTGATGGGCTGGGCTGGCGAGAGGCGCTTGTGCCGCCTTCCGCCGTGGCTGTGGCCTGGTCGGGGTCGGCCGCGTCTGGGCGGGGGCTGACGTGGTGGGCGCTTCCCTCGCTGTGCCTCGGGGAGGCGCTGCGATGCGCCTGGATGCGCGTGAGGACAAGCGGGGTGAGCGGCTGCCTCTCCCGCTCAGGTGGGGCAGGTTTGGCCTGGGCAGGGCGCAGTGCTGCAGCTACGTTTGGCGGGGGCGTGTGCTGGCGCGGTTGCCAAGCGCGCACGTTCGCATCACGCCATCCTTCGGGGCGCCCAGCCCTGCCACGGTTTGTTGCAGCCCCCTGGGCTGAAGCCGCAGGGGTTAACACTGCAGGCTGGTTGCTGGAGGAGCCCTCATGTCGGCCTGAGTAGAGGCCCCAGGCGCGCGTGGACCCTGGCACTGGCGAGGTGGCCCTTAGGGCGTGTACAGGTGCACGCGAGTAGCCGATGACCGCTGGGTGAACCCTGGCGTTGGGGGCTTGGCCGTAGCTGGAGGCGGCTGCTCCAGCAGCCGCAGGCCTGGCACCTATGGGACCACGGTGGTAGGCGGCAACCCCGTCGTAGACCGTGTTACCGCCTGTCGGGACTCGCGCAGGGGAGCGGTAGCGTGGTGTGCCCTGCTGTCCTGCGTCACGTTGGTCCCGCTGCTGGATGCGCTGCTGGTGCTGTTGGTGACGCTGCCAGTCGGCTCTCGAGAGGGGACGGGTGTCGGGGAGGATGGTGGGCACGTCGGGCCGCTGCCAGCCCCGATAGACGTGCTCGAAGGCGTGGTCAGGGTAGGTCCCCCCTACGGGTGAGTATCGTCGCACATGCTCCGTGTAGTCGATGTTCTGCGGCTCTGAGATCGCCGTAATGTTGATGGCCCGCTGGTGCGCTGGTCCATAGAGGCAGAAACTACCACGGTTGCTGCGGTCGTGGTTTAGCTCAGCTTCGGTCGTGGCACGGCTCACCATGGCGTCACAGAGTCGCATATCGTAGTCGAGAGCTTGAGGCCCAGGACCACCCTCGGCGTCCCAGTACAGTACCACATCTCGCCAGCGGGTGCGGGTCATGTGGGTGCGCTCGGCGATCAACTCGCAGACGGTCCTGACCGTGACACGATCCCTGTACAGGTTGGTAATGGCAAGGGAGAAGGGTCGGCGGACCGTCTTGTTGAAGGTGAGTTCCTCCTTGAGGGCCTGATGGGGGCTGAAGAGCACGTAGCCTTCCCTCCAAAGCGGTTGGTCGGGGGAAGGTTCTTCGGGCATCCCCGTTCCTGTGAATCCAGGTGGCCGCGTTGTGCCGTCAGGCAATCCCTGCCTGGGGACGCGCCGCGGCTGTGGTGGGAGGTACCATTGGCCCTGGTAGCCTGCTTGCCCTGGTTGTGGAGGTTCTCCCCCGGGGCCTGAAGGCGCTCGGGGGGGTTCCTTGAGGTCGTGGAGGGCTGGCGCGTTGCCGAATTGGCGGGCAAGGATGTGCGGCGGCATCCCTGTGGCACGGACGTCGAGCTGGTTGTGTGGCCTGGGAGGGTGGGGACACCTGCTGGACAGGCAGCAAGTGTCAGAGTCCCTCTTATTGGTGCTGTATGCACACGTCCAACTGTTGCACGAGTAGTCCGTGGACCAGTCCATAGGTGTACGCAGTCCGCTGCGGCCGCAGTCTGGGCACGTTGGTTGGCCCGAGGTGCCAAGCTGTGTGTTGCGGCGAGCCGCGCAATATTGGCAGCATTGGAATCGACACTGTAGGCAAGACCAGCGTCCTGGTAAGGGCGGTAGCGGATGCTCGTTTGTGCCTGGGTCGTCTGGGTGGGGTCTCGGGCGATCCCACAAGGGCCAGACGTCAGCAAACCAGGATTGGCCAGTAGTGCGGACTACCTCGGCGGGGAGGCGTGCGTCCTCGGCATGGCACCTGATCCACTGGGGCCCCATATCCGCTGGTACCATGACGGTGCGCCAGGAGTCGTCCCCCTTAACGTGGACTTGGGTCGGTGCCCAGAGCTTAGTAGTGGTGTCGCCGTGATCATGGTGGAGGATGACCCAGCCGTCACGCCCGTCCACCGTAGGGTCAATGACGCGGTAGCCCATGACTGTCGTCCCCCACGGTAAGTAGGCGCCATCGTGGTGATCACCAGGGTCGAGCCAGACCTCGATGCCAGGGGCGTTGACACGGGACCGCACATCACGCACGTGGTAGGCGAGGACGTGGTAGGCAGTCGGCTCCTCCTCCGTCACAATGTGCTCCCACGTCTCGATGCCGCTGTTGTCGGAGGTGGAGTTCCCGTCGCTCTGTCGTGACGAGCGAGAGGCAGATCGTCGCGCACGGGCGCGGCCTCGGGCGAGGGCGGCGGCCGCGCTGATGAGGGATGGCGTACGGCGTTCGTCGACTCCAGATGACGTCGATGAGGGGTCTGGACTGTGGGCTAAGGCTGTGCCTGACTTGTGCGTGCGTGGTGGGTCCGACGCGGCCCCAGGGCTGGAGCCGCTGGGGCGCGACCCGTGTGCGTCAGGGTGCCCCCGCACGGGGACAGCTTGCAAGCCCGTGTACACCAGGTCGATGAGTGGTTTCGGGTCCAGCTGGAGTATGTGGAGCGAGACGCGTGGTCGAGGCTGATTAGGGTCGTCCCTGGTGGCTGCTTCCGTGTCGTAGTGCTGTTTGGCCCATGCTCGCGCCGCTTCTGGCGAGTATAGCGCCTGCGGTGGTGGCCATGCTGCCGCGATGGTTGATCTGCGCCTGGTGCTAGCTTCCTGGTCGTGAGCTTCGGCCGCCTCACGGAGATCTGGATGATCGTAGCCAGCAATGTGGAGGGCGTGTGCGCAGTCACCCATGCCATAGGCGTGTGGAAGGGCACGGCACCTGGAAGCAGCTTCTGTGGGGGCACACCAGCCCATGCGGATGAGGAGGCTCAGGACCCGAGGGTAAATGAGGCGCGCTCCGTGAGCCTCCCCTTTCACGTAGTTGTGCCTGTTTTCCCCGCGCGGTGGTTGGGTGGCTTCGCACATCCAGAGTGCGATGGGTCCCCACGCGAGGGTGTCGTCTTCGAGACTGTAGGGCGGGTGGGGCGGTATCGCGTACCACGCGGCCAGCGAAGGGTGCACGCTCACGTACGTGCGGCCAACGTTGGTGCCAGTTCGACCCTTCGTTTCACGGCGGGGGCCTGGCAAGAGGTGCCCTCCACAGGCAGCAAGACGGGCCGCAAGGTCGCCGCGGGTCACATGCCAGAAAACAGTGGGCGCGTCGGTGGTGGGTTGACGGAGGTCCCACGTGAGGTATGGGAAAATTGTCTCGCCCGAGTTGCCGCCCGAGTCTTCCAGCACCCAAGTGAGGCGGTTCGGTGGCCTCTGCATGATGTCCGTCCACGGCCCCAGCACTTGGAGTGTTGGGTCGTGAGTGAATCGAGGGTGGTCGTGGAGTCGTAGAGCGTCTTTGATGTCCTCAGTGGACACGCCACTGTTCCCTAGCGCGAAGCCGTTTTGGTACAGGGCGTTAAGTATGCTCTTCGGCGGCTCGGGGACCGCTGGGTCACGCTGGATGGTGTTGCGTAAGTTGCGTGTCGGTGGCTTGAGGGCAGTGTAAGGCGTACCAGGGCCTGAAGGCGCCTGGGGCCTGTCAGGTGATGCATAGCGTGCTCGCCGTCGTGGTGGTTGGGTGTCCGCGTCGGGGGAGGAACCACGAGCGTCAGCATGTCGGAAGATGGACCACGGGCTGCCATGGGTGCGTTCTCTCGTTTCCCTTGGCTCGGTGTCGCTACCGTGTGCTGTGGCATCCTCGTTGGTCGTTAGGTTACCGAATGTCGCGCCGTTCTTGGAGCCGTCTCGTGGCGTCGGGCTGGTCGATCTTGGTGTGACAGACGAGGCTCGCGATACGGCGGCTGTGACTTCATCGATGGCGGCGGTAGTGGCGGTGGTGACGTCGGCGACTGCGGCGGCAACAGCTGCGGCGTAGTGTTCCTGTAGCAGCGGATGTCGGAGTGCGTGCACCTGCTGGTCGTCGTGTTCGTCGGCGAGCGTGCACGGCATTTTGTGTGTGGCCTCGTCCTTCGGCTTCCTGCTCGGTTGGCAACAGCGGAGGCACCACTGGGCAGTGGATGAGTCCAGGGCCCGCGCACATATGCGGGCGCCTACGTGTCCGACAGCTCCCTGGGCAAGGAGTTTGGCACCGACGAGTAGAAGACCACACACAACTCCACCCGTGGCTATGGCCCCTAGCTTGCCGCTGGCCCATTTAAGGACGCCCCCGAAGCCGCTCCCGACTGCAGTGGCTCCGCCCGAGACACCATCTCTGAGTTTGTCGCTGGTCCATTTGAGAGTGGCCCTCAATGTGGACGTGACATAGTATGTCGTTTTGCGTCGGAATATAGTGGACACCGATGGGCCTGGTGCGGTCGCTTGGCGTCGTCGTCGTTGTCGGTAGCTGGGGTCTCGGCTCGGGGTCGGCAAGTATCCATCGATCTGGTCCTTGTACGGCATTGCTATCGCGATGGCGTACGTGGCCACCAGGAGGCAGATGAGGCAGCCACAATGTCGTGATGCCGCTGAGCTGTGCTGGGGCTCGTGGGGACCGCTGGCATCTGGGTGTTCATCATCGATGGGGTCGTTGTCGATGTCGGCCTGCCAGTGGTCGATGGCACTGGGGTTGGAGTCAGTCACGTTGTCACCTCCTGCGGTCTGGGGATGTCCAGGTCTAGCCAGTGGTGCAGCGGGGCTGAAGCCGCCACTGCACGGCCTGGCATGAGCTGGCGAAGCAGTGGAATGGCTAGTCACATCAGCGGCAGTGACGCCTTCAGCGTCGTTAGGCCGCGCAGAAGGGTCGGCCTGATCTGAGGTGTGGGGCGCACTGCGTTGCCACGGGGCGAGCCCAGAGTGAGGCTCACTGTCGCGGTCACGCTGAGCCGAGTCGCCTGATGGTATCGTGCCGTCTCGATCCTGGATATCGATGTCGTCCTGGCTATCCTCCGACGCGTGGAACGAGTCCATGGATGTATTGCCGATATCGCTGGCCGCGATGTGCTGGAGCAGCCATGATACGGGATCTTCTGCGGCCTGATCGGTGCCGTCCGTCGGCGCCGCAGCGAGCTCCGCCTCGACGAGCGGCAGCATGTCTGGCGGTTGGTGCAGGATAACATCAGCGAGGTACGCCATGGCGTCATGGTCGGGTGGAGGGAGACCTCTTGGCAGCAGAGCATGGGCCCGTGAGAGGTATGGCGGCAAAGGTGCCATGAAAGCCTCAGGGCCAACGAGCGTGGCACGAGCGCCCTGGTACTCCAGAAGGAGGCCGAAATAGCGGGTGGCGTACTCGCGGCTGCTCTGGATCCGAGTGAGGTTGCGGTTGATGCGCTGCCTGTCGGGGCCCGCTCTGCGCCAGATGTCCTCGCACATGTCGACCGCGGTGCGATGACGCAGGGCGTCGGTGGTGTCCTCGGACGCCTCAAGGAAGAGGTGATCGCACTGTGGCAGATGGAGCGTCGCTAGGATGTACGGGACGCAGTCCTCGAGCCATGCCCAGAACATGTCCTGGTTATCCTCACCTGGTGCCCACGCCGCAGCACACGGTATGAGCCGGGCGCGGATCATCATCAGGTGCCAGAAAGCAGGGTCTTCCTCGGGTTCGCCCCTATCTCGCATGGGAGTGGTGGGACCCGTAGGGCAATAGCGGGGCACAGCAGCGGGGCTGAAGCCGCCACTGTGTGCCTGGCCAATACTGCACGGACTCGCGGCAGCGGTGCCGTTGACGATCGGGTCCAAGATGGTGCAGTGATCGTACTTGTAGATGCTGTCATCGTAGAGGTAGAAAAGGGACGCACGTTCGACGTGCTGCAGGAGAAACCCACCTCCATGCTGGGGCGCACCGCCTGAAGACGGGTGTGCTCCAGCGAGCGAGGGGAGGGCCAGGCTGAAAGCAAAGCGCCACATGATGGCGAGGCCTGGCAGGCGGCGCGAGCGATGAGCCAAAAGCTGCATGTCAGCACGCATCTTTAGGTACCCCTGCATGCTCATGTACATTGCAACAAACACACCCACAGCAAGATGACAGGTGTCCCTACACCAGGTAGCTTGCTCGTGCTGCTGCCAAAAATGACATGATATAGCAAGGAGGAGGTACGACGAGAAGTGAGAAGGGATGCCTCTGAAGGCGCTTCCTCGGAGGGCTGAGGCGGGCTCTCTGAGGCACCTTCAATAGGGTTCCTGTGTGGCCCGCCCTTTGTCTTTGCCTTTGTCAGCCCCTGGGGGCCCCGTCCCTGGGGTGACCTGGCCTGGCTGGTCGATCCACCCGCAGACAGCCACGGGATCGGCAACTGGTGCAGCTTCCTCCTTTTGGTTTCGAGGGTGGCCACCTGGGGCAGGTGGATGGTACCCCCCGTGAGGTGCCCGAGGAGGGCCTGGATGTCGCCGCGCAGTGCAGCAGCTTCGGTAGTTGCCGTCTGTTGCTGAGTGACGACGGTGGCAAGCCCTCGTTCCAAGCCTGAAACGTGCTCCGTGAGTGTGGCCTGGGATGAGAGAACGCCCGCAAGCTGGACCTGCATGTTGTCCACCGTGTTGGCAAGCAGCTCGTGCTGTTGTTCCATGTGTTGGATGCGGGTCGTAGCGGCATCTGACAGTTTAGGGGCCGTAGCGAAGCGTTCGCCGAGGGTGTTCGGTTCGCGCGATGCCACGCTGAATTCATCCTCTGATGAGAGGATCTCGACGTCGCCTGGTACCTCGGCGGCTGCGTCAGCGTGCCCTTCCGTGTGGCCCCCACCTTCGGCCGCCCCCGTGCCAGGTTGCGGGTCATGCCCGTCCCCACCTGGTCCTTGGACGGCCGTCTGCTCGGCAGCTCCATCCGTGCCGTGCGGGGGTGCAGAGGAGCTGCGGCCTGGAGCGCCGTGTGATCTTGCGTGCGGCGTGGCGTCACGTTTCCCGCTGGAGGATCGGTGGCGCTTGGCTAAAGGCTCCTCCTTGGGGATCGGGAGCGGTGCGACGCCCTTGCCTTTGGGCGTGGCAGTCATGAGGTCGTGGAGGTAGGGGCTCTGGGCCGCTTTGGTTAGGAGTGTGCCCGTGGCGGGGCTGAAGCCGCCACCACGGGCGGGCGGCGTCGCAGGCTCTGTGATAGTGGTAGGGGTGACAATGGTAACGTTGTCCCTCTTCGGCACGACCTCAGCCAACGGGGCCTCGGTGATGCTCCACGGGATGGGGCACCCTGCGACCTGTACCGTATATGTGGGTGGGGGACGATGAGCGCGCACTAAGGCAAACTGCGCCGAAGTGGCTGGGTCCCAGGCGGTGTGGTAGACCTCACAGTCCCATTTGACGGACGGGCCCGTGAGAGTCTTGGCAAGCTGAGTCAGCGTGGCATGGCGTGCCGCAATGCCCGTGATGCGGTATCGCGTCTTGGCGAGAGTGGCTTCGCAGCCACGGATGCTGACGGCAGCGGCCTTGGCGGCGTCTGACCCACGTGCAACACGGATCCCCAATAAGCCTGACTTGCCGTGCCTGACGACTCCTAGGGCTTTGAAGTCCACCGACTTCTGGAACGCCTCTGCCATCGTGATGGCTGGTCCTCGGGGAACCACACGGTCTGGTACTTGTCTGCCGTGGGCTCGTCCGCACCTACGTTGCTGAGGTCGTAGGTGGCGCCGAGTTGCCCCGAACCCGCCAAGACCTTGTCAACTGCTTGAAGACTGACGCCGAAAGTGGCAGCCAGGGACCTTTTTCCGACGCCAGATCCGTACCTGCCTAGACTTTTGCAGGGTTCGAGGATAGTGACGGCTTTAAAGTTGCCGTGGAAAAGGGCCTTGAAGGTGTCCTGCAGCTGACTGTCGAGCTCCTGGCGGCGAGCGTCTTTCTTAGACTCCCTGTGCTTTTGGTTTTGGCGCGCCTTGTCCTGTGGAGCGGAATCCCCTCGGAAAGGACCCTTGGCGCGTGGACCACCGTTCACGGGGGCGCCTCCCGAAAACTGATCCTCGAAGGCCTGATGCATGGAGGGGACTGCGGCGATGGCTTCGGTTTCATGTATGGTCACCCGAATCCAGCATACGTGGTCGGCAGGATCAATGGTGGCGACGGCTACTTTTTCCGTGCAGGCGACTTCCTTGGTGCCCAGCTGGTACACGGTCACGGGGACGTGCGTGTGAACCACATTGGGCGCCTTGGGGTGGCGCTTCAGCACGGGGACGGCGAGCTCGGTGCCGACGTAGTTGTCGTTTTTTGGGCCCATGACAGCGATCGCGAGCTGACCCGTGGTACGCTTACCCTGCTCGAGATGGTGCTGCAGCAGCCGCTCGCCACTCTCGTAGTCGTGGAGGCTGATGCTGGGCTTGTACGTCTTGCCGTCGTCGAGTGATGTGGGTTCGGCCAGGACTGGGACCTTCCAGAAGGCCGGGTCCAAGGCAATAAATTTGGCGTCCGCAGCCTGAAGACGTGCGGACGCAGCTGGTGGATAGGATGTGTCACCACCATTGCGCTTAGGCTTGCTGCGCTGGTGGTGATCCAGCGTGTAGCTGATCTGGTTGGCGGCACACATGCGAATCAAGGCACTGCCGAGCTTCTTGGTGTTGGTCTTGTGCATGTCGTACGTGGCCTGCAGCTCGTCCGCGTTCAGCTCGGCGAGCCCGTTGTATGCGGCTGTGGGGCGGTCAGACCCCGCTTGCTTGAAGGCTGCAATGCAGTCCTGTTTGCGTTGGAGGAGGGATCCTTCAGCTGCAGGACGTGAGCTCGGCGGCTGCTTGGAAGAGCGACGGCGCTCCGGCTTGGCGGGGGCCATTGCGGCGGGCGCTCTGGTGGGAGGGAAGAGGTGACGCGAATCAGTAGGGTCCTGCTGGGACCCCTCCGGTCTCGCGAGGCCTGGGAGACTGGCTCCGAGGCGGGGCGCTTCGCGTCGCGGCTGCGGTCTGAGTGCAGGGCACTCTCGAGCCGAGACTAGGAGAGAGAGAGAGAGAGAGAGAGAAGAGAAGAGAGAGAGAGAGAGAGGGAGAGAGAGAGAGAGAGAGAGAGAGAGAGAGAGAGAGAGAGGAGAGAGAGAGAGGAGAGAGAGAGAGAGAGGAGAGAGAGAGAGAGCCAAAGAAAGAACAGAGGAAGAGGGCTCAAAGAAGAAAGGATAAGAAGAAGAAGAAGAGACGAGAAAAAACAAAAAAAAAAAAAAAAAAAAACGTTGCCCAGACCACCATAGGAGGAGCACCGCAAGAAGCAAGCAGCAGCAGCAGCAGCAGCAGCAGCCGCAGGGGAGGAGGGAAATTGAGGATGAGGAAAGGAGGAGGGGGAGGAGGGCTGAGAAGAGTGGGGGAGTGGACAACAGAGGACATAGGAGGAGGAGGAGGAGATGGAGGATGAGGAGCAGGAGGACGGGGCCGATGACGAGGTCCTCGCACCCATTTCAGCGCAGCACAGAGACGATTTATCATCAGCCTTCGCACCGATGGCGTGAAAACCCGTTCCTCAATTTGGCAGTTAACTGCCAAATTGAGGAACTGGTTTTCGCCCTCCTCACTTAGGCAAAAGTGGAAGACACGGGCCGCTGCTTCGTCCGTCAGTCTGTCCTCCTCCTCTTCATCATCCTCCCCCTCCTCATCAACCTCCTCCTCCTCCTCGTTAGCTTGGTGGCACCCGTGGTGCTTCGATCGCTTCGATGCGCCCTGGGCCACCTCAGCTCAGCCCTTGAGCTGGCCGCCATGTAGCAGGAAGAAGCCGATTGGGAGAAATGTGGAGGTGGACGAGGAGGATGAGGTGGAGGAGGAAGGAGAAGGAGGAAGAGGAGGAGGAGAAGGAAAAGGGAGGAGGAGGAAAGGGACTGAGGGGAAGGAGGAGGAGGAGGAACAAAGAAGGAGGAGGAGGAGGAGGAGGAGGGGGAGGAGGAGGAGGAGGTGGGTGAGAAAGAGGGGGGTAGGCCGTTACGTTTCGTTCTGGGGGCGTCTTGGAGGCTTCTCGAACGCCTCTTGCGGCTTCATGGGGGGAAGATCACCCGTGCCAAGTCCTGGGCTTGATAGCCGCTCTCCCCCCAAGTGCTCTCCCCCCCCCCCCCGATTGTTGTGCCCCCCCGCATCCCTGGATAAGTATGAACAGCTTGTCTGTATAAAAGGGCACTTCGAGTAGTAGTAGTTGCGTGTGCGTGCGTGTGCGTTTGTAGTGTTCGCGCGTGTGTTTATGATACTCGTGGCCATTGCTGTTTAGGGTATCTGCCTGTACGCTCCTGGGCCCCTCGCCATCACGCCTGACGGTCGTTGCGCCGTCTCATAATCCGTTTTGCTCGACTCAGGCCTTTCGTTTGCAACACGCGCACACCATGTCTACACGTACGAGACAATTCCAAAAGGATGATGCAGCTGAGTTGATTGCCAATTGCTTTGACAAAAAGGGCGAATTTCCGACATACGCTGGGACTGATTTCAAAACAGGCATCGATGTGAATGGGCTCTCTCGGTTCAAAGACTGTTTAAAACGTTGCATTGAGGTTGATCCACGTGGCGGATTCTTGCGCCAAGGCGATGTGCATGCAGCCCTCGAGTCGGTGTACGCCGAGAGAGTAGACGAAGTCGTTCAATGGGGGGTTCAGCACAAGTGCGACGATTTTCAAGCATCTCTTCGATTGATGAGTTTCAAAGTACGTGTGATGCTGGGACACATTCGAGAAAAAGCTAAACATTACAAGGATCTCAACGAGGCGTCCAGATCCAAACCCTCGAAGTCTCACCCAGCTTGGCTCATGGCGATATACAGTAGTATGCAGGATTGCAAGCCACAGGATGACCTCCAGAGGCCAGCCAAGCCTCACCCTTTACCAGCTTTTCGCGCCGCCTACGGCCAGGACGATCCATATATCAATGATGGTGATGAGGAGTCAGCCGAGATAATTTTCAAATACATCGAACCAGATAATGCAAATAAGTTGATGATGGCATATTCCCTCACCAGTGATGGAGACCGAATCGCTGCATATCGTTTCTCGCGGGGTGAGGCTGGTTTTGCGACCGCATACTTCATTTTCAAAGGCAGAGATGTGGAGATGCAAACTGAGGTGCCCAACTCTTGCGTTTCGGAGGATGGGAAAAGTTTGAGCTTACCCAAGGTTGCCAAACCAAAAGGGAAAGCAAAGGCAGCAGGAATGAAACGTCCAGCCGCAGCCGCGAAAGCGCCACCACTGAAGAGGCCAGCAGCGGCGGAAGCCGCCGCAGACGACGAGGACCCTGAGGAAGAGGACGCTGAGGATGAAAAGGAGGAGCCAGAGGACGAGGTTGCGGAGGAGGAGGACGAGGACGCCTCCATCGATGACTTGGCCAAGGCTGGCTGGGATTTGCTTCCTGAAGATGCACAGTCTCAAATCGAGCTCACGAAGGGCAAGAAAACGTACACTATCGACCCGAACAGCGAAGAGGATTACGATTCCTTGGGAGGGAGATCGGCATCAAAGTTTCAAGTGACATTGATTGTGGGGAAGCTCGCCCATCGGAGGTTTTACCTGACCAACATCAAGAAGTTGCCCCCAGATTTCCCAGATGAGTATCCGAGAGATAAGAAATGTGGCATGCAATTGACGTGGACTGATTGTGATAAGGAGCGCGTGAAAGAATTTTGGGAGATTGCTAAGCGCCTTTGCAAATACAACGCTGCATGCGAAGAATGATTGCGGAGATGTCCATTCTCAGAACATTGGCTGTGTGATATTCTCGATATATGCGCGCAAGCGGCCTCTGGACCCTCTTCTTGCCAACGTGCGTGCATGTGCCCGTTTCGCACTGCACTGATCCTGCAGCAGCAGGGCTCTGATCTGGAAAAAAAGCAGAGTAGTTCTAAGGTGAGGCTCCGAAAGGCCTCAGCATTCGACAAAAGGCCTCACCCTTGCCGAGGAGCCCACGATTCCTCAGTAGATGAGGTCCCGAAAGATCTCAGCACTCCCCCAAAAGGCCTCAGCAATCCCCGAAAGGCCTCTGCACTCTGTCGTCAACGGGAATCAAAATCTGGCGGGGCATTCCTCTACCAGTCCGCAGAGGACCCAGAGCTCTGGAACAACCTGCGCCTCTGCACTCCCCGAAGGGTCTCTGCTCTCCCCGACAGGCCTCAGCAATGCCCCAAAGGCCTCAGCACTCCCCGAAGGGCCTCAGCAATCCTCGAAAGGCCTCAACAACCCCCGAAAGTTAATCCTTTCCAGCTGGCCAGAAGCTCCTGGTTAGCCACGCAGCGGGGTGCGATGCGTTCTGTAACTAACAACCTCTAGAGGAGCTCTGATCTAGAAGTATCGCTTTCTCGCTTGAGACTGCCTCACAAAGTACGGCATGACAATAATCCCATCGCGTCCAAAATCACACTAACAAACACAACGGTCAACAGATATGCCAAACATGAACAAACATAAAACCGCAACAGCATCGCCAACATCACATCCTCGTCGGCAAAAGCATTGCAGGCATAAACGTTACCAACAGACACCAAACAAAACAACCACACCGCCATGCGCATCATCATGCACATCACCATCATGCGTAGATAGCCTTTTTGGCACAATGTCACAAGGAGCAACTTGCTCCATTTGCTTCGAACCCCTTGGGTCTCGAGCCGTGTACACGGCAGTGTGCGGCCACGCCAATCATGCAGATTGCATCGGGCAGCTCGCAGAGCACTTTGCGTATCCAGTCTGTCCATGCTGCAGGACATCACTAGGTAATTGGGGCGCGCTTGCTGACGCATTGCTCAATCTCGGGACTGTAGTCGAGTTTGCTCTTGAGAGCAACCAGGGGCCTAATCGTCCAGCTCCCCCGAATGCTCCACTGGACGTGGTGCCACTGTGCTGCGCGAGGATGGTGACCCTCGAGTCGGGGAATTTCGCAACCGTGGAAGGCGATCGCCGCATGAGGTGGGCTCCACAGTTATCAAACACGACTTCGCTGTTGGAAGTGCCCGAATGGATATGCTATTCATGCCAGGCCAGGATGACCAAGCAGGGCACCATCTACTCCATAGATCATCCAACGCTACAGGAGCCCAGGAGTTTGGACATTTCTGACGCGACGCAGTGGTGCTCGTTCCACAACAGGAACAAGTCCTTGATCATCGACCTGTCGATGGCATCATCTTGGGTTAGGCCATACTCCCTTGCGTGCTGCTCGAGTTCCCCCGATTTCGACGTGCCAATCATCCTGGGTTGTCAGGCTCCTTTCTTCGCGCCACAGCCCGTCATCGCAAGGCCACCGTCCCCCGTCACCGTGGATGACAGCGATGGGAGAGATACTGACGCCGACATGGCGATCTTGGAGGCCATCGCAAATGACACCTACGAGCTGTATGAGGAGCTTGCAGGCATCGCAGCTCGCGATGATTAATCTCACCGTTGCGCTTGTCTTTTTGGGGCGTGCACACATCTGGCGCATATCTGGCGCATATCTGGCGCATATCTGGCGCATGTCTGGCGCATATCTGGCGCCAGACATGTGGCAGATATAAAATATCAAAAAACACAAGGTTTTTCATCATTTCTATATCTGGCACCCCTGGGGTGCCAGATATGTGCCGGAGATGTGCCGGAGATGTGCCGGAGATGTGCCGGAGATGTGCCGGAGATGTGACAGTCTCATGCATGCTCAGGGCTGCGCAGGGAACGTTTAGCTGCGCATGCGGCAACCATGTGAGCAGAATCATCAGCTCGCCGTCCCCTTCCTCCATCCAACTCGTTCTCTCCATCGTCAGCTCAGCTCGTTCCTCCCCTTCCTCCCTGCAGCTTCACTGCCTCTCCATCTCACCACTCCTCCTCCATCCCTTCTCTGTCCTCGGGATCCATTGCGTTCTCCCCCTCTGAAGCATCCAAGACGCCGAGATCCGAGAAAGATAAGCTGAAGCATCCGAGATCCCTGGATCGTAGACTTCCCCCATTGGTTGCAGCCTGAGGCCCGTGCCCAGACGCGCCCCACCATCGCCATCAACATCGCAATCTAGAGCACGTTTGGCTCTAGCTTGGGATTTTCTACAGCAGCAAGTCTATCGCTGCGATGCCGCCGAAGCGGCGACCTGATCAGTTGCCTGCAGCGTGCGAGGAGCTTCGTGCAGCTCTGGTGAAAGAAGGAGGAGACGTCACAGCAGCTGGGATTGCAGGAGTCGAACGTGGTCTGAGGCAGCGAGCTTTCAGCGCACTCAACAGTGCGCTGAAGGCATCGAATGCGGAGAAGTACGTGGAGTTCTCCAAGCTGAAGTTCGACGAGGAAAAGCGCCAGTGGCTTTCGGCTTTCCTCATAGATCCGAAGTCTGGCGGGTCGTTGATGACGAATACGGTGGAGCGCTCCGTTGCCAGCATCGAGAGGGGCAGCTGGGCGTGGATGACGGTCGAGGAGTTCGGGGGCCCACGAGGTTGCAACTCGATGGAGCACGCCAGGAAGAGGTGCGAGGGCAAGGAGTTCCTCGAGCGCCCTCACGAGTCGCCAATTCTCGCAGACGAGGGCGTCAAGCAGTACTACTGCCCGCTGAATCACGAGGACGCCTTCACGAAGACCAAGACGGAGAGCGTAGCGCTCGAGACCAAGACCGACTTGCCCGAGGACAGCGTCGACGACATCAGGGCCATGATGGAGAATCACGGATCCATCACAGTCCCGACTCTACCGAATACTAAGAGGCGTCGCAAGGACATCTCACCATCGGGATCTGGAGCTACTCCGAGCAAAGCAGATGCAGAAGAACACACAGACCTGAGCCCAGAGGACAAGGCGAAGTTGGAGCTTGAGAAGCAGCTCGCCGAGGCGCAGTCGCGACTCAAGGACGTCGTGAAGAAGGCGAAGGTCCAGTACGACAAGGTTAACAAGGAGCTCGGGGAGGTCGGCGCCATCGAGGACCGCATCGCGTCCAAGTCGGGCCACTGGGGCGAGGGGCCGCTGACCTTCTTGAGGGAGCAGACGCAGCAGCAGAAGGAGAACAACGATAACCTCTTCAAGCTGTGGGCCAAGATGAAGAACATCGAGAAGCAGGACAGCGTGGAGGCGTACGAGTCGTGCGCGAAGGAGCTCTCCGACAGCATGAAGAACGTGAATGAGTTGTACACCATCTACCGCAAGAACGTGCTTGCCGACTTCCTGCAGTTCCGCAAGAAGTAACTCACCAGTCGAGTCGCAGGATCGATCGCCTGCGTAAGGCGTGCCGCATCATCCCGACGTGGCGAATGGCACGGGGGACTCCTTCACGGTACGAGCAGTCATTGACTGCTACATGGGGATTCAAAGTAGCAAGGTTGAGCCATTGGCGTGAAAAGCATCTGCATGACATCCAATCCGCCTCCTCCCTAAGACAAAGTGCCCAGAAGCTGTCGCCCTCCCGATCCTCCAGAAGCTGCCCCCCAAAAGACAAACCGCACCGAAGGCTGCCCCCCCAAGACCTGGGTTGTTCCAGAGCTCTGGGTCCTCTGCGGACTGGTAGAGGAATGCCCCGCCAGATTTTGATTCCCGTTGCTCTGTGTAGCCCGCAATATGCTCCTCTGAAAGCTGCCCCCCATTCCGCTCCTCCGAAAGCCGCCCCCTCCGATCGCAAAACATGTCAAACATTCAACGTGAAACAGCACGACACGAACCGTGTGAGGGGTGCGCCGAAATGGGTGGGATTATGCTGACATACAATGACACGGCACATGATGAAGAAAATGACACGACGCTAAAGTATACCATAATGACGAATATCATCACGACCATCGAATGCATCGTCATCGTCACCACCACCGTCACCATCACCACGTGTAGCCAATTTTGGCTCAAACGTTCTACATTTGTCTCCTACGGTTTCTTGAGATGACGTTCATCGCAATCGTAGTTGTTCTCTTCGCAATGCCTGGTTGTGGCAACGGAATAAGGCAGCAACTGCAGCTCGATAGAGTGCCCGCTAAGCGTTCAGCAACAGTCTCTGCCGATGAGCTCGCCGACAGAGTAGAAGATTTCGCTACGAGGAAATTCAAACGAGGTGCACTTTCGGCCAGTGATCTGAACGAGCTCAGGTCCATGTCGGGTCGGTCTTCTGCTTCGCTACCAGAGAACGCCCACCGTGCCGTGATCAGCTCACTCAAAAAACGCAGTCGCATGCCTGAGGTTTACGAGGCAATGATCGACATGTGGGATTACGACTCGCAGTCCAAGGTGCAATGCAGAACGTACTTCTTACTGCCCTACGAGGTGTTCGAGGCATTGGCAGATGAACCTGACGCTTGGACTACGTTTCCAGAGGGTACGGCCCTCAACCGAACCAGGACAGATTGGGCAAACCGAGTTGGATTGTCAGACCCTGAAAATACGGTGGCCGTGGGTGTTTGGGGCGACGAAGCCCCCTTTACCAACAAAGACAAGCTGCTCTTGCTCCATTGGAATTGCCTCAGCACTCTTGATGATCACAGTCGTAGGTGGATATGTGTTGTCCCTGGCACGCTCTACTGCGACTGCGGATGCAAAGGCCGATGCACGTACGATTCAATCTGGAAGGTGGTCACGTGGAGCTTCAGAACCTGGCTCACAGGACCCGTATGCTAGAAATACAATGCCATTCGAGGAATGAAGGCTGGTGGGGGAGGAGGCCTGGGCCGAGCTCCTCCCACACCTCCCTTGCAACCTCGAATCGTCTTGTGTTCGGCCCACGGATCCTCGGAGGACGCTACCCTGCCAAACGGCACGACGGAACATGGTTTGCAGACTCCAAGTGTCGTGGTGACGCCGATCGAGCCTCCAAAGCTGGTCAGGCGCTCAAGCGAAAAGGAGGCGTTATTCAAGGCAGATTCGATTGGGATTGGCTGAAGAAGGTGATCGGCCTCAGAGGCTGGCAAGGCGATGGCCCTTTGAAAAGGATGTGCTTTCGATGCGGAGCCGACAAAGCAGGACAGTGCCCATTTACCGACCCGAGCCAGTTCGCAAAGTGGAGAAGCACGACGCTGACCCACCAGCAGCACATGCTAAATATGATACATAATGGCGAATACTATTCTCAGTTCTGGACTCTTCCAGGCTTCGTCCTATCCTACATCGTGCTGGACCTGATGCACGTGTGTGACCTTGGCATCACACAATACCTGCTGGGAAATATATTACTGGATCTATTCAAGCAGATGGGCGGCAGCATGTCCAAATCGGCAGAAACACTATCAGAGCTGACGGTTTTCATCAAGCTTGCGAGCAAACAGCTGGGATACAGTAAGCCACCAGTGAACAAACTTACGATCGGAATGCTCAAAGGAAAAAAGCAAGCAGCACCTCGTTTGGCGACAAAGGCGTCTGATACTCGGCTTATGGTTGCTGTTGTGCACTTCATTTTGGACAAGATAATGCCTCCTGAGAACGATTATCAGCGGCTGCGACTTGATTGTGTGCGGTATCTACATTTGTTCTACCAGGAGCTTCCACGATCGAAGGAGGACGGCGGGAGCCCAGAGTTCATGTCGTCAAAGCTGGGCAGGCTGGCGCGACAGCACGTGACTCTGTATGTTGAGCTGTCGTTTCACCCTGGACGTCCTCGCCAGTGGGTCGCATATCGGGTATACCCGAAGCACCACTTGTTCATACACCTTGCGGAGGAGGACTACGAGGTTCATGGCAACCCACGCGAGTCGTGGAACTACCTGGACGAAGATATGATCGGCGTTTGCGTGAAATCCGTTTCGCATTCTAGCCAGCACTGCAAATACATACACAGGTCGGCTATTGAGAAGTATCGGCTTTGATCGCTGGCTTGACAAAATTGTTGGTGGTGATATCACCATCACCACCATCGATATATATATATATATATATATATATATATATGTGTGTGTGTTGGCTTCCGCCACGCCCGCAACGACGATCAGGACACTTGGGGGGAGGAGGGGGGAGGGAGGGAGGAGGGGAGGAGAGGAGGAGGGGGGAGGAAGGGAGGAAGGGATGAAGGAGAGGAGAGGAAGAGGGAAGCAGAGGAGAGGCAGAGGAGGAAGGAAGGGAAGCAGAAGAGAGGAGGGGACAAAAACAACAAACATAAACATGATGAGGACGAACGAAAAGGGGAACGAGACTGCGACGGCAAAGTCGTGGAGGAGAATGGGGGCCAAAAGGGGGAATCCCACTCGCCTCTTGTGCACCACGTGCTGGCGTAACTGAACCTGCGCGGGGCAAGCTTGTGGTGCAACACGCTGGCAGCCTAAGTGGTGTAGCCTACGCGGAGACAAGTGCAGTCTACGAGTGGTGAGCTATGAATGGTGCAAGCTATGAGCGGTGCAACCAATGAGTGTTGTAGCCTACGCGGTGCAATCTATGATTGGTGCAACGTATGAGTGGTTGATACGGGTGGCACAGCTATGACAATCGCGCTGTGCTGGCAATGAACTTCTAATAAAAAACGATATCGGCGGTGCGTTGCCGAACCACGCATGGCAGAACCAGGCATGGCCAAAGCAAGCGTTTCGTATTAGGTGTAGTTGGAATTAAGCAAATTCTGTTATCACATAAAAATAGGAGGGTACCTAATTTTTTAAGTGGGTTTCGCCTATGGAAGAAAACCCTCTTATTTTTTAGGAGGTTTTCTGGAAAATAAGAGAGTATCGTTTCCCCACCAAAAAAATAAGGAAACTCTCTTCCTTTTAGGAGGAATGATGGGCTGGGTACGCATGAACATAATCACCATCATCATCATCATCAGCACCGTCTTCGCCAGCAGCAGCACCTTCGTTACCATTGTCTGCGGCGTCGTTGGCTTGGCCGTCATCATCGTCATAACCGTCACCAACATTATTGTCATCATCGTTGTCGCCGTTGCCGACATCATCATAATACCGTGCCCGCCCGAGTCACGGCCGCGCTTAAGTGTCCGCATGGGCTATGTCAAACAAATTGCGCGAGCAGCGAAGTTGACAACTCACGAGTTTACCAAACTTAGTTACACCACATAGCTACATAGCCAACACCACACTTGCATCACATAGCTTGCACCACATCGCCTGCACCGCATCTTGGCCCACATAGCTCGCACCACAATGCTTGCACCCCATAACTTGCACCACATAGCTTCCAGATGCAGAGTGGTATCGCTTCCACATCCACGTCGGTATCCATTGTTGTTGTGTTGGGGGGGGGGCGCTCCTCACTTTTTCCTCCTCCCGTTTCCCTCCTTGGCCTTCCTCTTTCGCCCCATCCTTCCCTACTCTTCCCTCTCCAACGCCCACCACTCTACGAGGCTTGTGGGCTAGTCGGCCGTGGGGCCCGCCCCTGATAGGGGGGGCGTCAGGCGAAAGCGGCGCCGCCGCTGCCGCCGGCGATTTCGGGCCGCCCGGGGCCGCCAGCACCCGGCGCCCACGAAGGGTCCGGACGGAGCCGTGGCAGATCGCGGTGTCAAACCGTTTCGAGGTCCTCGATGCCGTCTGCCCTGGACCCGCAGGAGCCCCCGGCGGCGGGGGTTGGGGGTTGTGGCCGCGGCGTGGTGCCCGAGGGTGCTTTTGGGAGAAGTGTCTGAGGGTGAGGAGGAGGAGGGAGGAGGAGGAGAGAATGAGAGAAGGAGAGAAGGAGAGAAGGAGAGAAGGAGAGACGGGAGAGGAGAGCCGGATGGGGACTGGGAGGAGGGAGAGCGGGGCGGCGGGGGGAGTCAGGGGAAGGGGCGAGCAGGATGGCCGAACGACTGGGGTCAGGTCAAAAGAATTGGGGGGGGCCGTCCGGGTCAAGGCCCCAGGACCCCAAGAGTGGAGAGGGTAATGAACGCACGTAGGAGAAGGCAGGGGGGGAGGAGGAGGGAGGAGCAGGGAGGAAAACAAAGGTGATGAGGACGACGGAGGAGGAGGGGGACATGGGGCAGCATCAGCAGGAGCAGGTTGGCGACCCGCACAGGGGGGTATGCGCGAGGGGGGCGGTCTTCCGAAGAGCCCACAGGCTTCCCAGGACTTCCGAAAAGCCCAGAGGCTTCCCAGGACTTCCGAAAAGCCCAGAGGCTTCCCAGGACGCAATGGAAAGGCTTCCATGGGGATCCAGGAAGCCATCTGGGAAGCCCTGCCTTCTAGAATAGCCACCATCTAGGAAAAGTTTCTAGAATAGCCCTGCCTTCTAGAATAGCCCTGCCTTCTAGGAAGGCCTGCCATCTTCAACGCCCCCGCTTCAACGCCCCCGCCCAGTTCGGAAGGCTGCCGCCCTCGCCCCCCACTCGCCTGCGAGCGCCACGGAAGGGAGTGAGGGGGCCTGGGCCTCCCAGATGGGGTGGGAGCAGATGGGGTTCTCGGGCCGGGCGAAAGGGGGGGATTGGGAAAGGGGGGGTTACGAAGTTTGCTGCATGCAGCTGGTTTCGGCCTCACCGAGGGGCCCATTCCTCGATACATAGCCGCCTCCGGGCGCCGGGAGGCGCCGGGAAAATGTGCTACGTGAGCTGCTTCTCAAACCCCCCCTTTGCTATCCCCCCCTTTCGCCCGACCCGGGGTTGGGAGGATCGTGCCGCGTGGCCGATGCGGCGCGACGCGGGGCCCGACTATCTCCACGCCGGCGCCGCCGATGCCTCGCCGATGCATCGTGAATGCATCTCGGCGATGCGGCGCGACCCTCCGGCCCCATCTACTCGGACCCCATCTGCCGGTGATCCCCCGAACGTGTGTTAGCCCAATGTGTGCTCTCCTCCCTCAGCTCCGCCGACTACTCGCAGCTCTTGACAGTCATCAGCGCTCGGAAGCAAGCGTTGCGGGGCCTCGTCGGGGCCCCGCAAGAGTCGTCTATTCGATGCGGTTCGCCCCTTGCCCTTACTCAAAGATTGGCCCTCAGCTCCTCCTCCCGTCATTATCCTGTTATTTCCTCCGCCTCAATACCCTCCCTCATCTTCCCCGCTCCTGTTCTCGCTCTCCGCCGACAGCTGGTGCGCATTACCGACGCAACTTTCCGTTACTGACGTAACCCTTTCCGTCAGTAAGGGTGATTGTTGACGAAGAAATAGCATCGTGTTCTCGGTCGTTCAGAAAAACCGACGCATCTCTCCGTTACCGACGGAACGTTTTCGTTGGTAACAGATTTCCCCCGTTAGTAACGTAAACGTTCCGTCGGCTCCGTCGGTTCTGTCAGTTCCGTCAGTTATTGACGCGGCCTGTGGCAGAGTTAGGTTCCCGCGACGCACGAGGGACGCGTGTTTCTCCAGCCCATCTAATTTGAGTCAGCCGCGTACTCCGCACTTAGCTTCGCGCGCGGCGCCTGCGATCCACCAGCGTGCCGAGACGCTCGGTGACGCGCGCAGATGTGCGTACCGAAGGGCTCTCGGTGGACAAGCTCACGTTAGCGCTAACACACGTTCTGAGGATCGTCGGATCTGGGAAGCCTCCAGGGGAGGGAGGGAGGGAGCAGCAGCAGGGAGGAGGGCTGGCCTCCTCAGCGGCGCCGCTCCCCTCGCCCCTGCGTGGCCCCCCCGGCGGCTCGCCGCAAGACCCCCCCCCCGGTCCTCGACCCGCTCGGGCAGGCCGGCCCCGCTGCACGGCATCCGCCAGTCTGCAGAGAGCCTCGGCGGTCGTCCTACTTACGCAGGACGAGAGTTTTTTCCTCTTGAGGTGCAAATGGCGACGATGAGTTGGAAGTTACTGACCGAATCCCCTTCCCCCGTAGAATCTTAGCACGGGCGGGTTCTGGGTTCCGCGGGTCCGATTTCCTCCGGTCTGCAGAGAGCTTCGGCGGTCGCCTTGGTGCCCCGAGTCTGAGGGCTGCGGGGTCCCGAGCTCGGGGGGTCTAGGCCTCCCAGGTGGGGTCGGAGCAGATGAAGTCGGAGGATCGCGCCGCGTCGCCGATGCATCGCCGGCGCGGCTCGATGCAGAGCCCGTTTTCTCCACGCCGACGTCGCCGATGCGTCGCCGATGCGTTGCCGATGCATTGCCGATGCGTCGGCGATGCGGCGGCGATGCGGCGCGATCCTCCTACCCCATCCAGGATGCGTCCAGGCACTCTCTTCACGTAAGGCAGCGTCCGTGTCCCAGGCCTTGTAGAGTCCGGGTTGGATGCCAGTCGGCGCCTGGATGCAGGGAGGTCCTTACTAAGGAAGGTAATTATGAGGGGTGGTAGTTGGTAGGTTTGTTTGATGGTAGCCCTCATCCAGCCCATGCGGACAGGAGGAGGGATGGCGGAGGAACCATCTCGAGAGGGCCAGGCCAGTTTCAGCTCCACCTGCTCAGCCGCTTTGGGGGTTGGCTCGTCCTTGTCTCAGGAGGGGAAAAACACAAACGCAATGAATCGTGGACCCCCATGAAAATATCGGACAGTATGGGAAGTGGGGGAGGACGATAACCCAGAACATCTGGGAAAATATAGTGAATCCTAGGATTTGTGTGTGTATTCATGTGTGTGTGTGTGTCTCCTTGGGCCCCTCTACTGACGTCTGGCCCATTCACCTCCCCTTTTTCTTCGTCACTGGCCTGCCGCCCAGGTGCCAGGTGGACGCTGCCCTGTCGCTTCTCTGTAACAGCGAGGGCTTGGGGGCAGCACGGTCGGCCCGCGATCTGATCGGCCACGCTCGGAGTGAGCAGATGGGGGGGGGCACTTAACGCTCGAGGATGAGCTGACTCGTGCAACAATCCCTCCCCTCTCGTTTTCCCTTCCTCTCCGCAGTGCCACGCATGTTGACACGAGCTGCGATGGCCGCACGAGCCAGGCTCTCTCGGCGGTGGGGCCACGCTGGCGGGTAGCCACCGCTACGGGCACCTTCTCCTGCACCGATCCGTCGATCATCGTCGTGGCCCCATGGATTAAGCCGAGTCAAGATACGTCCTCTCCCCACTTCCCCTCTCTTTCCCCTCCCCCTCAGAAAGGGGGGAAGTTTAGTGAGCCTTGGAAATGGCAGGGCCGCTTTCCTTCCGTTGCCAAGCACTATGCTTGCAATTATGAAAATTGGATTGTTAGCACAAGATGCAACTGGCGCTCAACTATGCAAAACAAGTTAGTCATATAAGAACACCGAAACGGCGACAACATGCGACATATTCGGCACCAGAGCGGGCACTCGAAAACAGACGGCGACGGAGCTCGATACGAAAACGGACAGCGACGCCGGTAACAGCGATTACTTTGCCGCTTCCAATGCCCAGTCAGGGGCTCACCGCCAACTCGCGGCGATGTGTAGCCGATTTCGGCTTGGTGTTGCCCCCCCCCCTTGGGCCTGTCCCCCCCGCCTAGAGCTCTCCCTCGGGGAGAGTGGGAGCACCCCCGAAGCTCGGGCCGGGCGAAAGGGGGGGATTGGGAAAGGGGGGGGTACGAAATTTGCTGCATGCATCTGGTTTCGGCCTCGCCGAGTGGCACATTCCTCGATACATAGCCGCCTCCGGCGCCGGGAGGCGCCGGGAAAATCAGCTACGCAAGCTGATTCTCCACCCCCCCTTTTGCTATCCCCCCCTTCCGCCCGACCCGAGAAGCGCTACCAAGCCAGCCTTGGGATGGGGAGGCTGCGCGGCGGGGGCAGCTTTGAGGTCTCCGCCCGCGCGCCAGGAGCCGTGGACGAGGAGCTGCCGCTCGCGGGGGCGCCGCTCGCGGGCGGTGGCGGCGCCGGGCAGGCGCTCGGCGTCGTGGATCGTCGTCGCCCCTCCTCCTCCCTCTCCCCCTCCTCCTCCTCCTCCTCCCTGCTCCTCCTCCCTACCTCCTCCTCCTCCTCCTCCTCCTCCTCCTCCCCCCTCCTCCTCTCCCCTCCTCCTTCCTCCCTCCCCCCCCTCCCCCCCTCCCTCCTCCTCCTCCTCCTCCTCCTCCTCCTTCCTCCTCCTCCTCTCTTCCTCCTCCCCTCGCCCTTAGCCTCCTCCTCCTCCTCCTCCTCCTCCTCCCCTCCCTCCCACGACGCTCTCGTTCAGGAGCTCCACAGGCGCAGTCCGGTTGGCGCCAGCTTTCGGTCGTGGGCGCTGCTGCCTGGCGCATGCTGCCGCCCTTCCCAGATACAAGCTCGCATCCGTCGGACGGAGGCAGAGCGTACCTCCTCCCACCCATGGATGCAACGAGAGGGTCGGAGGAGGAGGAGGAGGAGGAGGAGGAGGTGGAGGAGGAGGAGGAGGAGGCGGAGGAGGGGGGAACATGATGGGGACCAGGATGAGGGGGGAGGAGGATGAGTAGCAGCAGCGTGAGAATCTTACATACTTCAGCCGAGGGCAGGCGTTGGAAGCGTCAAAAGGCAGAGATCCCCAGAAGATCCAGACAGGCTCGCGGAAACCTGCCCTCCACCCGAGGACGAAAGGTCAACACATGTAAGTACCCAGCCCGAACCTGGCGCAAGTCAAGCACAGTTTCTCCCCCCCTGCCATTTGCGTTCCGCGCCGCGTCGAGACAGACCTCTCCTCCCAGACATGTAGAAACAGGCCCCAGCCCGCCGGACACTGGACATCATCAAACCTGCCCCCCGTGGTCTCCGTCAGGTTACGCTACGTCACGTTAGTTTAGGTGGCGCTCGACGACGTCCGAGCGATGGCAAGGGTCGTGCGTCAGCGTAAATCCCAGCTGCCCGGCAACTGCAACCGCACAGTGCGACGAGAGGGGCCCGGGGCTCGAGTAGCGACAGAGGCGAGGGCCAATGCCCTCACGCCCCACGCAGAGGGGAGGACGGCGGACGACGACCTTGACGACGCCGTCGGCGAGCGACGTCAGGCTGTGGCGGAGCTGGAGCCGGGGCCGGTGGAGGGCACCGCGGCCGCGGCGGATGCCAGCGCCGCCGTGGCGGAGGCCCCCGCCCCCGCGGAGGCCCCGGCCGCCGCCGCCGCCCCGGTCCAGGCGCCCCGCCACGCGGGGGTCTTGTCCGGGTAGTCGAAGGCCAGACTGTCAGATTGGATTGGGCCCCACGGGCCAATCTGGCCCGGCCAAACTGGATGGTTTGGGTTCTTCGCCAGACTGGATTCGCGTTGGCTTCCTCGCCGGATTGCACCCGTTTGCCAGATTGGGCCTGCCAGATTGGCGCCAGATTGGCTTCGACTACCCAGCTTGTTGGTCGGCGCGCGCAAGGTGGTGACGCGAGGGGGTGGCCTTCTGAGAAGGCGGCGCGCTTCTTGGGAGGAAGGGGCCTTCTTAGCAGGGCCTGGAGGCTTCGAAGAGGGCTTCTCAAGAGCCAGGAGGGCTTCCAAGAGGGCCCCTGCCTTCTCAGAAGGGCCGCCCTCCTCGCGCGCCGCCCAGTATTGGGGAGGGGCAGGAGGGACGGTGGCGGCCAAGAGCGGGGTGATGGCGGGGAAGGGGGTCGATATCACGGCCGGGGTCATGACACCATCCCGGATGTCATTGCCTCCTTCTCTTCTTGCCGTGCGCGCGGTGGTCCCCCCCTCGTCCGCGCAAACGCCTCCGGTCATGATTTGCGGACCCCCGTCTTGGACCCCCCCCCCCTTCTTGGACGCCCTTGGCTTGGGGAGGGGAAGGAGCCGCTGAGATCCGGGCGTCACATTTCTTATACGGCATACGTTTTATTCTGCCATTTTGGGGCCCTCGGGCCCGAACGCATCGATCTGGCTCGAGAAATACCTCACAGAGATGGGGCGTAAGTTTTACGATTTTGCATTTTGTCTCGCGACGTCGGGTCTCAGGGGAGGAAGAGGGGTGAGAGAGGAGAGGGAGCAGAGGAGGCAGAGGAGGAGGAGGAGGAGGAGGAGGGCGGTGAGTCCTGGTGGATGCTCAGTGGCTCAATGAGCGCAGGCACGCTGCGCGGCCTTGCCTGGCGCGGAGCCCCCTGTGCTCGAGGTGCGGGGCCGCGCCTGGCACGCTCTGGCACCGGCACGTCGAGTGCAGCGACGGCTGGGAGGGCCTCGACCTTTCCGCGGCCATGGCGGGGCTGAGGGCGCACAGCGACAGCGACGCGGTGCGGGCGCTGGCGGGCAGGCTGCTCGTGGCCGAACCGCAGCACCGCTGGGCGCCCAGCTGCGGAGACGTCATGTGCGATGTTCGATGGCTGGTAGGCGGCGGCGACACGTTCCTAGGTGGCGAGGTGTTCGTGGACGGCTCCGCCTTCGACGCGGAGGCAGCCGACCTGACCGTGGCAGGTTGCGCGGTCATCGCTTTGCCGCCAGGCCCGGAGTGGGCCGCGATCCGGGGCCACGCTCGGCCAACAAGGTATTTGTAGCTGGGCTGCAGGGCCTGATCCAGGACTGGGACGGGGGCGAGCTGCTGGATATCCTGCTGGCGTTGCGGCGCTCGATGCCGCCATTGGTGGTCCACTGCGACTCGGCTTACGTCGTCAAAGGGCTTTACCAGCTCGGGCCGGCAGCGACCTGCAGCGCGGCCAGCAGTTGGGCGCATATATGGAGGAAGGTGTGGGCCGCCATCGCCGAATTCGGTGGCTTGGGCCCCGAAGGGCTGACAGTCCTCAAGATCATCGCGCGCGCGACGGCGCGGCACGTCGAGAGCGGGCGGGTGTCTCGGCGCGGGCGGCGCGGCAACCTGGAAGCCGACCGCTGCGCCAAGGCGCACGTGGCGGAGCTGCGCGCTCCCCCGGCCTTGCGGGCCCGCTGGGAGCGGCATCGCCTCACCCTCGACGGCGTGGTCTTCTGGGTCGCCGGTGCTGGCTGCGCAGCGGCCCGCAGCTGGCGCGACGTGGAGGAGGGCGTCAGGGTGGAGGCGCCCAAGGTAATCCTGTCCGTGACGCAGCACGACGTCGCGCAGCGTGCCGGGCGAGCGCGTTGCTTGCGATGCTGCTGCTCCAGCTCCCTCGACAGCGCGGCTGCGTTCTGGAGTTCCCCGTGCAACGCGCGGCCTGAGGGCCGCGCCTCGTCTGCCGCTGCGGCGCTGGTACCGGCACCTGCGGCGGCAGCAGCCAGGGGCGACATCGAGCTTTTCGACGTGCTCGGGGTCGGCGAAGCTGCCATTGACGACCGAGGGCGCGCCATCAGGATTGCCTTCGGATGTTGTTAGTGCGTGAAGTGCGGAAGCTTCTCCAGAGATGAGCAGGAGCGATGCAAACTCCTGGGGGCCCAGTGCACGGGGCGATTCGGCAGCGGGGACGCAAACAGGCCGTCTGGAGGCCGCTGGCCGCGCACGTTTGCGCAGGATCACAAGGATCCTGGAGGGGCGCCATCCCACAGAGGCTGGCCGCAAGTTGTGAGCAACTTGGTCGATCTGACCTGCTCGGCAGTCGAGCAGTGCCCGATGCCAAAAAAAAAGAGGAGGAAATGGAGGAGGACGAGGAGGAGGAGGAGGAGGAGGAGGAGGAGGAGGAGAGGAGGGGGAGGAGGAGGAGGGGAGGAGGAGGAGAAGAGGAGGAGGAGAGTAGGAGGAGGAGGAGACGGAGGAGGAGGAGGAGGAGGAGGAGGAGGAGAGGATGAGGAGGAGGAGGAGGAGGAGGAGGAGGAGGAGGGAGGAGGGGGAGGGGGAGGGGAGGGGGAGGGGGAGGAGGAGGAGGAGGAGGAGGAAGGAGGAGGAGAGAGGAGAGGAGGAGGAGAGGAGGAGGATGGAAGGAGGAGGAGGAGGAGGAGGAGGAGGAGGAGGAGGAGGAGGAGGAGGGATCCAGCGAATAGCAGCCAGTGCGCCCGCTTCGGCTGATGGGACATGGGAGGGGGAGGAGGATGTCAGCGAGGAACACTGCCATCTGGGAGGAGGGGCGAGGGGGGCCGGTGCCAAGCGGGAGTCTGGATGCTGGCTTTTTGTTTTTTCTTTTTTTTCTTCGTTTTTTTTTGTTTTTTTTGTATTATTTCATTTTGTCTGCATTTTCTATTTTTTTATTTTTTTATAAGTTCTTTTGTTTTTTTTGTTTTTTTGTTTGATTCTTCTTTTTTTTTTTTATCGTTTTTTTTTTTTTTTTTTTTGTTTTTTTTTTTGTTTTTTTTTTTTTTTTTTATGTTTTGTTTTATTTTTTTTTTTTTTTTCTTTTTTTTTTTTTTTTTTTTTTTTTGTTTTATTTTTTTTTTCTATTATTTTTCTTTTTTTTTTTTTTTTTTTTTATTTTTTTTTTTTTTTTTTTTTTTTTTTTTTTTTTTTTTTTTGTTGTTTTTCTTTTTTTCTTTTTTTTCTTTTAGGTTTTTCTTTTTTTTTTTTATTTTTTTTTTTTTGTTTTTTATTTTTTGTTTTTTTTCTGTTTGTTATTTTTTTTTTTTTTTTTTCTTTTTTTTTATTTTGTTGGTGGATTGTTTGAGCGGGCCCGCTCCCCCCGCGCCCCCTTGTTCCCGAGCGTCTGAGCGCTTCCGCGTCTGAGCGTTTCCCCCCCCTCCCCTCGCGCGGCCGTCCTCGCCTTCGGTCTTTCCTCCTGCACGCCGCACAGTTCGCCTTTCGGCCGCCCCGCTTCGCTTCACGCTGGTGCGGACTGCCTCTGCCTCGCCGCCGACGAAAAAATCACACGAGAGAAAAACCCCAATCACCATGCCTGCCTGCCTGCTAATTACACTAGGAAAAATTCGGGAACCCGGGAACCCAGCCTGCCACCAAAATCGGCGGGAAACCCTCGCCAAATCTTTCAACCTCCGCTAGGACCCCTTCAGTGCAAGCGCTGATGGGGGAATTGCTCCCGGGCGTCGTTCCCGGTCTTCGCTCCCGAAGTCCGCCGACGGCAGCCAGAGGTCTCCGACGGCCTCCGATAAGGCCGCCCAGGGCCGCGGACGGCCGCACGCCCCGGGGGGACGACGGCGACGACGACGACGACGACGGCGACGACGACGGCGACGACGACGACGACGACGACGGCGACGACGACGACCACCACGACGACGACCGGAGGGGACCAAGGGGGGAGCTACGAGAGTTGCCGCATGCAGCCTGTCTCGGCCCCGCCGCCTGGGATCTTCCTTCGACGCGTAAACGACAGTCGTGGAGCTTGTGGTTCGCAGTCTCGAGGGGGTGGTTCCTGCTGGCCCTGCGCCTCCTGCGTTTTCGATGCGTTTTTTTGTTGTTCTTTTCCTGCGGGCTCCGAGTTTGACCGTGACCTGTTGTCGCACCCAGCAGTCTGAAACTTGTGGGCGCCCCGAGCTCAAAGAGACCATCCTCTTTTCTGCACGCTCACGAGCTACGAGCACGTTTCGCCGTTCTTTGGGATGCAATTCCTGGGAGGTCAAATTCTGAAGTTCAGCTTAATCCCACTCTATCAGGTTTAATCCCGCTTACTTGGAGGCCCACTCCGGCGTAATAGCTCCGAAATGGGGCTTTATCCCCCTTAAATCTTTCCGACGAACACTTCCCAGTAGTTGCCTCCGAACGTTCTCCCCACTCCTGAAGATCTGCTGCGATTGGTCAGAGCTGTCTTGCCCTTGCGGCCCCCTCCCGGTCCGAGCACGTTCGGTCCTTCGCCAGCTGCAGGGTGGGCCTCATCTCAGGATCAGCCTCTGGCTCCCGTCGTTCCGAACGATTTTCTCGCACCATCGCGGGCCGCTCTTCTTGATCCCAGTCCTTGCTCATCGTTGTTCAGGAGGGAAAAAACATACAGACACAATCAATCGTTGATCCCCAGGAAAATCTGGGAAGTGGGGGGAAGACAAACACCCATAACAGATGGGGAACTATGGGAATACTTTTCATTTGTGTGTAATTATTTGTGTGTCCCAGGGGCCCCTCAGTTGTCGCCTCCCTCATTTCCCCTCCTCCGCCTTCCCCTGATCATCCTGCCCCTCCCGCTCCTTCCACGCCTTCAACTCCAGCTCCCGCTGCTGCTTTTCGTCCTCGTTCTCCTCCCTCCTCCTCATCCTCCATTTCCTCCTGCTCATCCTCCAGCTCATCTGGCACGTCTTCCACTGTGCGCAGGTTCCTTATTTTCCGATTGCCGCATGAGTAATGCGACGTGGGCCTTGTTGGAGCTTCAGGTCCGCTATGACACGCGTCGGCGGATCGAGAAACCAAAAGCGCCATGTAAAGGGATGGGATGGAGGGGTAGGTTTTCTGATGTTGCGCGAGCTCGCCTAACTTGTCATCCCCCCTCCTCCTTGGCACCCCAAAGTCTTCTCTGAACTTTTCAAAACGCCCAGATCGCCATCATAAACATATCCATCCCTCGTGGGCTCTCCCTCCTTTCCCCCTTGTCCTCCCCTTCATCCTTCCCTTCCCCGGACTTGCCTGATCAGGGTGTGAAGCTTGAGCTTAGAACTCCATCCCCCCAAATTCGGGATGAGCCTCTGGACTTCCTCGGCCGTGGTTTAAGACCCCCCGATGCCCCACCGTTGGCAATGAGAGCACGGATCCCTGCAAGTTCAAGGCAGGGCCCCGCACCGTGCGAGCCCGCGCAGTGCGAGCCCCCCGCGTGGGGGCCTGGTGGGTTGCGTGCCAGGGCCAGCGCTGCCGTTGCGCATAGCGCAACACTCGGCCAACAGTGTCAAGCGGAGGCTCACCAAGCCCTACCTCAGAATCCGCTTCTGTGGTTAAAGTAAGCAGTGGAACAATGTTTTGCAAAGGCTTGCCTTCGACGTCGCTACAGTCTTGGCCTCCATGAGCTCGAGTCGAATCGAATCCTCCTCCCCTTCCTCCTTCTCGACCCATTATCTCCCTTGGGTCTCGCGGGTGGCGAAGGTTGCGCGTCGGGTAAAGGAGATCTGGAACGTTCTCCCGCAGGAGCCAAACTACACAGGCAAAGGCCAGGCCCGCCTCTCGGCGCTAGCATTTGATTTTACACCCGTTGTTCCTCCTCCTCCTCCTCCTCCTCCTCCTCTGCCCTTCCCCGCTCTCCGCCCTCCCGTCCGCGTTTCCTCCTCTGCCCTCGTCTCCCCCTGCACCTCCCCAAAGACCAAGCTCACAAAACAAGATCGGCATCCACGATCTTACAAGCTGTGGCTATCACGTGGGCACGCGCGCGTATCACATTCTTGAGGACGCCCCCCACGCCATGCCTTCAGGGCTCGGGCGGGCTCCTAGGCGGAGCCCGCACGACTCGGGCGTTCGCTCTGCTCCGCTTCGCTTCCCCCGTTGCCCCAGGTCCCCCCGGCCCCCCTGAATTCAGCGGCGAGCCCCGGGGGGAAACGGGAGCGGGCGGGCCTTCTCACAAGGCGTCGGGTCTCTGTCTTCCCCCCTGGGCTCGCCGCCGCCGCCGCCGCCGCCGCCGCCGTCGTCGTCGTCGTCGTCGTCGTCCTCGTCCTCGTCCTCGTCCTCGTCCTCGTCCTCGCCCTGCGCCCTCTCTGGCCTCCTCTGTTCCTCGCCCTGCGCGCCGGGAGGCCGCCGAGGAGCGGCCGCCGCCCGCCAGGCGGCGCCCGCGCAAGGGCGCCGGCGGGAAAGGCCGCCCGCCCGTCCCGCGCCAGGTGCTCGGCGAGGCGCATCGAGGAGTATCCTGTCAGAGCCCCGAATCATCAGGGGTAACTCGGGTCAGGGCTAACTCGGGTTCCTTTTTCGGGAGTCCAAGCCCGAGTTATCCCGGACCCGAGTTACCCCGGATAACTCGGGCGTCCAGAGCCCCGAATCATCAGGGGTAACTCGGGTCAGGGCTGACTCGGGTTCGTGTTTCGGGAACCCAAACCCGAGTTACCCCGGACCCGAGTTACCCCGGATAACTCGGGCGTCCAAATCCTGGATCAGATGGCGAAGCAATGCGCGCGCGAGGCCGAAGAGTGCACGGGGAGTGGACGTCCGTGCGATGGCAAGGGGGGGTCGCCACGGTTCGGCTTTCTTCGGAGGTGCGCGGCGCCCATCATAACGCTCGGGGCCCCCTGGACATGCCCTCCGCCATGGGCCCCTCAAGCCTCGGCGGGCGTCCCGCCGCCGGCGCCCCTGTCTGTCTCTGCTCCACGGTCGCCACTGACCTTCGCCTCCTTCGCCTCCACCGCTGGGTGACCACCGCCTCCCTGCATTGTGCAGAGGTCTCGACGGGAGGTGTTTGGGCCACTCTCGTCCTGCGGGGGTTTTCACGGGGCCCAAGGACCCTCAAGAAGCGACCTGGGCTGAAATAGTGGTCTTGGGGAAGGAAGCCAGACCTCTGGGGAGCCATGTTGTAAAAATTACGACGGGGGATTTCTGGCGGGTCACCATCGCCAGAGCCACCCTGGACCCCGACTGGGACGGGGAAGGTACGCTCTCCCAGCGTGACCCGTTTAGGTTGGGAAGCCCAGTGCAGGCGGCACCCTTCCATCACTTAGGGGAGGTAGGTCGCGCACCAGGGCGCCAAGGTGTCTCTGGTGGGGGTGGGGACTGCTCTGCTTGCGGTCCTGAAGGGAAAGGTCCTGGCCGCCAGGACTTCCCCAAGACCGGTGCTTCACCCAGGGTCGTTGTTGGACGGTCCCGGACCCGGAAAGAGCGAAATATTCCAGCACCTCGCCAGAGCCAGCGATCGCGGTTGCCGTATCTTGTTGTCATTAGCTGCATGTTTTTTAAACGTATTCTGGCAACCATTGGCGGGGCGCTGAGGTGCAGACAGGAATGGACACAAGATAACAAAATGAAGAAGTGTTGAAGAAGAAGACAGGACGACGACGAAAGGATGGCGGATGAAGTGGGCGCGGCTGACGGATTGGGGGAAGGAGGAGGCGGGGGAATGTGTTGTGTGTTTGCTTATGGAATGCTGATGCCTGCAGATGCCTCGCGGGGGAGAGGGAGAGGAGGACGAGGAGGAGGAGGAGGAAATAATGACTCTAAAGTGAACTGGGCGTTGCGTGTGAGTGGGAACGAGCGTGCATCCGCGCGGCTGCTTGGCTCAAAGCGGCTGGCCGCCCAGATCTGGCTACACCTCAACGTGAGGTGTACCATTTGCCATCGATACCAGAATTGGTTGAGATGGCTAGCCTCCTACTACTGGGGCTAGCGGGAGCTTGGCTTCGCCTAAAGCGAAGCTGCTGGATGGGCCTCCCAACCACTGTCAAACTTGGTAGCGGAGCTGGCCTATGGTGGTCAGCTCTCGGTGTACTCCTCACCATCCACGGCACTATTTGGTGGACTACAGACATGGCGGAACATCAGGGTGCAGTGGGTTTGCGCAGAGGAATGTATATAAGTACGCAGCGTGCCGAGCACATTTGCAGTGACACCTCTGCCTACGCGGACGCCTCTTACTTTCGTCCTGCATCCTTGCGCCCCTACATTCCTGAAGTCCACCCACCGACTCCCATTGGAAACGTCTCCGAAGCCATAATGCACGGAAACATGTGATACGACATTGCGCCGCCTCCACCCCCACGCAGGCTTGCGACCACACGTCGAAAACCCCGACCGACGACATCCGACCACGACCTGCGAGGCCATTGGATTGGCATTGCTATATTTGGGCTCACATGGGTCGCTATCGGGTGTGCGGTAGGACATATGCGTGGCGGGGACGACACGAGAACGTCTGGCCCCCATTGGGACCTGGCCGGTCAAGTACCTTTCCGCGAATTCGCCCGCGAGGTACATGCCTGGATGAACGTGACCACAGGCAACATGACGCCCTCCCAACAAGCTGCAGCCTTGCAGCGAGGTTTGGGAGGCTTCGCTCGGACCATAGCCATGAGAGTTCCCCCAGCAGTTATCAGTCTTGGTGTTAACATCGGTGACCGCCATACCGACGGTGTCACCTACATCATGTCCCTCTTAAGCACTAAGTTAGAGAATCTAGAAGAGGAACGCCAACTCAACTCTGGTACAGCTCTCATCGACTTCCGAGTCCATGCGGGAGAACGAATCGACCAGACGTTGGCACGCTTCGAGATAGCCCGCCATGAAGGCGAAACGGAAACATCCTCAACTTCCATTTTTTTGTAGTCATTTTATTCAGTGCCCGTGTTGGACGGGGGGCATCGCGTGCACAGCAACTTTTGCAGCCACTCAACCACCGCGTGCCGAGAGACTAGCAACAGTTTGACTCTCTATTGGAACGCATGAGGTCATATGCGCACATTGCTGAGAGAACCCCTGGCAATATTGGTGGTATTTTCAGTCACGGCCACCGAACCGAGACCTTCCACGTTGGGGCAAACGCAGTGCAACCTGCTAGTAACGTCTGGATTGACGATCCACAACCAACTGAGACCACTACACTACTGGCTCAGAATGGTGGATTGGCTTCGGGGTCGCAAGACTCCTGGACAAGGTTTCGGGGGCCGCCCGACGCGGTACCCCCGTGCACATGGCACGACCCTAATGGGCTCAGCGGGGCAAGCTGCTTAGTCCGACTTCGACACGGGCACTGACACTGAAACGTCTTCGGACGACGAGGCTACAGCCCTAGACTACTCCGATATGCCACCGTACCTCACGGAAGAGCAGCAGGCGCAATGGTTATTCTTAGGATAGGAGAAACATAAACGTAGGTGGAGGCGATTTATGAAGAAGCCAGTTCATAATGTTCGGCGCATCGTCCGACGGGCACTCAAGGGGAGAGGCAAGGGTCGAGGTAGGGGTAAAGGTATGCGTCGGCGATTGCATGGCAGAGGCATGTTAGCATTCCTAGCATCCCTTTCCGGGCCACAATATGAAGATATATTCGTAGGTGCAGGCAGGAATCGTAGGCATACATCAGGATAAGGTAGGGGACGTCGGGGAACCCGAGGGATGCCAACGGCAAAACTATGGAGTGCGACATATGCCATAGCACGCATCACTTTCGTCGCGAATGCCCTCAGGGCGATGGGAGAGGCAGAGGCCCGTCGATGCGCCTGGCTCAAACTGACTCGGATATAAAGTATGTTGATTGGGAGTCACTTTTAGCCGACCCTGCCGATAGCTCAGTTGCACTCGTTATCTTCATGGCTGCCAGATATTTGAGTGCCAGTATGTCCCTCGAGAATTCTGCCGACGGACTGTTCGAGAAGGTACTCAGTGGCCGCAATGATATTGACCTGGCAGACTCGCTGGGCATACCCGTCGCGGGGCACCCTGCTGAAATTGAATTTGTCGAGAGCCCCCGCGTGCCCGCCGACGGAGATGACGACGTGGCGGGGGCGCCCGCGGATTCAGAAACCACTATTCCTGTGGCTGAGGGGGGGGCCGCAAGTGATTTTTTCCCGACCATCCTGTGGTGTTGGGTCCTCGTTTTGAAGAGACGTCGCCCCGCGTTCCTTCCTCCTCCTCCTCCTTCCTCCTCCTCCCCTTCCTCCCCCCTCCTCCCCCTCCCACACCCATTCTGGCACACCCCTCACACGTTTCGTGGCCCCATAGGGAGCTCCACCGAAGGCCCCAGTGGCTGCGCCCGCATGCGGTTCCACCCCCCATTCTGGCACACCCCTCACACGTTTCGTGGCCCCATAGGGAGCTCCACCGAAGGCCCCAGTGGCTGCGCCCGCATGCGGTTCCACCCCCCATTCTGGCACACCCCTCACACGTTTCGTGGCCCCATAGGGAGCTCCACCGAAGGCCCCAGTGGCTGCGCCCGCATGCGGTTCCACCCCCATTCTGGCACACCCCTCACACGTTTCGTGGCCCCATAGGGAGCTCCACCGAAGGCCCCAGTGGCTGCGCCCGCATGCGATTCCACCCCCCATTCTGGCACACCCCTCACACGTTTCGTGGCCCCATAGGGAGCTCCACCGAAGGGCTCAGTGGCTGCGCCCGCAT
>CAUYUJ010003324.1:57500-132500 GCA_963575745.1 Prorocentrum cordatum
GCTTGCGTCCGCCACCACCCAGCACAGCCCTTGTTCCCTGCGCTTCACCCACCCAGAACAGCGCTTCGTAGCCCTATAGGGAGCTCCACCAAAGGTCCCAGCGGCACCGCCCGCATGCGTCCGCCACCACCCTGCGCAGCCCTTGCTCCCTGCCTGCGTTTCACCCACCCAGTACAGCGTTTCGTGGCCCCATAGGGAGCTCCACCGAAGGTCCCAGTGGCACCGCTCGCATGCGTCCGCCACCACGCAGCACAGCCCTTGCTGACCGCGTCTCACCCACCCAGTACAGCGCTTCGTGGCCCCATAGGGAGCTCCACCGAAGGTCCCAGTGGCACCGCCCGCATGCGTCCGCCACCACCCAGCACAATTGCGGCATTCACAACTGCATATGGTTGGGGCCATCGCCTGGCTAATTTCATCCTCGATTTATTGGCAATCCGACAAACGTGCAATTGAGTGGTGACGATCTTTTGCGGGAGAACTCGCGAGATGTCATTGGCCTGTCTGCGCGCGCCCAGTATGAGCTCGGACGCAATGAAGGATTTCAGTGCACATTTGTAGCTTCGGACCGCTCCATGAACCGCCAGGAGCGATCGGCGAGCCGCCAGTCCTGGAGACGCGATTATCGCGCCGACGACGACGACGAAGAATGGGAAGACGGCGCTCGTCTGGCACGTCGCGGTCGGGCCCGCAGTGGCCCACCCGACCGTGCGCGCGCGCTCCAGCGGCGCTCGCTCCAGCGGCCTTCAGCGCCCTCATCCCCCTGGCGCGGGGGCGCCAAATGCCCCATCCATGGGGGCTCAATAGACCCGGCGCCCCCCGAGGAGTGGGCGTCCGCGGGGGCGCCCGCCTCGAGGGGAACAGCCGCGTGAAGCATATCCAGCAGACGAAATGCAGCGCCTCGTCGGCTACTCGGACGCTGGATTGGCTCGCCAGGGCATAGACCCATGGTACATTGCAACCCTGGTTGGGCAAGGGTTGGACTGAGCGCCAGATTCGTCGCTGGTATACTCGTCGCATCTGCAGGGGCAATGTCAAAAACACCTCCTCCCAAGCCGGAGGCAGATCCGCCCATCCATCTGTTTCCATCTTCGGTTTTGTCGAGTCAGTCTAAGTCACTCGGACCTGTTCAGCTCAGACCACCGCCCAAACAAAAGAAGAGGGAATGCCCAGATGGCCCCAATCCTGGAGACAGCAAGCAACAACGACCTGCGGGGCAACCTGCTGATCGACGTCGATCCAGAGGAGCAGCAGTGGCCGCCGCAGCAGCTGCATTTCAAGGCACCATCACTCCTACTCCGAAGGGCCCGGTACCGCGTCGCGGCCCTACACCTAGCTGGACACGCAGGACTGGCTGGACGCCGACACTGGAGGGATCATCAAGGGATGCTTCTTCAACGCGGCGTCGCGGCGATAAGAAACGATTGGAAACTACATCAAAGGCATCAGGGGCAGCTCCCAAAGACAAGACGTACGAGCATTACAACATCAATGAGAAGAAACGCCAGAACTTCGACATCAGTACTCCGCCAAGAACTCCTCGGACGCCCAGGGGATCGGCAGGCGCTGCCTCGTCATTGGCAGGCGCCCGTGCGCCCGCAGCACCCGCGGCAGCTCAGCGTTCTGCGGGGCAGCCTGCTATTCCTTCGGGAACGCCCGTTGAATGCCGACAGTATTTGGAATGTATGCGCACTCCCAGGCGTGCGACGATCAACCCAGCATACCACCCCGATTATGATGGCGGGTCTGATCGATACATTGCGGTGGATACGACATTCAGGGCACCGCCGTCATTGCCGATAAGGATGCTCATGCGCGCCAGTGCTACGACGAAGGAGATTTAGTTGATTACCATCGCCCCGCAGCCGCGAAGCCCAGCCCCAGTCGTAAGAAGCGATCCCGAGAGGGCTCAAGTCATCATTCGAGTGGGAAACCGCGACGTTCAGGCACAATGCGGCGATGCGCGACATTCACTCTATATTGAAGTTTTGATAGCCAGAGAAATTGGCTCAGACAACCCTGCACTACGGACAGTGTTGACGTTTGTGGCCAGTTTACCTGCGGGGGGACCTGCTATGACATTTGGCTATGTTCCGACCAAAAAGGGAATGCTTCAGGTGACAAGTGCAAGCCGGGTATCTCATATGGCACATCTAGTTCTACAGTGCCTGACCAGAAACTTCTTCCGCATCGAGAACGTAGTTTCGGTCGGGTAAGCCAAAGGGTATCCATGAACCACCTCCGGGCGCTTGCGCTGACAGTTGCACATTGGTCCACTGCGACAACGATGTGAATTCAGGATGTCTATTCTGAAGGTGGAGGGGCCGCTCTTAACATGCACGATAACTGGATCAGCACATTCTGGGATCACCCAGTGCCTGAAGTCCACCATGCTTCAAGCAAGCTTTGACCAGGATATGACAAAGTTTGAGGAATTGTCGGGTGCACCGACACCGGATGGAACTGCAAGGGAAGTCTCTGAAGCCGAACCACCACAGGAGGATGGGCGGGTTCCCACATCTTATGAGGAAGCGGAGGCTGACCTCGAGGCACACGTTATGGACGTGTGGTATACAGATCTACATGATGAAAAGGAACTATTGGAGGCAACTCCACCGTAAGATCTTTTCACACTGCCCACGCATCTGATTCCTGACAGTAGCGCGCTGATCACTGTAGCTGGAAAAAAGACAGCGGGGATTCCTGCCTAACTGGGGACACCCACGCAACTCCGACATCGTGGAGACGTACCATGTCCCATTGTGCTCCATGGTCGAAGATTGCAGTTATGGAGTGGACTCAGACGAACATGGACAATCTGTAGAACTCTGCTTTACGGCAGACATGTCAAAGGTAGTCCTGTCCGAACAACAGCACTGGATATCAGATGCGGACCGTGTGACCACCATGCGAGTAAATGTTGCCGCCGCTGCAAGGCGAGCTGCGGTCGTCAAGGCAGACGACCTCCTCGCAAAAGGCTGGCGCCCAGGCGAGTCCCGAGAAAGTATCGAAAGCCCTCGACACCGAACTGAAGACATGATTTGACAGCAAGTGTTTCAAATGCAAGACATCTCTAAAGCGTCAACCGTCATGGCTTCGAGGAATGTGCACACATCGAAGTTAGTGAAGAACGAGAAGGGCGACATGGAGCGCACCATCACATTGCGCTTGCTTCTTCGAGGCTTCATGTATCTTGAAGCCTTTGACGTGGAAACCTTTTCGGGGACATCGCTGCGGTCGGGCCAGAGACTACTCGCGAGCGCGGCAGCGTGCAAGACGCAATGGATCATTGCTTCCCTCGTCATCAGCATGGCCATCCTGAAAGGGTTTGACCTACCAGGAACTTGCTGAGGCAACTGGTGAGAAGGAGCGCGCGGTGTGTTTTACTTTGCCGCCTGGGCTGGCCACGGTGCACCGAACTCTTCCAGGATTCGAAAACTTCGACGAGTCAAAGCACTGCTTGCAGTGCCTTAAACCAGGCACTGGCACCAAAGACGCACCCCGAGCGCCCTCACTACAGCTCAGAAGGACCACGAAAGGTTATAGTCTCAGATCCACGTCCTACGACGAGGAGTTCGAGGCGAGCAGTGACCTGCTTACGGCCAAACATGTTGATGATATCAGTATGGCCGGCACTGGGGGCAACAATTGACGAGCATGTCAAGTGCGTAGAAGACACCTTTGGCAAGTGTGAACTCAACAAGCACACATGCACCAAATGTGCTGTGAGATATGCCAAGGATGAGGGCGGCAGCGTTGCTTTGGACCCAGACGCATACATCAAGCAGCTCCGTCCTATACAACATCCTGAACTTTCCGGCGCCGGCGCTGACTCTCAGGCATCCAAGATGGTTGCAGACGTGTTCGTCAGCCTTAGAGGCACGCTCGCGCATGCATCAATCACCCAGCTGCGGTTGATGATGCATGCTGTTTCTCTACACCGCGTCCAAGAACCGACCAATCTACAAGTGCGATGAGCGAGCGCGATCACCGGGAAACTGCACGCATGCCTTAAAAAGATCGCCTACCAGGCGATGACCCCCGCGGGCGAGGTCGGCCTGCACAGCGACTCAGGTTGCCGACGACTCAGTGGAGGTGCCGACGGCGAAGGCAAAGGCTATGGCGTTCGCGGGGCAAGCCTGCTACGGCGTGGAAGCACGCCATCTGGCAAGCCCGTCGTCCACTTTATCGATGCGCACTGCAAGTCTCTCCGCTTGCAGGTCCGCTCGAGCTATCCAGCAGAGACACTAGCAGTTGCCCACAATTTGAAGAACTGTCATCCCACGACCGTGACTTTGCACGAGCTCCACGCAGGGCCGCTCACTCCCACCCAGGGGAAAGACATACTTGAGTTGGGCGGCCTGAGCATCAAGGTCACTTTGACCATAGATGCCGAGTCTGTTCCCAAGTCTTTGTCAAGCAAAGACTTGACGAATCCGGCTGCGTGTGCCCTTTTTAGGGCACGCCAGCTGGATGCGACAGATGGTGGAGCGAGGTTACCGTGCACAGTATTCAGCGATGCGACACCCGCGATATGACTGCGGACGGTCACACCAAGGGGGGCATCGACAGAGAGATGCCCCTACAGGTCATGGGAGGCACACGGCCCTTCACACATGACTTACAGAGTCATACTCCCTATCGGGCTGGCCAGGCATCTCGTTCTGCAGCCGCCTGAGGAGTACCTGTATGCGCAGAATAGCGCAGGCAAGGCGACTTGCGTGCGGGTCCACCTTCCTTGCGGCCCCGCACTCTTGCTGCCCCTTTTTTGTAAGTAGTCGCTGCTGTACCTGCTGTGTATGGGGTGGCGGGTTCACGCCTCGTGTCCCTTCCCCCCCGACTCCTAAAGTGAGCTGGGCGTTGCATGTGAGTGGGAAGGAGCGCGCATCCGCGGCTGCTTGGCTCAAAGCGGCCTGCCGCCCAGATCTGACTACACCTCAGCGCGAGGTGTGCCATTTGCCATCGATGCCAAAACTGCTTGAGATGGTTCGCCTCCTACTACTGGGACCATCGTTACTACGGTACAGCAGAGCGGGAGCTTGGCTTCGCCTAAGGCGAAGCTGCTGGTTGGGCCCCCCAACCCCGTTCAAACTGAATGATGCAAAATACAGGCGGACGTACTGCCCACCACTGTATCTACGGATCTCCTTTCCCGCCCACCCGTGCAGCATGATTTGCGACGCGTGCGACCTCCACTGTTTCTTCATATGGGCGTCCTCGGCCTCTTCTGCGTGCGCCACCTCTGATGCCGACTTGACCTCTCCTACTATCTCTTCCATTGGTTCCACGCCTACTGTTCCTATCACATCTCCTACATCGCCCAAATGTGCGTAGCCATGTATAGCCAGCAGAGCAGCACATCGATGCCATCAGCTTGAACAAGGTTGTTGCCTCTACCATTTGCGATTAGAGGAGATCCTGTTCTCGGGCGGTTCGACGTTGTAGTTGCCGGCCCTGCTTGGCCAGGAAGTTGCAATACGTTCAGCATTAATCACGAATTCACGTTGCTCCCCGAGGATGATCTTCCAAATCGCACTTCCAGAAAGGCCCCCCTTTCGTCCACGACGGGGGCGAAGCAGACTTGCCACGCGGCTGCAGCGACCAGGCGCTGGATTCTAGGGGGCGGCCACGAACGTGCCCCTCTGAGCTCTCTTGCCTGTCGCGAAGGCCGCGAGCATCAATCGCCGGCCCCTGCTCCTCCCCCCCCCCACCCCTGCTGGGAATGGCGCAGGCGCCGACGTCTGGGGCGGGTGAGACATCATTTAGGGCGATCGTAACCAGATCGAGCTGCTTCCGCTGGAGCACCTTCTGTCATCGCCTGGCAGGAGTTGCGAGTGCAATTCGGATTGGAATCTGACAATCATGGACGAATATGCTATTCGCAACCGTCCCGTGGTGTTGGGTCTTCTTTTTGAACAAACAACGCCGCGCGTTCCTTCCTCCCTCCTCCACTCCCCCCCCCCCCCTTCCCCCACCCCTTGCATCTGCTCTCCGCGCGCCCGCCATTTCGGCATGCCCCTCACGAGGGCCGCGGCCCCATAGGGAGCTCCACCGAAGGCCCCAATGGGCTCGAGCGTTCGCGCGGCCGCGCCTCCGTCCGCGCGATGGCGCTGCCTAGAGGGGCCCTGGGCCCCGCGACGGCTGCCCGCCTCGTCGAGTCGGCTGTGCGCGGGGCGCTCGGGGCGCGGAGGCGCGCGGTGGCGGCGGTTGCGCGGTCTGCGGTTTCGGCGGCGGCCTTCGCCGTCGCGGCGTCGCCACCGCCCGCCGCCGCCGCTGGCGCCGGGGCGCCACCTCCTGCCCCTCGCCCTGGCGTTCCTGGCCGGGCAGGCGCTGCCGCGGCCGACCCGACCGCCGCTCGGCGCCGGCGCCGCCGACAGCGCCGCGCGGCGCGGAAAGCCGCCGCGACGCCCCTTGCAGCCGCAGGCGAGGGCGTTGGGCAGGCTGCTGGAGCCGCTGCTGCCGCTGCTGGCGCGGGCCTCGCGCTCGCCCCCGCGGCCGCTGTGGAGGCGGAGGCTGCCGACGCGGGTATGGGGGACTTCGACGACGCATGGGCCGACGGGCTCGCGCGTTTCCCCGATGGTGGGGCGGTGGCGGAGGCGGCGGATCCAGCTCGCGGAGCTGGAGGAGCTGTTGGCGCTGCGGGGCGCGGCCTCGGGCACGACGGCCAGGCCGACGGAGCCGCGCAGCGGCGGCGCGGGCCCAGGCGTCCTCGGGCGAATGCGGCGGCGGAGCTGAGTGTGGCGCTCGCGGTGGCGGCGCTTGCTGTAGGCGGAGCTGCGGCCTCGGTGGTCGGCCGTGAGGAGGTCTTCGAGGTGGCCGACGGCCTCATCCGCCAGGCGGCTGACTATGAGTTTCGGCTCTGCGAGCAGCTTCGGCGGATGCTGTAGTCCGTGAGCTGAAGGCCTGCCAGCGCCCTTTAGCCCGCGCTCGCGGGTGGCCCGCCTGGCGCCTGGTGGCTCCCTCCGCCTTTGGCTCCTGACGGAGTGGCTTCGGTGGACTGCCCTCTTTGGAGGGTGGCGCAGCCTGGGGGGTGCCCCGCGGGGGTGCCCCAGGTGATGCCGCAGACTTCAGTAGGGCAAGCCGAGCATTCCTCAGCCGCGGCCTCTGCGGTAGCGGCGGTGTCAAGGGGATTGCCTTCGGTGGTCTGGCCCCGTTCGGGGCTGGCACGGCCAGGCGGGCGCCCCGCGCGGGCGCCCCTGGTGACGGCGCACACCCTGAAGCCACCCCTGGGCCGAGCTCGCGCCGCGCGAGCCTGGGGGCATGCACCCGACGCCCAGTTTGGCACCCCTCACGAGGATCGTGGCCTCATGGGGAGATCCACCGAATGCTCCAGTGGCGCGCGCCGCGCGCGCCCGGCGCCCATTTTTGGCACACCCCTCACGCGCTTCGTGGCCGCAGGGAGTTCCGCTGATGGCCCCAGTGGTTCTGGCCGCACGCGCCCGACGCCCAGCTCATTTTGGCACGCCCCTCACACGGTTCGTGGCCCCGTAGGGAGTTCAACCGAAAGCGGTACCCACAACGCGGCATCCATAATTGCGCATGGTTGGGTCTTTCGCCAGGATAATGTTCGGTGTGTGCGTGTGTTTGTGTGTGTGCGTTTGTGTTTGTGTTTGTGTTTGTGTTTGTGTTTGTGTTGTTTGTGTTTGTGTTTGTGATTGTGTTTGTGTGTGTGCGTGCGTGCGTGCGGGCGGGCGGGCGTGCGTGCGTGCGTGCGTGCGTGTGTGCGTGTGTGTGTGTGTGTGTGTGTTGTGTGTATAAGTGCTTAAGTCATACCGAAGACGCCTACAGCGAATCACCGCCGCCCCCCGCCTTCAATAATCGCCCACTTGGCCGAGCGTTGTGGCAAGAGCGTTGCCGAGCTGTCGGACCACGTGTTCCGCCAGCCGTTGTGGAAAGAAACCTTTCGGGGAACGCTGGGGGGAGGGTGGCGGAGAAGATCAGGAGGAGGATGGGGAAGAGGAGGAGGAGGATGGGGCATATTGGGAGCCTTTGGGGCCCTCTTGGGGCCTCTTGGGAGCTTCTTGGGAGCCTTTTGGATGCGTTTTTGGGGCCTCTTTGGGCGTCTTGGGGGCGTTTAGGGGCCTTCGGGGGTCTCTTTGGCCGTCTCAGAACATTCCTGGCCCGTGTGACACCGTCGGATGCCGTCTTATGGGCCTCTCTGGACCGACTTGGGGCCCTTGGGGTGTTCCTGGGCCGTCTTGGAGGCCATCTTGTGCGTATTGGACGCCTCGTGGGTCGTTCTGGGGCCCTCTTGGGGCCGTTTGGGGGACTCTTGGGCCGTTCTGGGGCCATATTTGAGGCCTCTTGTGTGATTTTGGGGCGATCTTTGGGGGTTCTCGGGCCGTCGGAAGGCAGAAAAAGGACATGCCAACATCCTCCAAATACTTACAGGAAATCAATACTTTTGGCCGCTTCGGGCCTCTTGGGGGCCTCTTTGGCCGTCTTGGGGACCTCTTGGAGGCCTCTTGGGCCATCTTGGGCCGTCTTGATTGCCTCCTGGCCGGTCTGATGCCGTCGGAAGCCGTCTTATGGCCTCTTTGCCGACTTGAGGCCCTTCTGGGGTGCTCCAGGGCCGTCTTGGAGGCCAACTTGGGCGTCTTGGAGGCCTCTCGGGCCTTCTTGGGGCCCTCTTGGGGCCGTTTTGGAACGATCTTGGAAACCAATTAATTCTTCATTGCGTGGGGCATGACGGGCGTCATGGCCTCCGCCCCCCCCTTGACGTAACGCTCCCCCCCCCTAATGCGCTCTGGGCACTGCCGCCGTGCGCAGTCCGCACAGGAGTCCGGTCCGCAGTCGTCGTCGTCGTCGTCGTCGTCGTCGTCGTCGTCGTCGTCGTCGTCGTCGTCGCTCGTGGCTCGTGGCTCGTGGCTCGTCGTTCATCGTCGTCGTGCGCGCGGACGCGGCTGGTCGGAGGGCACCAATTATATACCAACACCGATCCTGGCCCAGGATCACCCTGGGCCCAGGATCGATGTATATGCCTTCTTGCGCAAGGCAGGAGGGCGTATACACCGATCCTGGGCCTAGCGTGATCCTGGCCAGGATCGGTGTTGGTGTATAGATGGTGCCTTCCTAGCTGGAGCTTTTTTTTATATTCCGGGCCGTTGACGGCAATCGTCTAGGGGGGTTGGAGGGGGTCGACGGCGTCACGCTTCGCGCCGGCGGCGCCCGGGAAAGGTTTAGGAATGACGGAGGGCGGGCGGCGCCAGCATGCAGGTGGCGATTTCCACCACAGCGCCTGTGTACACTGCAGTGCCTGCGTGAACCACAGCGCCTGTGTACACCACACCGCCTATGTACACCACAGCAGCCGCGTGGAACACAGCGTCAGTTTGTGCCACCGCGCGCGCGGGCACAGCAGCTCTTGTGTACACCACAGTGCCTGCGTAAACCACATCAGCCGTGTACAACACAGCTGTGTACACCACAATGCCTGCGTACATTGCAGCGCCTGTGTACACCACGGCGCTTGTGTGCACCACAGCAACCGTGTGCAACACAGCACCACTGTTGTATGTAGAATGTTAGCCTCCAAACTGGCCGGACCGGGCTCCCGAGGGAGGGGTTTGGGAAGGGGGAAGCATCACACACGCTGTGACCCCAAGGGGTCGTTCCCCGGAGGCTCGGTGGCGGATGTGTGTATATGCGCATATCTGTATCGTTGGCTGCGATCTCTGGGCGTCACAGCGTGTCTGCGCCAGAGTCCAATCCGCAGCCGCGCCTTAGTGGTTGGGATATGCGTCTGAATGGATCCCCTTGCTCCTCCCCCTTCCTGTGCCGCCTCACCCCCAGCCTGATGTGATGTGGGGGCATCAGCCGCGGCAGCACGAGATCGCGCCGTCAGCTGCCGAGTGTTGGTGCCGACGCGTGTGCCTTGACCGCTGCGCTCTCGGCCGCGAAGTGATGGGAGGGAGGGAGGGAGGGAGGGAGGGAGACCTCTGCCCCACGCCGTCGCTTCGGCCCCCGTCGGCGCAGGCACGGCCACAGCGCGCGGGAGCCGGGCGGAGGTGTCCGCGGCTGGCCCAGAGGAGCCCCATGGCGTGGGATCTGCAGCGGCAGCAGGCCCTCGGAGCAGACTCGGAAGCTGGGCGAGGGTTGCTAAAACCGTGGCTGCTAAAACGGCTCTCCCGGAAGGACAAAACAACTTCCCGGAATGCGGCGCGGCACGCGAAACAGTCAACGGGTTTCTTCCCGGAAGGACGAAGACAACTTCCCGGAGGTAGATTTTAGCAGCCACGGATTTAGCAGCCTTTGCCCGGCTTCCGACAGACGGCGCCCTTCTTCGAGCACCTTGCAGCGATCTCGGGCCGTTCGGGGCGGGGGGGTGACACGGAGAGCGCCAGAGAGGAGAACGTAGTGGAGCCGTTACGAATGTTTTCCTGGACGATGTCACACGCCTTGGAGCTTTCCAGGGTCAGATTAGGGCGCCAGGGCCGTTGGGTCGCCCCCCCCCGTCAAACCAGCTGGACCAGGCTCCCAGGGGCGGGGTTTGGGGAGGGGCAACCATCTCACACGCCGAGAACATCCAAGGGGTCGGCGACATGCACCAGATTGCATATGCTTCGTACAACGGACGATCAGAGGCGTACACGCTTCATAGTTTGCACCACATGTATTGCATTCCATAGGCCGTTCCAGATAGCTTGCACTACATACCTTGTACCATGTCGATGGCACCAAGCAGTTTGCATTCCAAAGCCTGTACCACATGGTTGGCACCGCATAGAATTGCGCCACGCTCATTGCACCACACAGTTTGCACCACATGAGGTACACGGCTCAAGTGCAATCAACTACCGCTCAAGGTCCACGCTGGCAAACAAGTGTTGCTTTGTTGATAAGTTACATGTGCATGCACACATCGCTCCTGTGGAAAGGACGTACACATGAATGTATCATACTCATCGTGCGAGCTTTAGCGAGCACGTTTTTTGGCTTAGGATTGTGGGGCAGAACTAAGCATGCCATACAACTTATGCGATGCCGCTGCTACTCTCCCTCTTTTTCTTCCCTTCTTCTTCCCCTCTGTACAGAAATCAAGCAAGGTTGTACGTAGAGGAACGGGAGTCTTGTCCCTGAAGGGAACGGGGAAGCTGTTTCTAACAGAGGTAGCATGTTCTCGACCACCCGCGGCCATGTGTTAGATGCTGCTTGCAAGGGGAGGAAGGCGTGCATGTCGCTGGGGGGAGTGGAAGGGAGGACGGAGGAGGAGAAGAAGCGGCAGGCAGCGAGGAGGAGCAGGAGGAGAAAGGGAGGGAGGGAAGGAGCAGGGGGAGGAGGAGGAGGGACTGGGCGCAGTGATACGGCCCCGGAACCATACTGGCCAGCGTCTGTCACGGCACACAGCGTCCTCGGCCTTCGGCCGCGCCCGGAGGCTCGACGCAGCCCCCCCCCGCCGGCGGGGATCGGCCGCCCGCGGCGACCGCCGCGACTCCCACCGCCGCCGAGCGCACAGGCGTCGCCCGCGCGAAGGGCCGGACGCTGCGCGCTCGCCCTCCGCGATTCGGCGTTGGGGGGGGCGGGGCCAGGACGACGAGGATCAATCCGTGCCGAAGGCCTCAGCGCCGGGTGCATGTTCCAGAGCCGCCGGATCTCCGAGCTTCTCGATGCATTCGGTGGCTGCACAGAAGGGGGTGATGACTGGGGGGGTGGATATCATGGCGTGGGCCACGGCATTTCCTCAGCTGTCATGGCGCCTCTTCTCATTTCATCACGTCCCTGGCCCCTCCCCCCTGGGCCGCGCACGTGCCGCCGGCCATGCTTTGCGCCCCCCCCTCCCCATTTTGGACGCCCCCGTCCTGGCCGCCCCCGACTGAGCCTCATCCACAGCCGTTCTCGCCCTGGCTCGGTCTCAGGATGTCTGCGACAACGACGACGATAAACGACGTTAACGACAACGACGACGACGCGCGCTCGCCTGCCGCGATTCTGCGTGGGGGCGCGGGGGCCTCCGCTCGCCCTCCTCGAGTCTGCGCTGGGGCACGGCCACCAGAGGCGCAGCAGTCGCAGCTTCGGCTGTCGCCTCGGGTGTCAAGTCGAGCCTGTCCCTCTGCAGGGGGAATCTGTCAAAATAGTCGAAAGTAGTCTGGGGATGATTGTCGTGTTGTTGTATTTTTGACTATTTGGGTGCATGTTTTGAATCTCTGTTGTTTTTCCCCCAGAATGCGCATGTAGGGGGACATGCCCGACCTAACTCTGGTGGGAGGCCCTGCTGGCGTGTGCGCCTGGCCCTCTGCCCCCTCAGAGGGCCCCGGCCACCGTGCAGGGGCAGCGTCGCCGTGGCATGCACCCGAAGTCAGAGGAGGCCCTGGGAGCACGGCAACCTGTTTGGGCACCGTGGGAGCTGGAGGTGCAGGAGAAGGGGCAAAGGCAGAGGTAACTTGGGAGGAGTAGGAGGAGGAAGAGGAGGAGGAGGAGGAGGAGGAGGAGGAGGAGGCAATGACGAGCAGGGTGGGTCGGAAGGGAAGATGGGAACAGGAGCCTCGGAGGCGGAGGAGGAAGTAGAGGGGGTGGAGAAGGGGCGGGGGGAGAGGATTGGGTCGGACGGTAGGGGGAGAGGTGGGGGGGAGAGAAAGGTGGGCGGTCAGAAAATTGCTGCGTGCAGCTGAGGTCGGCATCACCGCCAGCCGTTTTCCTGGCTACATGTTCGCTTTCGGCGCTAGAAGGCGCTGGGACAACCAGCTGCATGCAGTTGATTCGCTGCCCAGCTTTTTGTCGTCCCCCCCCCCTCATTCTTCCGTCCCGAAGGGAAAGGAAGGAGCGGGGGCAAGAGTCATGTAGGCTCAAGGCATTCGGAGCCCCCTCCACCACCCTCTCTCGAGTCACAACACAAACTGCATAAGCGTAAACTTTCGGAGCTCCGCGCGGATTTCGTGGATCGGCGCTGGGGCCCCCTCCCTGGCGGGCGGAGCGCGCCGGGCCCCAGCGCCGGTCGAAGGAATTCGCGCGGAGTTCCGAACGCGTGTGCTCATGCTGTTTTGTTGTCCCTCGACTCCTCCCCCACTCCTCGCCCTTCCCTCCCTGCCAGCCCCCCCAGAGGACGTCTCCGGGGGGGGGTGCAGTCGTCTTGCGATGGACGCCGCCGTGCTGCTGGCCGTCTGCCTCAAGGGCGGCGCGCTCGGCGCGGCCTTCGGCTGCCTCGAGGGGGTGCGGCGGGGGATTCGGCGCGACAGGCCGTGCGGAGCGAACCACCCAGACAGACTCGCTTCGTTACCAAAAATCACGACGAGAGATTCTGGTCAGTTTTCGGCCTCCAGGGGCCTTCGCCTGGCCTTTTGGACCGTCCAAGGACCCGGATGAGGAACCAACCCTGAGGAAATGGTCGGGATTGTTGGAAACCCCGTATTGAAAGTATCAAGGCACCTGTACCAGTTCTGCTCACCCGAGAACGGACATCTGGCATACATACATACATACATCTGTGTGCTTGCACGGGAAGGTGAGGGGTATTGTTTCAGGTGATGTCTCCTGTTGCCATAATCTACGCTCAAGACTCTTTCCTTCTCTCGTCAGAAGCGCCCATGGGACCTGCCCCCGACAGGTCCCCGCTCGCGGTCCTCGCGGTGGCCGTCGCGCGCGGTCGAGGTCGGCTGGTTGCCCGAGGGGCTGCCAGGGTTCGGCCCGCCGTCACCTCCGCCGCCGCCGCTTGGGCCCGTGCTGGCGCCTGAGGGTTGGGGCGCGGAGGGCGCGCCGGCCTGGCTGGAGGCGGTCTGCCCGGCGGTGCCGCAGTGCCCTGCCCCTCCTGCTCGCGTCCGCATGCGGAGTTCCAGGGGCCGACTCCAACTGAGCAGGCCGTGTTGTTGCTGGTGCCGCCCGTGCTGGTGGCGACGAGTACTTCCAGGGCGTGGCGCGTCAGGCGGAGTGCCAGTCTGGCCAGCGGCCGATCGCCCACGATCGCCCCGGCGGTGAGCTGATGCCGATCACGCACTTCTTCGGAGGTAGCTTCCCGCCTGAGCTTGGCGTGAGGCTGCGGGGCGAGAAGCCGCTGACGGCCGCGATGACAGGCCTGCCCAGGCATTCGGAGGCAGTCGGAGGCGCTGCCACCCCCGTGCTCGAGGACGAGGATGAGCCTGCTGATGCGTCGCTGCCTTTGTTGTCTGGACACGCGTGGGTGCTGGAGTCGACGGCCCCCTCGGCCATCGGCAGTGAAGTGGACATCTGCAGAGCTCCGCTCGTTGTGGCGTCGGAGTCGGCGGGCCTCGTCCTCCTGGAAGGAAGCCGCGCCCGAGCGATCCGTCTGCTGGTCGGGGACGTGCCCACGTACGTCTCATCGCGGGCCTCCGAGCTCCGCCGGCGACCAAGCACGGGCCACGAGGACGCGGAGGTGGACCTGTGTAAGCGGTTTGGCCGACCGCCCCTGTCTCCGCCCAGGAAGCAGGCTCGGGCCGAGGAGGCGCACTCGCCGATCAGGAGCAAAGGCGTCAGGCTGCTCGCCGTGGGCTTCGACGGCCAGGACGAGCGCTTCAAGCCCTTGCGCGAGACGGTCCACGAGGACACCCAGGAAGGTTTCCGCGACCAGCCAATGGATGCCCCTCCGAGGCTCACCACGTGCAGGAGCAGGCAGCTGACGGGCGGTGATCCGTTTTTGTGGCTCAGAGAGTACCTACGTGAGGATGCGCTCTCTAACGCGGACCACGTGGCACATGTGCTTCGCCGCATCTGCGAGTCTGTGTACATGGCGGGCTGCTATGACCAGGTGAACCTGGGCGGGCCGATAGCGCTGGAGGAGCTCTTCAAGCGGCTCGCAGGTATCGTGGCCGCGCGCGCCAACCCGCAGCGGGTGCAGTGGGAGGTGGCGAAGCACTACACCGGCGCGCAGTCGGCCGAAGTCGCGGCAAGCCCGGCGCTGCGGGCGCATGAGGCGCGCAGGATGCGCGAGGAGCGCGAAGGCCAGCAGGCGCTGCGAAGCGCCCCCACCGGAGCCCAGGAGGACTGTTTTGGCGACGGCGGGGGCGGCGGCCGCGGCGGCGGCGGCGAGAAGAGCAAAGCAGGCGGGGGCGGTCGGGGACGCCCGGGGCCACATGATGGGCCCGCCGGCCAGGGGGTCCCCCGACCCTGGTCGGCTTCAGGGGGCTGGTGGCCGCCCCAGACTGGCGGCCTCGCGGGGACAGCGAATCCTGTTCCCGCCCCTGCTGCTGCCGCTGGATTTCGCGCGCCCCGGGCGCGGCCGAGGTTGCCTTGACATGGTGAACGGCGCGCTGAAGGCGCTGAACTGGATGGCAGGCAGCGTGGAATTTGTCTGGGCCGATCGCGGCCCCGATGTCCTGCCCGACGATGCGCAGGCAGACGCCCGGCGGAGGGCGCGCGAGTTGGCGGACAGCTGGCACCCGCGCCCTTCGCAGCTCAGCGACGAGGCGGCTCTCAAGAAGCTGCTTCAGGGACACTCCCCGCATCAGGCGCGGGATGTTCGACGAGGGTTGCGTCCTTCAAGCTCGACCTTGTGAGCCCCCTCGGCTCGGTCGAGGGTGCCCGCTGATCGCGGGCGTGACGCCCTCTGAGATCATCGGATTTCTGGAGGACTATCGTGGGCGCGTGCTAGCACCGCCAGTTGATGCGTGTGAGACTGTTCCCTACTTCGACCCCAAGTTCAGATTCAACCAGAAGGAATATCACCGGCTTCTCCGTCGCCTGGCAGACGTCGGCATTGCGTCGTGGACGTCCATTCCGACGTGCCAGGCGGGTCTCTTCACGGCGGAGAAGGACGGCGGCGCAGCTCAGGGGCTCATCGTAGATGCCAGGCGGGCCAACGAGCGCTTCCTGGTTCGACCCGGCGTCTCGCCCATGAGCTCGGAGGGTTTTTCTCGCGTAGAGATAGAGCTGCCCGCCGACGCGCCGCTGGGCTCCGAGCGCGCCGCCGAGCTGCTGAGCGACTTCTATCCGTCGATCGGGCTCCCGGACGTCTCGAACTGCTTCCACGGGCATCGCGCGCCGTCGCGGCTGTCTGACTATTTCAGCGCCCCCCGGCGCCGGCCCACGTGATGGGAGCGACGGGCGTGGAGGTGAATGGGCCCCCGCTCGGCCGCGCGGCGGCAGCCACGCCGCGCTGGGTCGCCCTGCCCATGGGTTTCACGTAGAGCACGGGGATCGCCCAGAGGATCAACGAGGCCACTGCGGTCAAGGTGTCGCCCTCTTCGCCTGGAGCCCCCCCGCGCGATGGCAGGCCGCCGCTGACTACGCGTGCGTAGACGACCTCGGGGACGTCGGGGTCTGCGAGCAGGCGGTCGGCGCGGCGCTCCAGCAGTTGGAGGAGGCCTTCAACCGCGAGGATGTGCTGCTGCATAAGTCCGAGCTCTCGCGCGCTGGCATCGTCGCGCTGGGCGCGGAGCTGGACGGCGCCGCCCTGCGGGCGCGGGTCACGCCCAACTGCTTCTGGGGCATCCATGGGGCGCTGGGGGCGCTGCTGCGGCGCCGGCGGGCTAGTGCCTGGTCGCTGGAGGTCGTCCTCGGCCACTGCGCGCTCGCCACCCTGTGCTGCCGCGGGCTGCTCAGCATCTCCCACTCGGTCTACGCGTTCGCGGAGCGAGGCCGCGCTTCGGGCAGGGTGGAGCCGCTGCGGGGCGAGCGCCGCGCGGAGCTACGCGTCTTCAGGTCGCTCATGGTCTTCATGATGAGCGACTGGCTGCGCGGCTGGAACGAGCTGGCGGAGCAGACCGGCAGCAGTCTCGAGGGGCACGCCGCGGCGCAGGCGCTCTGGCCCATGCAGGCCGTGAGAGAGGTGGGGCGCACCTCTGAGCGCCAGCGGTTCCGCCGCGTTGGCTCCCATCGGGCCCGAGAGAGCGCCCTCGCGGGCTTCAGTCGGCAGGCGGTCGGCAGCTGGTCAGTTGCGATCGCCGTGGAGGGTGTTGACTGTACATGCTAATCTGTAGCCCCTTGGTCCAAGTAAAAACCATCGACATGGTAGCGGAGCGGCGTGGGTTCGTTCCCGCTGCCGCTTCCCTTCCAGCCAACCGCGGCGGGCGCGCGCGCCCGCGATAGGGCGGCGGCGGAGGCCGCGCCCTGGCGGCTGGCAGCGGCGAGGGCCGCGCCAGCCGGCCCTTCATAGCCCAGCACGCCGCCGAAGAAGAAGAAGAAGACTAAGCGTGGCTCGAGGTCGAACAAAGCAGACATCCTGAGGAGTAGGAAGTTCGACGAGAAGCTCGATCTGAAGTATGGAGGAGATCGAGAGACGCTTCCAGGCGCTCGAGGGAGCGTTGCAGGCTGCAGAACAACGGGTGCAGGCTGCAGAGGAGCGCGCCCTGGCGGCGGAGTCAGCAGCAGCGAGCGCAGGCGCCGCCGTGAACAGGCCCGTGGCAGCGGCGAGGGCCGCGCCTCAGGATCTGGTGGACACTCGGCTTCTGGCGAAGCCGAAGGCGTTCGGAGGCAGCGAGGACGAGTGGCCAGGGTGGAGCTTCAAGATGCTCGCGTACCTCGGGGCCCTCGACGAGCAGATGGCCAACGAGCTGACAGCAGCCATGACGTTCCCGCTGGAGGAGGTGAGGAACGCGAGACTCCTGGAGGAGGGAGCGAGTCAGCGCAGTCGCCAGCTGTACTTCATCCTCGTCCTGCTGCTGGAAGGAGCCGCGCTGCAGCTCATCAAGCCAGTCGGCGTCGGAGAAGGTTATCGGGCGTGGAGGACGTTGCAAGACATGTACGAGCCCGACCGACCAGGTCGCCATGCAGGACTGCTGCAAGAGCTGATCGCGTTCCAGTTCCCAGAGGACAACATCGTGGGGATGCTGGCGGACTTCGACTTCAAAGTCACGAAGTACGAGAGCCAGAGCCACGAGAGGATTGGGGACAGGATCAAGATGGCGATCCTCCAGAGGGGGATTCAGGACGAGGCTCTTCGAGCGCATCTGGTCCACAATGCGTCGAGGCTAGTCACGTGGGAGCTCATGCGCAACGAAGTGCACATGGTGATCTCGACGAGGAGCGCCATCGCAGCAGTGCCGCCACCAGTTCCGATGGACACGAGCGCGGTGGAGAAGGCGAGGCGCGAGGCGGCGTCGAAGGGCAAAGGAAAGAAGGGCAAGGACGGCAAGGGCAGGAAGGGCAAGGGCGGCGACAACTCCACGGACCAGAAGAGCCAGGCGGCCAAAGACAGGGCCGAGAGACGATGCTTCCACTGCCACAAGACAGGTCACGTCAAGAGCGAGTGCAGGAAGTTCCTCGCAGAGCAGAAGAAGAAGAAGGGCACCAACGCAGTCGAGCAGGAGTCGAAGCCGACGGGAGCTCCACCAGCGGCGAGCGCCGCGGGGAGCGCGGCGCCAGTGATGGCGATCGCAACCGAAAGCGGGGCAGAGCCATTGTGGTGCCTCGCGATCGAGCTGGGAGAGCTGGGAGAAGGGCAAGAATCATCATCGAGTGGAGCAGCAGCGACACCCTCAGCCCCAGCAACGACAGCGACCCACCGTCGTTCGAGCGGGCCGTCAAGCGAGCACGAGCAGCCGAGGCGGCCATCCTTGGTCGGAGGCAGCCCGATCGAGCAGCTGAGCCAGCCAGAGGCGTCAAGCGAGCACGCGCAGCCGAGGCAGCCATTCTTGGTCGGGGCCAGTCCGATCGAGCAGCTGAGCCAGCCAGGGGCAGCAAACGAGCACGAGACGTTCGAGAGCAAGGAGATCGTCGGTATCAATGAGCACTGGGTCATGGTGGATTCGGGTGCTGCACGATCGGTGTGTCCGCCGAGTCACGGGGCCCACGAGACGCTCAGAGACCTGAGCGAGCGCATCAGGCTGGTCGGAGCGAGCGGCGACGACATCCCGTGCCACGGCGAGCGCTTCGTCACGTACACGAAGGGCGGGCACAAGATCGGGGTGGACTACAAGGTTGCCGACGTCAAGAGGCCAGTGCTGGGCGTGTCGCAGGCGGTCGACAAGGGTACGTCGTGGGTATTCACGCCGAGCGGGAGCTACATGATCCCGAAGCCGATCGAGTTCTCGGACCCAGACGCCGTGCCGCTGGTCAGGCGCAACGACCTGTTCTACCTCAAGATGGACAGGTACGGTGAAGGCGTCAAGAACTCGCTCGTCATGCCGGTGCGGGGCGAGGAGCCAGGAGGCGAGCCTGGCGGCGCATCAGCTGCGTCCAGGGCAGCGGCGAGGGCCGCGCTCCAGGGCGGCGGCGGCGGAGGGGCTGCCGCGACTCGCGCTCAGGCCGAGGCGAGCGAGCCAGCAGCGCAGGCAGAGCTCGAGGAGTCCGTGCCAGTCCGAGTCAAGAAGGATCCAGTGAAGCCAAGTTTGGCCGAGCAGAGGACGCACGAGCTGGTGCACATCCCTGCGAGGTCCTGGTGCTGGGTGTGCGTCAGATCCAAGTTCACGGACGACCCACACTACAAGGCTGGGCACGAGCGCACGGGCGACGAGGTCCAGATCGACTACTACTTCCTGGGCCAGCTGAGCATCCTCAACATGGTGCACATGAACTCCCAGGCTATTCATGGCATCATGGGGCCGAAGGGTACCGACGCCTACATGATCAAGACAGCGGTCGCCACCATCGAGAACTGGGGGCTGGATCGCATCGTGCTGAAGCACGACCAGGAGGCGTCGATCACGGCCCTGGCGAGGGAGATCAAGGCTCAGAGGAAGGCGCCCACGATGATCGAGTCGGCTCAGCGGGCTAACCATCAGGGAGTTGGTGGAGTGGAGCGCGCCAACGAGGAGCTCGGCAAGCAGATCAGGGCGCTGCTGTTCTCGGTGGGCGACAACTACAAGCGGGAGCTCCCAGCCGAGCATGGGCTTCTACCTTGGCTCATTCGGCACGCTGGCTGGCAGCTCAACCGCTTCACGATGCACGGCAACGGCAAGACGACCTACGAGGTGCTCAAGGGGAGGCCGTATCGGGGCGAGCTCGTCAACTTCGCGGAGTGCGTTTGGGCGAGGGACCCCACGCCGACCTCCAAGCTGCAGCCTCGGTGGCACGCGGCGGTGTGGCTGGGCAAGACAGAGGTCTCGGACGAGCACCTGGTGGCGGGTCCGACGCGCACGACAAGGGTACGCACGGTGAGACGGCGGCCGGAGGGTGAGCGGTTCGTGCTGGAGGAGCTGGACAAGTTCGCTGGGGTGCCGTGGGACATGCACCGAGCTCCACAGATCGGCATTGTGCCGACGGGAGCGCCCCAGGTGGAGCCGAACCAGCAGCGGCTGCTGCCGCCACCTCCGCCACCGCCAGTGGTCTTGCCAGCCGCGGGCCCGGAGGCGCTGGTGCCACCAGCGATGGTCGGGCCGGCGCCGCCCACGGGGCCAGGAGGCGCAGGGCTGAGGTCGACGTACATCACGAGAGCGCTGATCGACAAGTACGGCTGGACCCCCATGTGCCCGAGGTGCGTCACAGGCATGGGATCGCACAGCGAGGAGTGCCGGAAGAGGATCGAGAACGAGCTGCGCAAGGAGGAAATGGCCAGGGCAGCGGCGGAGGCCGCGCCCTCGTCGGCAGCGGCGGGGGCTGCGCCGACGCCGGCGGCGGCTGGAGCCGCGCCGGGGCCAGCGGCTGGAGCTGGAGACGGCAGGCCAGGATCGTCCGGGGATGCCAGCATGGCACCTCGCGATGACCAGGGCGAGGCTTCGGCGAAGAGGCCGCGCCAGACAGCGGCGATCACAGTCGGGTCGCTCGCGGTCGGGGCCTTCGTGGAGATCAACCCCTGCACGTACGAGGGCCTAGACCAGCAGTCTCACGAGGAGCTCGAGACGGTCACGGAGATCGAGAGCTGCGAGCCGCTGGAGATCGGGATGTTCGAGGTCAGCCCCGTCGAGCCAGCGGCGATCACGGTCCTGCCAGACGCGGAGAAGCACGTGTACGACGCGAGGAGCGGGAAGGAGCTCCCCAGGGACCTGGTCAGGCGCGGACGCGAGGCCGAGATCGAGGAGATGCGGCGACACGGCGTCTTCGAGGAGGTCCGCGTGGCCGAGAGTCGGGGCAAGGTGGTGCGTTTCAAGTGGGTCGAGGACCTGCGCACCAAGGACGGCGCCCCCTTCGTCCGTTCCCGAGGCGTAGCCATGGAGATCAACACGTACGGCCGAGAGGACTGCAACGCGGGCACGCCGCCGATCGCCATCGTCAGGGCGATCGTCTCCTTGGCGGCTACGAAGAAGGGTCGGAGGCATCTCTCGGTGCATGACGTGCACGTGGCGTTCTTCCACGCCGACCTCGACGAGTGGATCGTCGTCATCCCGCCTCCGGGACTCAGGAGAGACGGGTACGTGTGGCAGCTCCGGAAGGCCATGTACGGCACGCGCAAGGCGGCACAGGCTTGGCAGGAGTACGTGGCCGGGGTGTTCAAGAAGAACAACTGGACGCGCATCGCGGTGGCGGCGGGCGTGTACCACGAGCCTCTCTTGGACATGACCTCGGCGATCCACGGTGACGACATCCTGACCGAGGGCGAGGAGGAGTCCCTGGATGTCCTGGACCAGCAGCTGATGGCGAGCATGGACGTCAAGTGCATCGGTCGTGTCGGGCCGGATGGCGTCCGCGAGCTCCCGTACCTCAAGCGCAAGATCAGGTGGACGGGCAAGGGATTCGTCTGGATCGGCGACACGAAGCACGTGACGAGATGCGTGGAGCTGCTGGGCCTTACGGAGTGCAAGCCAGCGGACACGCCTGGGAGCAAGGCCACGGGCAAGAGCGTCCGGGAGGCGCTGGACCCACTTCCACACGACGAGGCGAAGCTCTACCAGCAGGTCGCGGGGCTCGTCAACTACGTGGCGGTAGACAGGCCAGACATCCAGTTCGCAGTGAAGGTGATCCTCACGGACATGGGGAAGCCCACAGTCATCAGCATGCTTAGGCTGAGGCGGTGTGTGCGGTATCTCCACGGTCGGCGCGAGCTCGGGTGGTTCTACGAGAAGCAGGAGATGCCGAAGGAGGTTCTCTACGAGACGGGCTCGGACTGGGCAGAGGATGAGATCACTAGGAAATCGACCAGCTCCGTGTATGGCTTCTTCGGCAGCCACCTCCTGGAGACCCAGGTGGCATCGCAGCCCGTCGTCGCGCTCAGCAGCGGAGAGGCCGAGTTCTATGCCGTCGGCCGAGGCGCGGCGAGTGCGATCATGATGCGGCAGTTCTATCAGCAGTGTGGCATCGAGGTCGCGTCGAAGGTTCACAGCGACTCGAATGCAGGCAGGGCGATCGCGACACGGATTGGCAGTGGCAAGGTACGGCATCTACAGATACGGGACCTGTGGGTGCAGGAACGAGTCAGGCTCGGCGAGTTGCAGCTCGGGCGAGTCGACACGGAGAGCAACAGGAGCGACTTGGGGACCAAGCATCTGGACGGCAAGCGGGTGCTCAAGTTGCTGGAGATGTCCAACCTGCGGCTTCTGACCAAGGGGCTCGCCGCAGGTGTGGGCGTCACTTTCGCGGAGGCGGCCGAGCATGGAGACAAGCAGTGCTCTGCAGCCGCCGACGACGAGGTCGAGTCGAACATCGGCTCGATCGTTCTCGCCGTGATCATGTTCATCGTCGTGCTGGTGCTCATGGTCAAGGGCGCAGTTGTGTGCACGAGAGGGGCGGTGCAGCTCTTCTCATCGAGGGCGGCGAGTGCTGCCCCACCAGCGGGAGCGGCGAGGGCTGCCCCGCAGGCCGACGGCACGGCGAGGCCCGAGGCGGCGTCGAAGGACGCGCCTGAGGGGCATGTCGTTTCTCGGGCAGCGGCGATAGCTGCGCCTGAGCAGGTCGCCGAAGGGCGAGACCTCGGTACGGAGTACCTCGGGAAGATGCTGGCTGAGGCCACCGTGGCAGAGCTCAAGGAGGAGCTCAGGTGGCGGAAGCTGCCAGTGAGCGGCTTGAAGGCGGACCTCATCGTCCGTCTGACGAGGGACGGCGGCCAGCACATGGCCAGCAGTGAGGGGCTGGCTGCAGCGGCGTGGGCCGCGCGGCTGGTTCCAGGCAGAGTGCCCATCCGAGCGTTCCGCTCGGACGCTAGCCTAGGCGCGCACCTAGGCGCGCTTCTCAGCAGCACGGGGTAGGTCCGCGCCGAAAGAAGGACCCTTTGAGGGCCACCCAAGACGGGTGAGGGCGCGGCCAGAGGCCGCTCCTTTGAGCCGAGGGCGCGCGTCAGGCGCAGGCGCGCGGGAGCCACGGCGGGGACGCCCGCTTTGGCTTGAGCTTGAGCCTTCAGAAGGGAGGCTCGAGCCGCAGTACAGAGAAGATGCAAGGCGATGCGCTCGCCTGCATCTTGGAGGCGTGTTGACTGTACATGCTAATCTGTAGCCCCTTGGTCCAAGTAAAAACCATCGACAGAGGGCGATGAGGATGAGCCTTTTTCGGACGCGGCGCCAGACTGGGAGGTCGACCGATCCTTCCCTGAAGTGCCCGCCAGTCTTTTGAAGCCAGTGTTCTGGCGTCTGGTGAGAGTGCAAAAGTGGGAGCGACCTGAGGGCATTCTTGTCGAGAAAGCCCGAGCTTTGGTCAAAGGTGTCATCCGTGTTGTAACGAGTTCGCGCGTCTCTGGCATGTGGCAGCTTCTCCTTTGCGACAGCATGTCGGTCACCCTCGCCATTGGTAGGGGTCGAGCCCAAAACTTGTTACTTCTCGTCCAGATTCGGGCTGTTCAGGCCCATTGTCTGGCCAGGACTGCCTTGCGGGCTGTGCGTTGGATCCCCTCCGAACCGAATCTCTCTGATAAAGGTACTCGGATTTTCGAGAACAGATGTGCCAGTGAGATTTTCGTCGATGATATCCCTCCTGTAGGTGTCAAAGGCAACGGTTTAAAGGAGACTTTTGAATACCCGCAATCCCCCAACCGATGGCTCTGCCGTTGCTGCCCCCCGCTCCATGTGCGTAGACAGTTCGCATTAAGATTTGCCGCTTTCTGTTCGCGCCCATTCAGATCCCACGTGTTCCAGTTGTGATGACAGCCAGCAAGAGGCAGGCAGGACTGCCTCCGTCGGGGCCTCGGCCGAGCAAGAGCCAGCGCGGCCACGGGTCTCTGGCCAACCAGAGGGGCGACCCTGCGGCCCCAGGGCGCCCAGCTAGCCCTGCGCGAGAGGCTGGGCTGCAGGCGCCAGGGGGCGCGCCTTCCCGAGAGCGAGTGGCTGCTGAGGCGCGAGCCCGAGGTGGCCGACGTCGGCGAGAGCAGCAACGCCGAAGACGAGGCGAGGCCCGGGCCCGGGGCCGCGCGGAGAGCCGTCCTGCGGCGCACGGGCCACCAGGGGAGGCGCAAGTTCCTGGACGTCGCCCTCGCTACCGCCGCGATCGGAGTCAGCTGCTTCCTCGAGGAGAGCTCGGCGACGCCGAGGGTGCTGGAGCGATGCCAGGCCGAAGTGGCCGGCTTCGCAGATTTCGCCGAGGGCCGTCCGCCTGTGCGCGACGAGCAGGTCGACGGCGTGCTGGTGGACTACTTCAACTTCCTGTTTTTCAAGGGCTGGGGCGCAAACAAGAGCGGGCTGATTCTGGCTGGTTTGATTTGTCTGGCGCCGGAGTTCTCGCGGGCTGGCCGCCGCCAGCCCCCCGGGCCTTCCGCTGCCTGAAGGGCTGGCAGCGCCGAGCCCCGGGTCGCAGCAGGCGGAGCTGGCCGCTGGCCTTGTGGGCTTGGGCGGCATGGAGGCTGACGGAGCGCGGCTTCCTGCAGATGGCGGTCTTCCTCCTGGTCTCGCTCAGCAGCTACCTGAGGCCGAACGAGCTGATGGGTCTCAAGCGCCGTGGTTTCACTGCTCCTGCGGCTGGGACCTCCCAGTTCTGGAGCCCGTTGCCCTTCGCGATGGATTCGCCGCGCCTCCAGCTCCTGGGGCCCGTCCTGAAGGCGCTGGCCAGCGGGCCCAGGGAGGACGTGGTGTGGACATTCACCTACCCGGTTCAAGACCTCCCTGGTCGAGCTCGGGATCACCGAGGTCATCGTGCCGTGCCAGGCGCGGCACCCGGGCCCATCGATCGACATCGCGCGTCGGTGTCGGACGGTGTTGGAGGCGCAGCGCCGTGGCCAATGTGCGAGCGTGAAGAGCGTCCAGCGGTTCGAAAAGTGGGCTCGACTGGGAGAGAGTTGGGAGGTGCTCCCCGCCGGCCTGCGCCGGCTGCTCGAGGCCTGCGAAGGAGCGCTCGAGGACATATTCCTGGCCGGCCGCGCGGCGTGGCGCCCCCCTGGCGGGGCACTTGAGAGGTCGCTACGTCCTCGACCTCTACTCAGGCAAAGGAGGTGTCGCTCGGGCAGCGATCCAGCAGGGTTGCAACGCTCGCGCGTACGATCGGGCCCGCGGGCCCGAAGAGGACCTGACAGACCCGAGGGTGCTGGGCCGCTTGGCCGCGTCTATCAGGCGCAGAGAAGTGCTGGGAGCGGTGATGGGCCCTCCGTGCGATGCCTGGGGGGGGGCCGCGGACCGCGGGCGCGATGGCCCCATTCGCTCGAAGCTAGAGCCGTGGGGACTACCCGAGGCGTCGCTCACGCAGCGGCGGCGTGAGAGGTTGAGGCGCGGGAACAGTGTCTTTCGATGTGCTTTGCAGTTGCTTCGCGTGCTCTTTCGCTGCTCCGTCCCCGCCATATTGAGCACCCCGTCAATCCCTAGGATTTGGCTCACTCCCGAGCTCCTAGAGGCCATCCGCGTGTTCAGCGGCCACACTCGAGTCTTTGATCAGTGCCAGTTCGGTCGTAGTTGGCGCAAGCGCACTAAGCTTACTTTCTTCTTTATAGACGCAGCAGACACAGTAATGTGGCGCAGGTGTGCGCAGGTGCAGGGGTGGCGCAGGTGTGCGCAGCCGAACGAGTTGGCAACATGTCATATTGGAGGGGGCCGCCCCGTCCGGCGCAAGGTGGACAGCCATCGCAGCCTCTTGCCCTCCGAGTTTGTGCAACGCCGTGGTCCAGACGTTGTTGTCCCATGAGCGTGGTCGCATTGCCTCTCTAGTTTTTGGCTGGCGCCGGCCTTCTGCCCCGCCGTGCTTGCGTGTCTTTTTTTTTCCTTTTACTACCGTGTCCCGCCCGTCGCTGGGGGCCGTTGGGCTTGGGTCGCCCTTCTCGGGCTTGGGGTGTCTTGAGCGAGAGCCTCATACGTCTCAGGCTCTCGTCGTTTGCTGTGGTCCTGGCGTAGAGATCGCGTCGACGCGCGGCACCTTGTAGCAGAAGCTGCCCCCGCAGAAAAATTCAACAGCACCTGTGTGTGCTTGCACGGGAAGTTAAGGGGTATTGTTCGGGTGATGTCTCTTGTTGCTATGATACACGCTCAAGCCTCTTCCCTTCTCTCGCCCGCCCGCCCTGGCCCGTCTCTCTCAGGATGTCTTGAGCGAAAGCCTCATGCGTCTCAGGCTCTCGCCGTTTGCTGTGTTCTTATCGACTGGCTTCGAGTTCGCGTCGACGCGTGGCATCTTGTTGCAGAAGCTGTTCCCACGAGAAAAATACAACAGCACCGATATACACATATACGTATATGGGAGTTTCCGGGCCTTGGACCCCGGGCCGGAACCTCCTTTGTACATAGGTACTTGGAAGGTTCCGGCGGTTAGCAACAGTTAGGGTTGCCTTAAAGACGTTGTAATCCATTGACAAAGTGCAACCAACTATCCGCTAACATGCAAACAACATGTAGTAACCTTCTACTATATGTTTACAATGTGGCCATACACATACTAACGCTTACAACGCTTACAGTTCGTAGATAAGTAAGTTATACCACGCGGTAAAGGTTGCCAATTGTTGGTAAGAGCTCTGGTCATTGGGTAATCGTTTGCTAACGCAGTTGGCTTAAGAGTAAGGGTGTTTAGAGCACGTTACGTAATGGGTTTAGCACAGTGGTATAAGTGTTGGTAAAAGTTTTAGCTAAAGGTTAAAAGGTGATTAGCACGTGGGTTCATCACTCAGCAAATCATGAAAATGTTTATGCTGAATTGGGAATAAAGATCCGACTCACTCGCCGATTGCCTCGAAGAGGTGGGCGAATTCTTGACGCTTCGCGTATCCCCACCAGCCCATCCAGAACGATCAGCAGGGGAGTTGGTGAATCAGGGGCGGCAGAACGCATGCAGTCGCGCAGCCGTCTTCGAGAACACAAGCATCACACATAGCTTCCCGCATTTAAGTTTAAGATGGAAATGCGTGCAAATGTCGATGGTGCTTCGATGAGAGGTGAAGGGTATTTCGATGACTCGTAATGGCTGTTACACTGATTTGTATCTTCAACTCGCGTGCGTTCCGAAACTTGGAGGCATCTTGGGGCCCTCGATCGGGTCGAGCATCAGGTCGAGCATCAGGTGTTCGGCCCAGGGGCAAAGTTCGATCGGATCGAACATCCCATTTTGCCCACCATGGCGGGCAAAATCGGACCAGATCGAACGTAGCTCTGGTGGGCAAAATCTGATCGAACAGAGCTACCGATGCGAAAAGATCGATCTGTCGATCTGTTCGATCTGATCGATCTGACCGGACCAGATCGTACATAGCTCTTGGGGCCCTCTTCGGAACCTCATGGGCGCCTTCTTGAACTCCCTGGTAAGCTCTTCGGCGATTCGGAAAGCCTCGGGCGCCCCCTGTAACAGGCTCCCGAGTGCCCTGACAGGGCTCCAAGAGGGCTCCAAGAGGTCCCCCCAAAGAGACACAAAGTATACGCATGAGTGTTCCTCTTTTGGGGGTGCCTTTTGGCCCTCCCTCGGGCCCCTCATCGGGCCTTCTTGGACTTCCTGGTGGGCTCTTCGGCGATTCGGAAAGCTTCGGGAAGACCCTGAAACAGGCTCCAGAGGGCCCCGAAAGAGCTCCAGCAGGCTCCAAGAGGGCTTTAAGAGGGCCCCCCAAAGAGGCACAAAATAAATGCACGAGTGTGCCGCTTGTTGGGGTGCCTTTGGGGGCCCGCTGGGGCCTCTCATCGGGCCTTCTTGGATTCTTCGGAAAGCCTCGGGAGCTCCCCGAAACAGGTCCCAGAGAGCTCCGAAAAGGGACCAGAGGGCCCCCCAAAGAGGCACAAAGTATATGCACGAGTGTGCCTCTTGTTGGGTGTCATTCGGGGCCCACTGGGGCTCCACCAGTTCGATAAGATCGAACATAGCCCTGCAGGGCTATGTACGATCGGATCGGACATCAGAGTTTGCCCAGCGTGGCTATGCTCGATCGGATCGAACATCAGATGTTGCCCACCAGTGCTATGTTCGATCGGATCGAACATCCGAGTTTGGGCCCAGGGGCCGTGTTCGATCGGATCGAACATCCGATGTTGGTCCAGGGGGCCATGTTCGATCGGATCGGGCATATTGTTGTTGTTGGTGTTATTGTTGTTGTTGTCGTTGTTGGTGTTGCTATTGTTGTTGTTGGTATTGTTGTTGTTGCTGGTGTTGTTGCTGTTGTTGTTTTGTTGTTTGTTTTTCTTGCCCAAAGAAATCACCAGGCCCAAAATTGACCCCGTCCAGAAGCAGTCGCGGCGACGCGAGAGGATACACGCTTTTTTCAATTTCATCAAGACCGATCGCCTACACGGAACCCGCTCACGGGGTCCACGTTTGCCGAGTGAGTTCAAACCTTATTGCCGACCCCGAGGCCCCTAGGGTCTCGGAGGAGGAGCGGCATGACTCAGATGATGGGGATGTCTAAAAGATGATGAGATGGGGAGTGAGATGACTATGATGATGGGTAACTATGATGGGATGAAGAGCGGGGTGAGCAGGGAGAGGAGAGGGTCTCGAGTTTGTTCAATGCCGATCACTGATCTTGTGCCATATTGGAGACCATCGTGCGCTCTCGGAAGTCCTCTTGGAACCATCTTGGGCCGCCTTGGACGCTGCTACGGGCCCCCCCCCCACGCCGTCCAAACGCAGGGGAGCGGGAAGCGCCCATGGGCCCACGTGAATCCCAACCCTTTGCAGAGGGTTGGGATTCACGAATCAAGGTCTCGCGCCGAATACATACTGGCTCGAGCCATTTTGGCTTCCCCTGGCTGCAGCCTGCAGCTAGGGGCCTGAACTAGATAGATCCCTGATCTATATGCTTCTGGCCCTTCCGATCTCCCCTGGGATTCCCAAGAGGGGCTCATGTCCAACGCTCTTTCGTTGCCCTTGCGGGGCCTTCTTGGACATGGGCAGCTCTTGGGAATCTCGGAGGAGCTTGGAAGCGCCAGCACCAGATATATCAGAGAGTTATCTAGTCGTTCGGCCTCTTGGGTCGTGCAGCAGGGGCGCGCAGCTGCAGGCCCCTGCCGCGCGCCCCCGCTGCGATGGCAGCGGCGGCAGCCGCCGAGCAGAGCTCCGAGGCGCTGGGCGCCATCAAGGAGCCGATGCATCGCATCCTCATGCGCTACGCCGACGACGGCGAGGTCACGAAGGCGTGGGAGGGCGACGCCGAGCTGCTGAAGCAACACCCGTCGCTCCTGTGGAAGACAGTTGCACACCCGACGCAGGTCGGCGTGCACTGCAGCAACCGCGGCACGCTTGGAGTCGTGGTGTTTGGGGCTGCGCAAACACACGCAGTCCTGCCCCTGGGTGGAGGCCCACCCAGGTGCAGGGCTGTCATGTGTCATCTTCCTCATGTGTCATGTGCCCCATAGGGGGCGCGTGACACATGAGGAAGATGAACAGTGATAGGATACATGATCGGATCAGGATGACAAGAAACACACACTTGAAGATACGAGCGGTAAGGGGGAGGATGAGGGATGAGGAGGAGCGAACGTGAGGATGGTGTGTCAGGATCAGGAATACTACGACGATGAGGGTGCACATAGGCTGAGCGATACGGACGAAGAGAGATGATGCCGATGGTGGAGATGATGATGATGGTGAGGATGTGTAAACTGATGAGGATGCGATGTAAGATGCTTGAGAATACTATACTAACACGTTAACCCCAAACCTAAACAATGTAATGAGTCTAACAACCTGGTATTCTCAAATCGAAATCGTTGGTCGACACCAGTCGGCCAACCATTCCCAAATCGAAACGATTGGGTGACGTCTGACAACCTAGTGTTTCCAAATTGAAATTATTGGACAGTGTAACCCATAAATCATTACAATGCCCAGGTTGCCGACGCCCTCAGCACCTTCGTGAAACACTACAGATCTGGTTATTCATACACGAAGGCGTGCGAGGGCGCGCGGGCAGTCAACCTTCCCATGGGTTCACCAGAGTACACGCGCGTGCTGGAGTTCAATGATCGGATCTGCAGAACTGCTGGTTTGCCGCCCTCCACATCGCTCAGTATGGCCTCGTTCAGCGGCTCGCACAGCAACTACTACTTGCGCTGCATCGGCGCACAGCTACACGTTCCGAATGCTACGATCGCCCCGTCTGGCTTCTTGGACCCAGAGTTCCTGTGCCGCAAGCACCCGCAGATGGAGAAGGCCATCTCTCGAGGTCTAGAGTGGCACGTCGTATCGAGCGAGGTTGTGGATTTCTTCCCCAGCTTCATCGGCTTGGCACAGATGGCGCTCAACACCCGCGGGACGGGCGACGTCAGCGAGATGGAGGGCTTGCTGACGCTGTTCGGTACGTATGAGGCCATGGCAGGACGAGGCGAGGATAAGGCTCGCGCGATCGAGATTGCCGTCTGCGACTCTGTTCAGAACGAGCCCTTCTGGGCTGCCTGGGCGAAGGGCCTGGGCAAGTTCACGGAGAAGTGCAGCAGGGAATTGCTTGAGGAGTGCAGCGACTTGCGGGCTGCAGCGTTCAAGGCTACTGATGGGTCGATGAAAATATGGTGAGTAGGAGGAGTCGGATGAGTAGGCATGAGCGAGGTCGACGCCGCGTGCGCAGGACAGCCGCAGCCTTGAGCCAAAATGGCCACTGCTGATGGGGAGGAGTAGTAGGAGGAGTAGGAAGAGCAGGAGGAGTTGGAGGAATATGAGGAGCAGGGGGTGTAGGAGTATGATGAGTAGGATGGGTAGGAGAATTAGAAGTAGGAGGAGTAGGACGAGTCGGATTGGAACGGACACTTAGGAGTAGGAGGAGCAAGGTGAGTAGGAGGAGGTGGAGACTCGATGTATGCGTAGCAAGATGACCAGGATGGCGTGCAAGATGCGTATGACTTATTGTCGGTCTGCAGGCGCCCAAGATGAGCACCGTGACCTACGGCCACGTCGGCGGGCAATACTTCGAGAAGTTGGCTTCACTGGCGTGGCCAACACAGGTGGTGCCGTGTTCCCGCGTGCGCATGGCTGCGCTCTTAGGACAGATGCTGTCCCCAGTTGAGTTCATCAGGGACGGCAAGTGCTGCCTCATCAAGGAGAATGACTTGAACAAATTGGTGGCGAAGAAGTCTTTACCACAGGTGGTCGAGGCTGAGGACATGCTCGACATTGCCAGGGATTGGTTGGACGACCTCAATATTAGTGGACGGCCGAGGTTGTTGCTGCTGGCAGCGCACGGTTGCAGGATGATATACTTCCTCCTTGGCAAAGGCAAGGAGACGCTCGAGCACGTGCAGTACACCGACGCGGCCAGCGCATTCCAGGTATTCGTCAATGAGTTGCAGAAAGCCACAGGATCGCTGATCGACAACCCGTTCGTATCGGCTCGCAGGGCGACCGACAGGAAGCCAGATCAGGTGTTCATGAGTTTAACAATACATATAGATAATACTACATATGATTGTTGTGGGTTGCTGATTTGGTGTGTGATGTCAACCACCATATCGTTCCGGCTCGAAACCTAAAATTCTCAAATCGAAATGGTTTGTCGACACCAGTCGACCAAGCATTTCGATATCGAAACACATAGACGATGCCAGACAACCTACCATTCTCAAATCGAAATGGTTGGTCGACATCAGTCGACCAACCATTTCGATATCGAAACACCTAGACGATGGCAGACAACCTACCATTCTCAAATCGAAATGGTTGGTCGACATCAGTCGACCAACCATTCCGATATCGAAACCCATCGACGATGTCGGACAAACTACCGTACAGTTACCAGTATGATTTCCCAGGCACGCGCAGTACTACTTAGTCAGCCTGTCCCTAGCAGCGGTGCTAGCTCCAGCGGGAATATCCAGCAGATCGCCAGCGCTGTCGACGAAAAGTCGCCGCTGCACCAGATGCAGAAGCTCGGTTTCACGACGCATGCAATCTGCAAGGAGAAGGGTTCCAAGGTCGTCAAGGGTGCAGATGGCTCCAAGCTCTTCCTGCTGGCTGATATCACAGATGACGGTGCACGCTTGGTGCCGACAGGCGTCGATGAGGATGGCGACGTCAAGATGTTGAGCCTCGCGGAGCTGAAAGACAAGTGGGTGACAACCACTTCGAAGCCGCAGACGTCAATCGACTACATGCAGTGGACACCTGATTGCTCAGCCCAGTGGGCAGTGGACGCAGTGAAAGCACGAGTTTTGGCTGCGCTGGTCGACTATTCAGCGAAGGTTTGCGCGGCCAGCGCTGGTGAGAAGTTGACGCTCTACGTGAACCCCATGGCCGTCAAAGCCAAGTGCAGCTTCGCCCAGAACACGTTGGCGCTGGCGCCGTGCACTCGCACCGCCAAGGACCGCCCCTCGACGGAGCCGTGCCCCGACAAGCACATCGACTTGGGGGTGGTGATCGACAAGCCAGAGAAGGTGAGCTTCAGCCGGGCACCGCACGTGACCCACAGCAAGGCCAGCGGCAACTTCACGCCCCCTTTCTGGTTCGTGCAGGCGGTGCCCGAGGGCCACGATGGTAACATGAAGATGGTCACGGAGACGATCGACCTTTCAATATTGGTCAATTCGGAGCTGCAGTCGCACGCCAAGATCTTCATCCCCATCCTGCGCAACAAGGCAGCGATCAAGGAGGGCGACGTGCTGACGGTCGCCTCGGACACCATCGCGAACTTCTCGCCGAAGAAGGCGAGGTTGAGGTGAGCCAGCAGTGACCGCCCTCGCTCCAGCGAGCTCAGAGGCCCTCGGACGAGGGCAACGAGCCGCCCTCAGTTCTCCCCTCGCCCGTCTGACCCAGGTGAGTCAGACTAGTCTTTGGGGGCGGCGGGTGGCACAAGTGGTGTTTCAGGGCGAAACAAACCTGAAGAGCCACCCCGCCCGCCCCGCGTTTTTCAGTTTGGCTTGTTTGTCAATGATGATTGTGATTTGGCCAGTGGCACAGTTCGCATGCGCCGCCGCCACTCATTTCGCCGCAGCGTTCGTGGCCGCATAGGAGCTCGGCCGAAGGTCCCAGTGACACAATTATCATGCGTAACCGCCACTCATTTCGGCACACCACTCACACGCTTCGTAGCCGCATAGGAGCTCTGCCGAATGCCCCATTGGCACAGCCCGCATGCGTCGCCTACACGCATTTCTGTACAACCCTCACACGTTTCGTGGCCTCATATCGATTTCCACCGAAGCTCACCGTGGCGCAGTCAGCATTGTGTAGCTAGTGCTCGTTCGCGTTGTGTACCACGCCATTCATTTCGGCACGCCCCTGGCGCGGTTCGTTGCCTCACAGGGGTCGCCGCCGACAAAACTAATCACAATTGCTGTGCTCACACCTGCATACGGTCGGACCCTTCGCCAGGCTGGGATTTGCAGTGGGGTGGGAGGGCGGGGAAGAGGAGGATGAGGAGGAGGAGTGTAGGAGGGCAGGAGGTGGGGGAGAGGAGTAGGAACGGCTGGCTGCAGGAGGTCGACAGGCAAAGGCGAACAAAGGGCGCGGACGGAGGGGGGGGGTGACAAGGATCGGCCAGCGAGGAGGATGGCGCGGAGTGGGCTCAGGGGGGGAGTAGGAGGACAACGAGGATTCCTATGCACCCAGACAGACAGCTTCGCGTTGGCGATCTTGCCGCGCAGCTTTCTCTTTTCGGCGACGCATCGCCGACGCATGCTCTGTGCGCCCAGCCTCATTCGCGCGCAGGCTGGGCACGGTCGCCTGACACAACCTCTTCGACGGATGGATCCGTCGCGGTGCTTGCACCAAACAGATTGCCACTCTCCCTTTACGGATAATCGTGTCCCTCTCCATCTCACACATTCACTCATTCACTCACGATAAGGTGTTTGGGCCCCGGAGGTGGGGCCCCGAAGTGAGCCCGAATGTGTAACCTCAAAGGGCCCCCCGAAGAAGGTCTCCAGAGAGATGATAGATACGGTCTCAAAGGTCTCCAGAAGGTCCCCAAAAGGTCTCAAAGGTCTCCAGAAGGTCTCATAAGCTCGAACAACGAGGGCACCCCCGAGGGCACCGCCCGAGAGGGCCACCGACATCGGCGATCTGTTTGGCACGTAACACTTGTGGCTCAAGTTATTGTGCTTTCTGAGCTGCGGTTTCAACGCACAGCCAACCGTGTTTGTGAATGGTTGATGACATGGATCTTCAGGCTATTTCGTTTGTTCGCACCGTGAACGTTTCAAGGGCAGCATCTTCCAGCCCTGATTGGGCTGGTGCACCAGTTAAGACAATTGGCGGTGTTGATTTCATCGAGTTGGAGAAAAAGATAAAGGTGCCACTGGTTGGATGACTGGATATCGTGCGTACTCGACTGATGCGGCAAACGTAATTAAGGAGATATGTGACATACAGCACAAGGCGACCATGGATGAGCTTGGTCAAGATGATGGCGACTGTGACGAGGAAAAAAAGCAATGTCTAAGCACCGCGAGAAGACGCGGCCCAAGGCACTGAAACAACTGTGCGATGGAGCTACATCCGATGTTATTGAGTGCACACTTCCACAGTTCAAGTTGGATGATATTGTTGTTGATCAGGTGAGCACTCAGATGCCGTTGGGTTTGGGCGCAGTCAAAGCTATGGCACCCATTCGGCACGATGTCATGCAATGGGTGTACCTCCGCGCTCAATTCTACAAGCACGAGGCCAAGAAGGCCACGGATGTCTCGTCACGTGAGGATGGGGTCGGTGAAGCGGTGCGTCTGAGAAAGAAACAACGGTGCAGTGATGCGGCCAGCGCTTCAAGTGCAGTCGACCTTGGTGAGTCGTAGGCAGCCGTGCACATCAATGTATGGGCAGGCGCGTGTGAAACATGATGACACGTGCAAAACATGCGCGTGAAAAAATCACACCGAATGATGGTGGTGAGCACGAGGAACCATTGTGATGTTAATAAATAGCATTAGGCTGGTCCTATATACAGTGGCGAGGAAAGGATGACTGTGATTATGATGATGATGATCTGTACGATAATACGTAATTTGAGTGTTGATCGTGATGGAGGTGGTGGCAATATACCAGCTATAACATAAAGTCACTGGCTGAAGAAATACTGTGTTCATGCACAAAATACACGCACAACGTAACGGTCAGTGGCTCACATACAACAACTGATGCTATGTATCAGCTCTTCTCAAATCAACCAGGTATTCTCAAATCGAAACCCTAGGTCGACACATATCGACCAAGTGTTCTCAAATCGAAACCCTAGGTCGACACATCTCGACCAAGTGTTCTCAAATCGAAATGGTTGGTCGGATTATGTCGGCCAAGTATTCCCAAATCGAAATCTTAGGTCGACGCGCATCGTCCGCACATTATCTATATAGTCATCGATCACATACATTTCTAAGACGTGATTCACATCACCCATCATATAATTCAGCATCCACATGTATGTATCATATCCGTGCGAGTGGCGTGCCGAATGGCTGTGGCGAGCGCACGTGGGCTGTACAAATCGGGCTTTCGGTGGATCATGTGCCCGCGAGAGTGTGAGGGGCGTGCCAAAGTGGACGCGGCAGGCGCACGTGGAAGGTGTCAGCGGGATGTTTGGTGGAGTTACTTTTGTGACCACGAAACGTGTGAGGGGTGTGCCGGCATAGGTGTGACAGACGCATGGTGAGTATCCGTGGCCAGTCTGGCTCAAGCAGAGGTTGGCGACCACAGCACACATTGCCTCGCTAAGTTGAAACTAGTTCGTGCTATTACATGACTACGCTCAACAAGTTAGTAGCTGAAATCAACGGCAGTATCAAATTGGTGAGTGTGCAGGAACAGCTCGGATCAACACCTCAGCGCATCAACCAGCTCAAGTGCTCCCTTGTAGCTTCACTATGCGAGATGGTAAAAACGCTTATCGAGCCACTCACCAGTGATTCGGCAACGACTGTGCTTGAATTAGTGATCAATACGCCTTTCGACCATACACAGAAAACCAGCTCTCCGATGCAATCGAGGCGAAGCTACTGAAGTCGAGAGTTGTTGATCGGATTTCGGCGACAGAAAAACAAGGGTTGGGCAAGCTCCAAGTCTACGGTATTGAGCTATTTCACCGCCAAGGATTGGGAGATCATGGGCAACCCTGACACTGCCTTCAACGACCAGGCTAAGATCATGTGCGCGGTCAGCAGGCTTGTCCGTGGAGGCATGTTGAAGCCCTCTCCCCCAGTGTGCGCCGACGTTATCGCTGCGTTGGCCGCCGCTACGTGGACGGGCTCAGTGGACGAAGTGTTGCTCTACAACGAGGTGCACAATCTATCTCAAACCTTCGCGAGTTGGGAAACCGACCCCAGTGCCAACGACCTGCCCATTGTCAGGAAGTGGCCTGACTCGCCACATGACTTGCCGCCAGAGGTGGCACGCGCAATGTACCCCGACCCCGCCGATCAACCAGTGGTTGTAGCGATCCAGATGTTCACCAAGGTGAGGAAGGTAACTAGCTGCAGGAACACCAAGGCTGTCATTCGGGACAAGGTCAAGCCTAAGTCTCAGAGTAGCGCCCTTGTCGTTGCACATCCTCAGCCAGTTCAGCCTAGTGCAGGAGTTAACTCTACGAGTTTTGCCGCCAACATCGGTGCCCTCCTTGAGTCGGCCCAGACGATTGGACTCAACCCTACCCAGATCGCCCAGATGGGAGCGCAGCTCTTCATGCAAGGTGTCCATCCAGCTGGCCGTCCAGAGCCAGTACCCGAGTGTGGCCTCAAGTTTTTTGACAAGGGTGCGCCGCGCAGGTCTAATGGAGGCGAGAGGGATTCGCCCAATCATGGCTCACCGAACCAGTCGGGATCAGGAGATTCGCCTTCCGTGCCACCCAGCTCGCCATCACTACCTGCACTTCGTGCACCAGAAGAAACCAGTGGCCATGCCCTGCCGCATCTCGTCGGGGACACATCTGCAGCTGCGTTGCAGAATCTTGACCTACTCGGCAGCAAGGCCAAGACGGCAGATGACGATGCAAAGAAGATGGTCGAATCGATGGAGGCAGAACACCAAGCTCTCTTTGCCAAAGCGAAGGAGGCGGCCGCTACAGAGAAGGCCATTGGAGCTGCTGCAGAAGCAGCTGCTGTCGCCACTGGCAAGAGAGGCAAGACACGCAAGGTCATCACGTGCAATTCTACTGTGGTAATGAAACGGCCCGCTGCAAAGATGTCTGCTGCTGGTGCAGCAGCTCGCCCGTCGATGCCAGATACAGGCAGCGTATTGCACTTGGGCGGTCGCATCCTGATCGCGCCGACCAGGAAGGCGTGGAGGGTGTGGCCGAATAAGGACCGTGTGACGATCGAGAGGCAGGTCGCATTCGGCACGTGCATGGAGACATCATTCGGTTTGGCGTGTGGCCTCACCGATGCGTATTGGAAGGCGCAGAAGAAGTGAGGCTTCGCCAGTTTCGTTTGCTAACCTTTGCTTGACACAATTCAGATTTCCGCTGGGGTTGGTCGCAGTAATGCCCATTGGGGAAGCGACCTGTTGTCGTGACAACACATGCGCCGTTTTGACGGCAGTACACGCACGGATTGCGTTTGATACAATCATTGGCGAAGCCACTTTCGCATTGAAAGGCCGTCATCATCATGCACCTCATGGGCTCGTTCACCCCGTTACCTCCCTTGTCAGCCGATCTTCGGCATCATTCATATTCATACTTGTGCGTGGTATCGTTCATCATTTCATCAATTGTCATATTAATACGCTTCCCCCTATTCCTAGGCGTCCTACGACTAACTATCATCACCGTCTGCACCATCATCATGATGCAAATCCCACCAGCCATCTGTGCGCAGGTGGTCTAGGGCGTTTACCTGTCCAACCTCCTGCCTGTCCCTGCTCGGGAGGTTCACCCCCCCTCACCCCCTGCGTTTGGACGGGGGGGGGTGGACCCGTAGCAGCGTCCAAGATGGCCCGCTGGCTCCAAGAGGGCCTCCGAGAGCGCAATATGGCATCCAAGATGGCCCAAGATAGCTGTAGACGGGTCAATATAGCCTCCGACACGGGTCCAAGAGGCCTCAAGTCGGCCCCAAGACGGTTTCACATGCACCCCAAGGCCTTCAAGGACCACCCCAAAAGACAACAATCATTCAAACACCTAAGGAAAATCAATGTGCTGTTGCCTTCTCGTGGTTTCGCCTCCGAAGGGCTGTTGGGGCCCCAAGATGGCCGCCAGATAGCCCAAGGCAGCGCCAAGATGGGTCCACGACAGCACCAGGACTGCCCCAAGAGCGCACCAAGAGCGGGCCAATATGGTCCTAACACTGCATTTTTGGGCACCCGAGGGGTGGTGCACGAAGTGGGGTGGCACACCCTTCCTTAGCTATAAGGACAAACCATGCCCCGAAATGCCTCACATAACACACCCAAAGAGCACCAATAGGGCTCCAGGATTATTCAACTTAGCACCAATATGGCCACGCAAATGCCACACAAGGGCCTCAAGAAGCCCCAAGAAGGTATCAAAACTAACGTCAGGAGAGCACCAAGAAATAGCACCATGCTGCCACCAGAGGTGCACAAGAAAACCCAGCGAGGGCCCCGAGATGCCTCCAAGTTTCGGAACGCACGCGAGTTTAAGATACAAATCAACGCAACAGCAATTACGAGCAATAGAAATACAACTCACCTCTCATCAAAGCAACAGTGTAAGTTGCACTCATGTACATGTTAAACTTCAATGCTGGAAAGTATGCGTGATGCGTGTGTTCTCGAAGACGGCTGCGCGACTGCATGTGCTCTGCCGCCACTGATTCACCAACTCCCCTGCTGGTAGTTCCTGGATGGGATGGTGTGGATACGCGAAGCGTCAGACATTTTCCTTAGCATCGGTTTCACTAGATTGTTCATCATGACGCGTGGCACCTCACGACAACCCGACAGTACCTTAATATATCACGCCTCTCACGCACTTCGCGCACATCAGGAACGTGGTGCAGGGTGAATACGCGGATGAGTTACCTGAATGATGTGAGCTGGGTAACCAATAACTAAAATACACGACACGCATGCACGACACTCATCGATCATGTCTCGAGGTGTCACGCGCAACGCGCGTCACGATACCGTAGCAAGTGATGTCGAAACGCATGGTGACCAAGCATTTCGATTTGAGAACACCTGGTTGTCGATCGTCGACCAACCATTTCGATTTGAGTACAGTTGGTCAATTATATATAATAAGATATCTAACTACTAACATGGAGAATATACTGTTTGATGCGTGATCTGAGCTCTGGTCACATCATCATCATGCATACCCCTCATCACTACATTTATTCATCACTCTCAACCCTCCCCACCATCATCAATTTGTCATACAGCATCATCATACATGTCTCATCACCATCACTCATCTCACCCTTCGTAGTCCTCTTCAGTCCTCCTCCCGCATCATCACCACCCACCCACTTCATCGCGGTTTCATCATCGGTGCGGTGCGACACGCTTGCGCCGTGTATATGCAGTAGAGATACCAATGCAACATAATGTGGCGTGAACACAAATATATCGCTCTCCCTCACTCTCTATTTCATTCTCTCTCGTTGGCTGCAATATTGCCATACATATTAGCGGTGGAGCGCATGGGCTGTGACGTTATGGGTAACTTGGTTTTTTGCAAGTAATGGTTGACTGTGGTTGGCCTTCTTGTCTTGCCAGCCTTCCGCAAGTCGGCGCAATATGATTCCAATATTGCACGGTACTGCACATTGAGCCCAAAAGTGATGCCCAAAAGAACCCGAGAGTGCCCCCCAAGATTGCCCAATATGCTCCAAATGAGCGGCTGGTGCGCACAGACGTTACCGTATCACACCTCAGCACTCTAACTATCAATGCTTAGCCATTTTGGCTCACATGGAGCGGCACTCCAAACTCAGAAAGATTGCAGCAACACGCGCGTCACCCCCACACGTTTCTCAATCTGCGCTGAGTGCGCTCATTGCAAAAGCCAGCAATGGTGAGCTTCCAGATGCATGTTCCACTGCAGATATCAGGGCTGCCCGAAAGCTAGAGACCGATGTCGTCACGCCCTACGGGCCGTTGCTGACTAAGGTTGCGCGGGTGGTCCTAAACACGCTGCGATTGCATTTGGTGCGACTGTTCGCGTCGAGGGCCAGACCTAGGCACAGTTGTGTTTTCCCTAATTCCCAACCAACCTGTGTTGTTAGGTGCTCGTTTTGAAGAGACTGTCACCGCGTCTCCTCATCATTCTCCTCCCCGCTCCCTCCTCTCACCATCATCATCGTTGCCACCCGCGTCATCAGCATCATCATCGTCATCGTCATCGGCATCATCGTCGACACACGCTCCGTGGCCCCATCGGAGATCCGCCGAAGGTCCCAGTGACACAGTTCGCACGCGTCACCGCCATTGATTTCGGCACACCACTCATACGTTTCGTTGCCTCATATGAGCTCCGCCGAAGGTCCCAGTGGCACAGTTCACATGCGTTCCCGCCGCTCATTCAAGCTCACCACTCACACGCTTCGTGGCCACATAGGGGCTCCAACGAGGGCCACAATGGCACAGTTCGCATGCGTCCCCGCCGCCCATTTCGGCACACCCCTCACACGTTTCGTGGCCTCATAGGAGTTCAGCCGAAGGTACCAGTGTCACAGTCCGCATGCGTCACCGCCACGCATTTCGGCACACCCCTCACACGTTTCGTTGCCTCATATGAGCTCCGCCGAAGGTCCCAGTGGCACAGTTCACATGCGTTCCCGCCGCTCATTCAAGCTCACCACTCACACGCTTCGTGGCCACATAGGGGCTCCAACGAGGGCCACAATGGCACAGTTCGCATGCGTCCCCGCCGCCCATTTCGGCACACCCCTCACACGTTGCGTGGCCTCATAGGAGTTCAGCCGAAGGTACCAGTGTCACAGTCCGCATGCGTCACCGCCACGCATTTCGGCACACCCCTCACACGTTTCGGTGCCTCATATGAGCTCCGCCGAATGTCCCAGTGGCACAGCTCACATGCGTCCCCGCCGCTCATTTAGGCACACCACCCACGCGCTTCGTGGCCCCATAGTAGCTCCAACGAGGGTCCCAATGGCACAGTTCGCATGCGGCTCAGCCGCTCATTTCGGCATACCCCTCACACGTTTCGTGGCCTCATATGAGTTCAGCCGAAGGTACCAGTGTCAGATTCCGCATGCGTCACCGCCACTCATTTCGGCACACCACTCACACGTTTCGTGGCCCCATAAGGAACTCCACCGAAGGTTCCCGCGGCGCAGTCCGCATGCGTCTCCCTCACCCAGTACAACGCTTCTTGGCCCCATATGAGCTCCACCGAAGGTTCCCGTGGCGCAATCAACATTGTTTTGTTTGTGTTCGTTCGCTTTGTGCGCCGCGCCGCTCATTTCGACACACACCTAGCACGGCATGTTGCCTCATAGGGATCACAGCCGAAAAACATGAATCACAATTGCGGTCACCACACCTGCATATGGTTGGGTCCCTCGTCAGGCTAACTGTTGGGGGCAATTTGGGAACACATGATTCACGTTCGAGCGTGCATCAGCAGGGGGGTTCATGTCGGATTTATACATAATCAAAGCCACCTGTGTTCATGCATGCTCGAACATGATGTCATTCCTGCTACGTGCAGTTTGCTTAGATTGTACGCTGCTCGGTGTAATCGTTGCGTGGTGGGGCCACCCTGCGAGATTCAATTGACAACGGCATGCGGGGCATTGCTGGACGTTGAGATCGCCGACCCTCTGCCCATGATATACGCGGCTGCGGGTTGCGAACGGTACGCTGCCGTGCTCCGACAAGCGCACGATAGGAAGCCGAGTTCCGTGCACGACCCTTGGCGTCTCATTGTTTACAGTGATGAGGCACAACCAGGGAATAAAATTAAGCAGTTGAACAAGCGAGCAATGGAATGCATATATATTGCGTTTCTGGAATTCGGCCCTTCCGCTTTATCAAAGGAAGATTTTTGGCTATGTATCGGAGCCGTCAAATCCACTGGCGCTCAGCAGTGCAACTCTGGCATGGCGCAACTGGTGGGGCAAATCCTCAAGCGCATATTTCAACCATGTGGGTTTGATTTGCGATTTTCAGGCTGTAGCACCGACCTTCCCGACGGATCGAACATTCGAATCATTGGCAGGTTAGGCGTGATGTTGGGCGACGAGGCAGGTTTGTACGCAACTTGGGAATGCAAGGGGTCAGCAGGCGTTGAACCATGTTGCCAATGTTTGAATATTGTTTCTAGTAAATGGATTGGGGCGACCCAGTTGTGCGCAGCTGATTCATTAAAGGATATTTCGGCAGTGTATTATTTTGATGATTGCTTGCTTCACACTCGTGAGACAATCTTGTACATCCTAGAAGATTTACAACAGCAGAAACCACCAGTCATGATGAAAGGCGACTTTGAAGAAAAAGAAAAACGTGTTGGGTGGTCCTGCAGCCCATACAATATTGCGGGCGATGAGTGGCTCCGAGAAATAGTTGTCATCCCTTCGCAAAATTTCTTCGGCTGGGCACATAACATATTACATGGCATTTTGCAACGTGTTGTGTATTTGGCAGTGAAAGACGTGTCTCAGAGCAACATCAAACCCCAGCACGTAGAATCATTTCTTTCTCCTTTCAAGTGGCCCAGGAGGATATCTAGTAAGGGCCTCGAAGGCGTCGAAATGTTTTGCGCCGAGCGCGCGACTTCTAGTTGGAAGGCCGAATCATTCAAATGCAGTTGTAGCGAGGCCTTGTCGATCCACCTTCCGCTCGCACATTATTTCAGGAGCCAGGTGCGGCCGGCAGGGCGGCATGACAAAACCTGTTTGGTTGTAGAGTTGATGGCGCTTTTAATTCAAATGTTGTGGTTTGGCCCCAAGTTGAAAGTTGCTGCATGCAGGGCCGCAGAGACGGCCACTCGTTTCGTGGCTGCTTTTGTTGACGCTTATGGGCGCCAGTGGCTCATCTGGAAATTCCACGCGATTCTGCACCATAGCCAGTACATAGCCCGCTGGGGTTGGAGCCCCAACACGATTGCCTTAGAGAGAAAGCACGCACAGATTCTCCGTTGGGGCACTGATCACCAGCACGATTGCAGCGGCGTCATTAAAGATGTGATTGTACAGAGCCTGCACAATCTTAGGGACGCCCCGTGGCTGGACATGTCAATCGGGCTCATCCAGCCGAGGCAGCCGAGCAAGCGTTTCCTTGCATTTCTAAATGAGCACGTCGGCGTAGGGCCGCACTTGACACCAGGGAAAGCTAGGTTTTCAGAGTGGGACGCGTGCTGGGTCGGCGATGTCGTGGCTCATAAAGTCACACACACAAGCTGGCAAGTTGCTCAGGTCAAATTTGTTGCTTCAAATTGTGATGTTGTGTACGCGGCCATTCAGCCGTTCGAGTGCACATGGAAAGGCCCATGGCACAGCCGTTGGCGGAGCTGTGGGCTGCCGTGCTTGATTGACATTTCCGAGTTCCTTGAAGTGTTGATTCATAAATATTGTGATGACGAGTTGGTTGTCATGCGCCCGCTCGGCCTTGTATCATGAGAGGCAGTCGTTTGCAGTGAATAAGAATTTGAATTTGTATCACCTTCGCGCCAATCACGCACGAATGCAGGAAGCAGAGACAGGGCACTTTCGAGCTCCAGGCCCCGAAAAATCCTTGGGGGGCCAAGAAAGCCCCCAGGCTCCCGAGAGGCCCCGAAAGACCCCAATTAAGAGGCCCCCAAGAAGCCCCAAAGAGGCCCCAGGAGGTTCCAGAAATGCCGCCACGGGGTCCCCGAGAGGCCTCTCAAGAGACTCCAAGAAGCCTCCCAAGGAGGCGTCTTGCCGACGACCAAGTTTGACCCGCTTGTGTAATTTGCAATTGCCAGATCAGAGGGATGTGAATACAAATATGGATTGCTCGTTTCTGGACATGCGTAAGCTCATTTTTCCAGGTGGCGGAATGCAGATTTTATATTTGTGCTTTATCGATAAACCCTTTAGCAATAGTTGGTAAACCTTCTTATCGATTGCTTAACACCTTTAGTAAAAGGTTTACTTAGGCCTCTTTAGCGCTGTTAGCTAAACGGTTTATGTGGGGTTACGTGACCCTTTAGTAAAGCATTGCCAACACCTGTGTAATCAGATCGAAATGCCATAAGCCATTGTAAAAATTGGCAAGGGCCGGATCTATCCAAGTAGTGGCCCCTTCCCGGGACGCCCCTCCAGCGGCCCCCGCGCGTCCCAGTCCGCCCACGCCGAGGGAACCCCAGGATCGTTTCCAGACCGCCAAGATCGCTTCCAGAAGGGCCAAAAAGGCCTTCAAGCCGCCCCAAGAGGCTGCCAAGAGGCCCCCCAAGAGCGCCCCAGGAAACCAAAATGGCCCCATTTCCGGGCCCCCCGTATAACGTATTTTGTATGAGATTAGTTCCCTTGAACATCGGAGCGGACAAGGAGCCCCAAGAGGCGCCCAAGAACGCCCCACGACGGCCGAGACAGCCCCAAGACGGCCCAGGAGGGCCTCCCGGGACGATCCTCCGGCGGCCCCCGGGCCTCCCAGTCCGCCCAAGATGGTCCAAGAGACTTCCCGGTCGCCCCGAGAGGGCCCCAAGAGCGCTGCGATACGGCCCAAGATGGCTTCCAGAAGGGCCACGAGTCCCTCAAGACGCCCCAAGAAGGCTCCAAGAGGCCCTCCAAGAGAGCCCCAGGAGACAAAACTGGCCCCACTCCTGCCGTATAACATATATGTTTAGAGAAGAGCCCCCAAAAGGCCCGAATAGGCGCCCAAGAATGCCCGAAGGCGGTGTAGGACAGCCCCAAATACACATCATATTAAACAAATAAGGCCCCCCCCGGCCTGGGCCAGCCCACCCACCAACCATCGGGGAAAACCCGCTGATACCCCCCCGTCTCGCTCCCCAAAGGCGGCCCGGAGAGGGTAAGAGGGTGCCGAACGAGCCAAGAGGGTTCCAAGAGGCCCCCAAGACGGCGCAAGAAGGTCCCGAGCTGCCCAATACGGCCCAGAAGTACTGCCAGAGCACTCTCCAGAGGAACCCAAGAGGCCCAAATCATTCAATTCCGGTGGGGGAACGTACATTTTTCGCATGTGCGACTTTTCAGCGTTCGCGGCTTTCACGACGGTCCAAGAGGCTCTAAATGTTTCCTCAAGACAGCCCAAAACGTTCCCAAGAGGCCCCGAGCCAGCCCAAGAGGGCGCCCAGACGGCCCAAGGCTGCCTGAGACGAGCAAGTTGGCCCCAAGACGGCGCCCAAAACTGCCCCAAGAAACCACCATCGTTGAATTCATACGGGAAAACGTATTTGTTGTTCATATGCGACATGTCGGCCTTCACGGCTTTGAAGACGGCCCAAGAGGTTCCCCAGACTTGCCCAAGAGAGCCTAAGACATTCCCAAGAGGCCCTCAAGACAGCCCACGAGAGGGCCACGACGGCCCAAGGGCTGCCAAAGACTGCCCAAGTTAGGCCCAAAACATGCCCCAAGAAGGCCCCGAGTCGCTCAAGACTGCCGAAGATGGCCCCAAGAAAGGCCCAAGAAGGCTCCGAGACGTCCCCAAAAGGCCTCCAAGAGCACCCCCAAGAGGATCCTTAGAGACCAAATTCGCTACATTCCTGTAGGCGAAACGTACATTTTAAGCATGTACGATTTTGGGACTTTCGCAGCTTTGAAGACGGTCCGAAAGGCCCCCAAGACTTCCCCAAGCGAACCGAAGACGCTCCAAGAGGCCCCCAAGATAGCCAAAAGGGCGCCAAGACGGCCCAAGGGTCGACTAAGCCGGCTCCAGGAGGGGTCCAAGAGGGGAATTCCGATTCGAAAGTAGCAGCCGTCCGCCCAAAGAACCTCCCAGGAGGCCCCAAAAGTCCCCAAGAGACCCCCAAGAGGCCCAAACGAGGCCCCAAGATGGTTCAAAACGGATAGGACGGCCTCCAAGAGGTCCCCAAAGGGTCCGGAAAAGGTTTTGTGCGGATCCGAACATACACAGGTATACGACGACGACGATTTCTTGGCCCGTTCTTAGGTCGCTGTGGAATGGCTTCAGGAGGTCTTGGAAGTCATTTGAGCCGTTGGCGTAGTTCTTGGGCTCCCCAGAGGGATTGGTCACAAAAAAGAGGTCTTCACAGTTCGACCGTGAAGCCTAGCGCGCGCGAAGCGCGCGCATAGTTCCACAGTCTGTCTGAGGTGTTCCTTAGGTTTCCTATGGAAAATCGAAAATTAACCTAATGGAGGAACGTGGCCTCATTCCTCATCTAGGGCTACCATATACAGTAACACTGCTTCGACTGTATGCCTCCCTGGCTTGGCCAGGAAGGCGTACGCACCGATCCTGGGCACGGGATTGGCATGGCCAGTCTCGCTTCGTGTGCGTGCACCGCTCTATTTTTGCTCCTGCTCCTCTTTCGTCCCCTCCTCCTCCTCCTCTTCCTCCTCCTCTTCCCCCTCCTCCCCCCCTCTCCTCTTCCTCCTCCGCCGCCGCCTCCTCCTCCTTCTCTTACTCCTCCTCCTCCCCCCCTCCTGCCCTCCCCCCCTCTCCTCCTCCTCCTCATCGTCCTCCTCATCCTCCTCCTGCTCCTCCTCCTCCTCCTCCTCCTCCTCCTCCTCTCCCACCGCTCTCCTCCTCCTCCTCCTTCTCCTCCTCCTGCTCTTTGTCTTTCTCTTCCTCCCTCTTCTCTTTCTTCTTCTCCTCGTTCTCCTCCTCCTCGTTCTCCTCCTCCTTCTCCCCTTCTCCTCCTCCTTCTCCTCCTTTTCCTTCTCCTCCTTCCCCATTCCTTCTCCATATACACAATTTCTCCCTGTCGAACCCCGAGGCCAATTTTTGGGGCAGCTTGGCGTTTCGCCTGAGGCTTCTTCACCACATATGACCCTGAAGCTTAAACATTGGCAACAGTTTCACAGATGGAGGCGGTTCGTGTTTTCGTTTTATCATGTGGTTCTCGCCTTGGCGCCGCGCTCATTCGTTTCCAACATTTGCAAGAGCATCACCGATTGAGGGCGGCCCGTTTTCAAAATGCGGTTCTCGCCTTAGCGCCGTGTGCATTCGTTTCAAACAGTTGCAAGAGGTTAACATATTATCGGAGGTTTTGTTTTCAACATTTGGTTCTTGCCTCAGCGCCGCGCACATTCTTTTTTTCGAATGTGCAAGAGTTTTCACGGATTCCCATGATCAGCGTAAAAGAAATGGTGGTGCAACGGTTACGATGGTCGCGGTGTTGAAGTCCCAGGAATAGCGCTCTGGCGCGATTCAGGATCGTCAAGACTGAGTCAAGACGCAACATTCAGGTTGATCCATGGCAATCCCGAGAACAATGTGTTGGCATGGTTCAGGGTCTTGAAACAGAAGTCTTCCAACGAGGCAGTTCTTCCAATTGAAATGAACCGTTGTAGGGGCCTGTGAAGAGTGAGCTTGGAGGGAGGGTTTAATCCAACATCGTTGATGAATCTTGGGTGTACACTCGTCGTCCGCCTCCTCCTCCTCCTCCTCCTCCTCCTCAGCTGGCAGGAGGGGCCGCGCCAAGGAGCCGGACGCCAGCCGGTCCGGCCTGCCACTGGGGCTGCTGCGGCCCGGGCCCGCCGTGATGGCGGGGTGCCCGTGGCCCGCCCCCGACCTGCTGCCCGGCAGCTCGGCAGAAGAAGCTGGGGTCTCCATGAGGCTCTGCGGCGAAAGTTCAGCCACGCGCAGAGGGGGAAGGGGGGAGGTGGAGGGCTTCTTAGAAGCACCCTTTCTCAGAAGGCGGGGTCTTCCTCCATATATGCAAGTGCCGGCGCCTTTTGAGAAAGCAGCCTCCTTGCAAGAAGCCCTCCCCCTCCCCCCACCCCCTTGTGCGCGCCGCCACACAGCGAGGGCTGCGGCGGTGGCGGCGACGGCGACGGCGGCGACGGCCCCGCTGCGAAGAAGACATCGACGGACGATCTGCCTTGACTCGGGCCTGCAGGGGCACATGTCGGGCGTTGGGACCATCACAGAGCGGGAGAAGCAGAAACTTTCGAAGCTCCGCGCAGGTTTCTTGGATCGGCGTTGGGCCCCCGTCCCCGGCGCGCTCCGCGCGTCACGCAGGGAAGGGGGGATCCAGCCAACGCCGAGCCACGGCGCCCCGCTCGGACCTCCGAAAGGTCACGGTCAGGAGCGTTTGCTTAGCGCGCAGCAGCATCTGCTCTGGCCCGCCTTGTTCCGACTCGACAGTCCAAGCGCATCCCAAGTCCCAGGCGCCAGCGTTCCGAGCTTTTCCCCAGCACTCCGTCCGACGAGGCGAAGCAATGCGACGCGCTATCAGCTTGCACGGCATGGCATGTCGCAGGGGGACGCCGCCGCGACTCGCCAAGCAACAGCTCCTCACCGTACGGTGGGTTCGCTTCGAGCCTGCGCGGAGGAGACCGCGCCGTGGGCGTTCCAGGTTGACGGCAGCCAGTGGCCCAGAGGCGCACCTCCTTGTGAGAGCCCCTTCAATGCTCTTATTGGTCCAGGCAGCGTAGGCGAAGGGCGTAGTGCCTCGGTCCGCGGATCGGTGTCCCAGACCGAACCCAGTGCCGCAGCACAGCGTTTGCGTAGGCATTGGCCGCTATCGGGGGCCGCACATGACAAGGCGTCTCCGAGAAGCTCAGGCTCAACTTGCCAATTCCATGGCAGATTTCGACACAATGGAGCACATGTCATACCAGCAGAACAATGCTTCGATTGACAGGAACTGCCGCCGACGGCCCCGTAGCCGTGGTCTCGAAAAGTCCAAAACGATGTCATCGCGCATTAGGTGAGCCTGATTTAGCCATTTTGGAAGAGTTGGCATGGGTAGCGGTATGTTCCAGGAGGGTTTTGTTCCTGCGTTTGGTCTTTGATTACAATGCACCCCCACAGTGCCCCCCCATCCTCTCCCCCGCCGATCCCCTGCCCGTGTCTCTCTGCACCTGGGAATACAACAGGCCAATCTTGAACGATGTGTCGATCGGCAGGCCACCGATCGTTCGGTGTTGAACGATCCACGCAACGTCGGCCGTACGGTGGCTTCGCGTCGTGTCGACCGGCCGACGGGCTCGACGGGGCAGGGGCCCGCCCGGCCGGCCTGCGGAGGAGCGCCCCTGGTTCCAGGGCTGGGCCTGAGCGGTGTTCTGGCGATGTCGTGGGCCGTTTTCGTTTCGACTTCCCGTTTTGCGGCAGAGGCGGATGGAAGACACAACGAGGGAAAACGAAAACAAAACGAACACGAAGAACACCGTTTAGGTTGCGCCCTGCCTGGTTCGGCGGGCCGCCCCCGCCTCTCGCCTTGATTCTGTTGCCCCCCGCGTACTGGAGGGCCGCATCCCAGACATCACTAGTGTCGGGCACCCAGAAAAGGTATCGAAGCCGTGTCGAACGAGTAGCGTCTCCCAGGGGCCGACACGGGAAGACCCTCCAGTTTGGGCACTTTCTTGGTGCTCGAAATTTGATCTAGCGACGAAGGCCAAAGCAGGTTGGAACCTCAGACCTCTCGCCACGACCCGAGGGGAACGGGCCCTGGGATCTGTGCTTCACCGCTTCCGTCGGACTCCCGAGGTCCCCCATAGGCCCAAGGGCTGTCGATGGCGGCCCAGTGGAGCCAAAAGCACGTGTCCTGGGGGGGTCGGCCCCAGGGTCCAGGACCCGTTTCCCTGGGGACCCGTTGGCGTCACGCCAGGACTAAGAGAGGTCACGATCATGATGCGTCTCAGGGTTCCCAGGATTTCCGAGTGCTCCCGACGGGCTGCAGGAACGATGGCCGCCGGACGCCTTAAAATTCCGGGGACGCAACAGCCCCGAGCCAATCGCATCATGACATCACGCCCGTCCTACAACCGCCCCTTGTGCTGCGTGCCGCCGGCAGGCTCTGCGACAAGGATAGGGCAACGAACAAATGCGCAGCAAACACATCGGAAGACCGCACGGACTTCCCGGATCGGCGCAGGACGCACCTGCGCCAAGGACGGCGCCAGAGGCGCCGCCCGGGGGCCCCAGCGCCGATCCGAGGAGTCCGCGCGGACATACGAGCATCTGAGTTCTTATGTCTGTGTCACTGCTTGCTCCCCGGAAGGAGTTCGTGAGCCTGCTCCGGCGGCTGGTCTCCGAGGCGCGGCACCTGCAGAACGACCCCGCCGCCGGCGTGACGCCCGCGGAGTCGCGGGCGGCCACCCTCATCCGCGACGAGCTGGACTGTTTCGCTGGCCAAGACGGGCCGCTGGTTGTGGAGGAGCCATCTCCTCATTCTGCTCCTCCTCCTCCTCCTCCTCCCCTCCTCCCCTCCTCCTCCTCCCTCCTCCTCCCTCCTCCTCCACCCCTCCTCCTCTCCTCCTCCCCCCTCCTCCCAATTACCCCTCATCCTCCTTATCCCCTCCTCTTCCTCCCCTGTTCCTCCTCCCCCTCCTCCTCCACCTCCTCCTCCACCTCCTCCTCCTTTACCTCCTCCCCCTCCTCCTCCTTCCTCCTCCTCCCCCTCCTCCTCCCCTCCTCCTCCTCCTCCTCCTCCCTCCCTCCTCCTCCTCCTCCCACCTCCTCCTCCTCCTTCCTTCTCCTCCTCATCCGCAGCATCTTTCCCCTCCTCCTCATGCTCCTCATCATCCTCCCCCTCTTCCTCCCCTCCTTCCCAGCCCACCTCATCTCTCCTCCTCCTCCTCCTTCTCCTCCTCCTCCTCCTCCTCCTCCTCCTCCTCCCCCTCCTCATCCGTTTCTTCCCCCTCCTCCCTCCTCCTCCTCCTCCTCCTCCTCCTCCTCCTCTCCTCTTTTCTCCCCTCCCCCTCCTCCTACTCTCCCTGTCCTCCTCTCATCTCCTCCTCCTCCTCCTCCTCCTCCCCCTTCCCCCTCCCCTCTCCCCCTCCCTCCCTCGTCCTCCTTCCTCCTCATCCTCCTCCTCATCCTCCTCATCCTCCTCATCCTCCTTAACCTCCTCTTCCTCCTCCTCCCATCCTCCTGCCTCTCCTCCTCTCCTCTTTGTTCTCCTCCTCCTGCTCCTCCTCCGCCGTGTCCTCCTCCCTCTCCTCTTGCGCCTCCTCCTCCTACGCACCTGGCGGTGGAGGAGATCAGGGGCAACGTTTGGGGGGGGGGAAGTTTCGAATTCGAGGTTCGATGTGTTGGACAGTTGTTTTGTGACGTCGATGCGGCTTTCCAGCCTCGGAGTGCTTTCTTGTTTAGGATGTGTATCTTAGGCTATAGGTTAGGTGTGAGCTGGGCGCATGGGGCTAACCATTTTGGTCTCGCGCCTTGATAGGCGAGTTCAGACAGAAGGGGTACTCGCACGAGTCTTGCGCAGAGACCACCTTGTGCGGGGCTCTGGTGCTTGCCCTTGGGCTCGGACTATTGCCGGCGAAGCGCTGGTCGGCACAAGACCCTTTTTGCGCATTGTGCATCGGCACTCTTCGTTCCAGCACTCATTCGATCAAGAAATATTACTTTTCTGTGGTTTTACAGCCTCGGGGTGCTTTCCAGTTGTTGCGCCTTGCCGAGGGCGTTCAAGGGTGCCCACGTCGTTCCGAAGGGCCGCCAGAGAGCCGAGTTATGACCCGAAAACCTGGGGGCAACGTATGGGGGTGATAGTCTCAAGGGGGAACGGATCGACTCCCAATGGCCCACTCCTCGCCGGTAGGGGCCCGATAGCCCACCCCGCTCTGGAGCCCGAGTATTCGCGGGGCCTATTTGGCCTATCGCCAATCTATAGATGAGGTATCGCCGATTCAAGCTCGATGTTTCCCCCCCCCCCCGAGCCAGCCCCCCCTGTTCTTTTTGGAGGGGGAGGAGGAGGAGGAGGAGGAGGAGGAGGAGGAGGAGGAGGAGGAGGAGGAGGAGGAGAGGAGGAGAAGGAGAGGAGGAGGAGGAGGAGGAGGAGGAGGAGGAGGAGGAGGAGGAGGAGGAGGAGGAGGAGGAGGAGGAGGAGTGAGGAGGAGCAAAAGAGGAAAAAAGGAGGAGGAGGATCCCTGGAGGAGATCCCCTACGTGCCCGGCAGGGCGAACCTGAAGGTTACGTACAGGGGCCAGGGAACGGGCACGGTCGTCAGAGGAGAACAGATCGGGGGCGGCAAAGAGGGGGGTGATGACTGGGGGGGGGGGATATCATGGCGGGGGCCATGATATTTCCCCAGGTTTCATGGCTCCTCTTCTTATTTCATTACGTCCCTGGCCCCCCCGCTGGGCCGCGCACGTGCCGCCGGTCATGATTTGCCCCCCCCCTCTTGGACACCCCCCTCTTGGCCGCTCTTGAACAAAGAATTCCGATGCCGCTGCTCGTCCTTTAGAGCCCTCGTCGCCACGGCTGGATCCTCCTCGAACTTCTGGTCAGGATGCACCCCAGGGTGGGTCGGCCCAGGGAGTAGCGGTATCGGAACTTCAGATGGGATCATAACCGTGGACCTTGCGGCGGAGATTCCCCATCTCCACCCCTTAGGTCCCCAACGCGAATCCATCCCCCCCCAATTCTCGGCCCCCCCCCTCGACCCAGGGAGTGGGCGATCACTGTCCCATACAGGGTGCCTTTTTGCCCCCCCCCAGGTCTCGTTTGTCGGCGCCCACCTCGACACTGCCTGGCAGCCCTCGGGCGCCGCGGCCCAGGGCAGCCGCTTCCGGCTGCGGCGCTCCGGCGACGAGCTGCGTGGCGCTGGGGTTGGGGCCGGCCTCGGGCACGCCGCTCTGCTCGTGCAGCTTCTCTGCGCTCTGGCCCGGGAGCAGCCGAAGCTGAGCCGGAGCTCAGACGACAAAATGTCTTAGATATTGCTACCCCTTCCAGTTCCCTAAGCAGCGCTTGCGCTTAGAGGTCTTTCCTTGCCTCCAAGGAACGGGGCCCGTCTGTTGTCCCGGCGGCCCCTCTCTGTCCGTCGCCTCCTCATAATTATTTCTTACTCAGACGCCCGTTTGTTGGCCCGGCGGCTCCGTTCCCGTCCGTCGCCGCCGCCCTGTTGCGCACCCTTCCCCGTTGCACCCATCCCATTCGCATCGCAAGCTTTGCATTGCGTTGCATGCCTTTGCATGGGCTTTCATGGCTGTGCGTGGCTCTGTGTTGCTTTACGCCTTACCACTTGTTGCAGCACATGGATTGCACCACCCTGATTGCACCACATTGTTAGCCAGGGTGAACCCACAGCATTGCATTTTTGTCCGTATATGGTATGTGCAATCGATGTTTACAATTCATATGACCGAACTTGAAGTTGTCGACCCCAGTGCTCGCGCAATCATCCCACCCACCCACCCGCAACATAGGTTGCAAAACCAATACGGACGCGATTGCGATGGGTGCTTGTTGTTGGCTGGTGCATCTCTGCGGCCGCACTGACCCGCGCATGCTCGCGCGAGCAGCGGCCAGCTAGTTTGCCGCGGCCGACGCGAGCTTCAGTGCGAGTCGGCGACTTGGGCGGGCGCGGTATCATGGCAGCGTCGACAACGGTCGACACGATGATGATTGTAGCGATGTTGGCGACGATGATGACAGCGACGACGGGGCAGCCAATAACGGCGCCGATGCTAATAACGCCGACGACGATGACGGCGTCCTCGCGTCGGTGATGATGGTTTTTATAAGGAGTTCGTTCGGCATGTGCGCGCTGCAGACGCGCGAAAATGGCCTGCATTGTATTATTATTTTTGGACGCGGATCGTGCCACCCCAGCGCGCGTACAAGGTCGTCCGGACGTTTTCAACATGCGTTCGCGAAGCCTTTTTTTGGTAGCATGTTATGAAAATGTTGGAAACATTTTTGGGGTTTAGAAGAATAGCCAGATCGCGCGCGCAAGTTGTTTTCAACATCCGCGTTGCGAAACCCAATGTTTAATATGTTTATGGGGCATTTGATCTCGGTGCCACCACGAAACCAAGAGGTTTTTGAACGATTGCGGCATGCGCGCGCGACGACGCGCGCGTGCGCACATCGTCCCATGACATGCAAGGGGTTCTTGAAAACGTATTCTTGGGTAAGCGAACGCGAACACATGTATACAAATACATATACATATACATATACATGCACACATACAGTTACATAAATTTACACACATATATATATATGCAGAAATGACGCGGGGGTCATGCCCTTTTGGGCTGGGCGGGTATGGGTTTGTATCTGGAATGGACGATGGGGCAGAGCCGCATGCACATTGCAATGCGACGAAAGGTGCCGATAATCCGGGGCCAAGGGTATAGTTTATTCTCGTGTTGAAATGATGATCTGGATGGTGCAGTCAGTGCGGTGCAATCTGGATTGTGCATTATATGGTGCAACACAGGTTTGAAATCTGAAACACAGTCGGTGTTGTACTTTTTACGCGTTGCAACCTATGTGGTGCAGTTTCTGTGGTGCAAGATATGTCGAGCCATCTTTGTCGTGCAACCGACGCAGTGCAAACTACGCTGTGCAATTTGCATGGTGCAATATGTGGCGCGCGCTCGAGTTGGTGCAACCTATAATGTGCATTGCCTGCAATGCAGACCATACATTGCACCCCGTGCCGTGCACAACGGTTATATGTGCGTCTGTATTTTCATACATGTATAATTTTATCACCGACACGGCGCAATACAATTTTCCATGCGCAGTGAGTTGTTCATTCCATTGTTCTCGCAAGCGTCCCGCCCACCCACCCGCAACTTGGTTTGCAAACGCCCTGCGGCGGCGATTGCGATGAGTGCTTGGCGCTGGCTTGGCGCTGGCTTGTACATATACGCGGCCGCGCTGCCCCGCGCATGCTCGCGCGCGCAGCGGCATGGTAGTTTGGCGCGACCGACGCGGCCGCGGTGGCGCTGACCGCTCGGCGCACCCAGGCGGGCACTTGCGTGCGAGTCGGCGACTTGAGCGGGCGCGGCAACTGTAGACGCGATGATGATCATAGCGATGTTGGTGGCGATGCTGGCAGCGACGACGGCGCGGCCAGCGACGGTGCCGATGCCGATCACGCCGACGACGATGACGGCGTCTTCGCGTCGCTGGTGAACTTGTTGGAACGAATTTGAAATGGGCGCGGCAGACGCGCGAGAGTGGCTCGCATGGCATTATTTGGCACAGATCGGTCCAGCCCAGCACGCTCGCAGGGGCGTTCGGGCAATTCCGACGCGCGCGCGAAGTAACACGGTACCGAGCTGTTGAATACACGTGGTCTGTCTTAAGATTTCGCAAGAGCGCGCGCGCGCTTTTGTTGAACATCCGCGCTGCGAAAGCTCATATGTTTGCATGTTCCCTCGGGGGCCCGGTGCTCGATTATGAAACCCATGCGAAACCGAAGGTTCCCGATAGGTTTTGGCATGCGCTCGCGACGACGCGCGCGCGCACTTCGCCCCATGCTTTGCAGGGGCTTCTTGGGAACTCTTGAGTTTTGATGGGCGAGCGCGCGCGCGTCGTTGTTTGGGGAAAATGGCGGGGGGGGGGGGGCGGCGATGTCGGCTTGGCTGGGGTAGTATGTATTCGCAGGAAGGATGGACATTGGAAGGGCCTATCTCTTTTCTAGAAAGGGAGGAGGGCGGTAGAACTTACGTCTTCTTTAGAAAGAGAACTTATGTGGTGCAATCCACCCCGCTGAACTTGAAGCCGACATCCCCACTGCTCGCGCAAGCATCCCCCCCACGCACACACACATGCACGCACGCGCGCACGCACCCGCAACATGTTTGGCGATTTCATAACCCGGGGGGCGGCGGCGCCACCGATGACGACGTCGATGTTGACATCCTCACTGCCGATGATCGTCACCGTGCGTCGATGATGAAGGTGGGCATATCGACGATACTCGGACGTGCGCGATGACGAGATGACGTCGGCAACGCCTGTGACAATGACGAAGATGGCGCCAGCGACGACGATGTTCAAGAGGGCGACGGCGCGAACGATATCGGCGCCAATGATGGCGAACGCGCTGACGATGCCGCTGCCCATCTGTTGATGAGGCAGGGCCTCGCGGTGACGCAGACCAGACTGCAGAGGAAATCCGCGCGCGCGGAAGTTCAGCGAACCCGTCAGACTGATCGCGCGCGCGGCGGCGCGCGCATGCGCCCCGCGAAGTTTTCCTGCAAGGGATTCGCGCCCTCTGCGCATAACAGGGAAATTGCGGGTGCACCGCGCATTGACATGACATTGCTGGATTCCACAGAACGCATGCGAATCTGATGGCTGTTTGTAGGATTTGAACACGAAGGCGCGAACAGGAAAGTTGCAAACTCTGCGATGCAAAACTTTTTTTTCTTACAAACGATTTTGACATGGGCTCGTGCGCGATGATTATTTCTGTGGTGCGGGATTTTTGAAATTTGCTTCCTCAAGATGAAGAAGCGCGCATCGTAGCTTTTGCAAAAGATGGGGGGGGGGGGGGGGGGGGTCAACGCCAGCTTGGTTGGGATTGTATGACGTCGCAGGTAGGATGGGCAAGTGTGTAGAATAAATATGAAATCGCAACATAATACGGGGGGAACGTCTATCGGGGAGTTTATATTTTTGTCATCAAGGAACACCTATGCGGTGCCATCTATGTTGTTTGTGGGCGACGCGGCGACAAGAGCGCCAGACGGGCCCAAACGACGGCAGCGACGATGCAGTGACGGGGCGGCGACGGCGGCCACGTAGCTGCCAGACCGAAAACACGGCCCAGACGACGGGCGGCGACGAGGCGACCACGGGACGGCGACAGCGGCCGCATTGCCGCCATATCGAACATACGCCACCATTCCTTTTTTATACAAGAAAGAAGCTCTAAGGGCAAGCGCTGTTTGGGGAATAGAAGGCCCGACTGTTGGCCCGGCGGCCCCATTCCCGTCCGTCGCCGCTAACGGGTTAGGGTTTTGATTGCACCGACTCGATTGCACCGCGTTGGTTGCGCCAGTTAACTGTTATCGCGTACGTAGCACCCCGCAGATGCGGATAAGAGCGAGGGGGCGGTTGGGACGTCGGCTGTTTGCGAGACTTTGGAAAAGCCCGCCGCACGCGCCAAAGCTTCACGACAACGATCCCGCCGCAGGCGCCGCTGGTCGGTCGCAGGTGGGTCGCAAATGGGTCGCGGGTGGGTTGCGGGTGGGTCGTTGTTGGGTCGCGGGTGGGTCGCGGGTGTAGCGGGCAGAAAAGTCACGCCATCATAATCGCCCCGACAAGCGCAGTTGTTTAATAAACGCACACAAAAATTGAATCGAACAAGGCAGGGTTGTCCAGTAAACGGCCAGGACGGTTCAGTCAACGTCAATTGTCGGGTCCAGGTGGTTCTGCGTCCCTTGGGGATGGGTCGCGGGGTGGGTCGCGGATGGGTCGCGGCGTGGGTCGCGGGTGGGTCGCGGATGGGTCGCGGATGGGTCGCGGGTTGGGTCGCGTAGTGGGTCGCGGGTGGGTCGCGTGTGGGTCGCGCGGTGGGTCGCGGGGTGGGTCGCGGGTTGGATCGCGGGTGGGTCGCGGGGTGGGTCGCGGGGTGGGTCGCGGGGTGGGTCGCGGGGTGGGTCGCGGGGTGGGTCGCGGGTGGGTCGCGGGTGGGACGACAACAAACAACAGCAGCAACAGCAACAACAACAACAACAACAATTACTAGCACGTGGGGACACTCCGTTCTCACCAGTGCCAGGGTTTTCATACGACGCCCGCCAATGCCCCCACTTTGTGGGGGGGCCGGTTCAAGCTCTACCACATTTCCAAACGACTCTTCGCCACCACCCACACCCAGCTTCCCGCCCTATGACGTTCGGACACTTCACTTCGTGGCCTGCGGACGACCGTGGCTACTACACTGGCGCATGGGTACAGCGGCTTGTTGTGGTAACATTTTCTGGACGCTAGCTTAGTATACGACTTTTCCCCCTGTTCCAACACTGGACACCTGTACTGGTTTTTGGTGGTAACGTGTTCCTGACGCTAGAATAGGAAACCACGGTAAACCATTACGACGCCGCTACTGTCTGTAGGTCCTACAATGATATGGACTGCTCTGGCTGGTGACACACGGACTTGTTGTGGTAACATGCCGACGACGACGACGACGACGACGACGCGACACGCGCGCATGTGTCCCGCATGGTATGTTTTGCAAGGGATCGTGGCCCCTGGCAGGCGCGCGAACGCCGTTGAAAGAGCTTGCGAAAGTAGCTCGCGCGAGCTCATGTAACATAAATGTTGAAAAACCATTGGTTTTTTAGGATTCGGACAGCGCGCGCGGGTAGAAATTTTGAAAATCCGTGCACGTGTTTTTCGAGGACCTACGGTGCGATTCGTATGATTTTATGTTGCGCGGTGCTGAAATTCTTAAGAAACCCAATGGTGTTTGAAGATTTCGGCGTGCGCGCGCGAAGAAAAAACGAATGTGTCCCATATGGTATTATTTGACAGGGATGATGGCCCTGGCATGCGCGCAACCGTTGTTGCAGAAGTTCGAAGCACGTGAAAAAGTTGCTCGCAAGAGCCCGTTTGACAGAAATGTTTAAAAAAGTACTGGGTTTCCTAAGAAATCCGCAAGAGCGCGCGGGATGAAATTTTGACACTTTTTTTTTTTTGAAAAACCATCGGGTTTTTTTTTTTCATGTTTTTATGTTAAAATCGCTACGAACACCAGGGTTTTGGAAGGATTTCATCTTGCGCGCGCGAATGTGCACTTCGTGTCATTTTTTGCAAAGGATTCGTGAAGTTTGGTTATGTTAGAACAAGACATGTCATTTTATATTGTTTTTTGACAGGGAAAGCGGGCGTCAACAAAACAACCCGATCCGGACTCCCCCGTTTTGCCTGAGACTTCCTCATGAAAATGATGAAAATGTGGCTGCGGCCTAGGCGCGGCGAGGGGGGCGTGCACCAGGGGGCCCAACAATAACTATTCTTTAGAAGTAATAGTATTCAACAACAACAACAACGCAACCAACAAAAGTCTCACCACGAATTTTTTGTTCAGCCACGCACCCAGGGACAATGAATTACCGTTCGGCCCCTTCACTCTGATAGTGTCGCATCTATATATATATACACACATATATATATATATACACACACTCCAGATTTCGTAAAAAAAGGGAGGGGGGTCTCATTTCGGGGGGGGGTCTCTTCCAGGCTATCTTGGAGGGCCTGGGGGGGTCTGGGGACGATGTTTTGGAGGGTTCTCCCACGGGGGAGGTCTGAAATGGCTTGTCTTGGAGGGTCCAGACCCCCTCCCTTCTATTACGACATCTGGAGCGTATATATATATATATATATATATATATATATCTATATATATATATTATATATATATATATATATATATTGTTTGGGGTCCACGCTGGCTAACATGGCTTCTCTCGCTCGTTCGGGCCTGCCGGGAATCCCCCGTCGCCACGGGCAGGCTCGCCCCGAAATCCTGGCCGGCACGCGGGAGAGGTCCGGGGTGCAGCGGTATCGGCACCTCTGGTCAAGCAGTGGCGAGGCGTCTTGGCGTGCCTATAGGCCTACCAAACGATGGTGTAAGAAGGTTTTGTGTTTTCCACGAAGGGTTCTTAGGACATGTTTGGTTGGGACTGTCCTGTTTCAGCACATCGGGCTTAGGTTCTGAGAACATGGTTTGTGTGATTCGGGCATTTTTTGGGTTATGAAAACATGTCGTAGTAGGGCTAGAGGAGTGCCGGGACGGTCTGTCCCTGCTCAATCTTGGTCTCCCCAGGAGCGTGGTGGTGGTCTTTTTTGCTGCCCGCGTGGCTGGCGAGAACGGCGTCGGCGCGGACGCCCTCCTGTCGGAGAGGCCCAGCCTGGACGGGCGGCGCGGTCCGCGGCTGGACGAGCTGAGAGGTGGTCCCGTGTTCTGGCTGGACGATCTGCGAGGGCACGGGTTGTGCAGAGGGTCGATGGGGTCGTTGAGTTGGACGCTCGAGTCTTGTGCGGACAGGTTGATGTGACTGGTCTCCACCACCACCACCATAGTTTGGAGGGGGGAAGGGAGGAAGAAGAAGAGGGGGAGGAAGAAGAAGAAGAAGAAGAAGAGGGGGAGGAGGACCCCATCCCCCCCCAACTGATGGTGGTGGTGGTGGAAAGCAGGCCCATCACAGGTGCATCACTGGCCCAGGATGTCGGAGCGTGGATTCGATATCTTTAGCGTCGGAGGCGCTTACATTCGTGCAGCGAGAGCTCCAGAGGACCTTCTCGGAGATCGCTGAGCAGGAGCGCCAGCACGGATACGTGACAGGATCTGTCATGAGCCCCGCGCAGATATCTTGTGTCGGGGGCGCGAGAGGGCAGACAACCATCTACGGCCAAATTCGGTTAACACCCTTCCTTGAACCACAGGCTGTCATGGAGAAGGTGGACAGACTGGTCGATCAGTTTGCTGAGGAACGGCGACGGTCTGATGGAACAGCCGCTGGATTGTCGCCCGACCATTGCGAAATTCCTGTGGATCTTCGATGGGGCGACAGGATCGAGATTGGTACAGTCCGCACCGTCAGAACTTGCAAGGATAGAAGAGAAGGCAACCGAAGCATCGTGACTCCACTGCTGCCTCACATTCTGGAAGGTGTTACGATCCCTCCGATCAACCTCCCCGATGCAACCGCCTCAGTGGAGCCGAGTGCTCAGAGGTTGCTGGAGCGGGTCCTACGCGAGGACTGCAGCGAACGAGACTCTGAGCTCGAGACGTTTTGCGCAGACGGCTGCATACCGCATCTGCGGCACGCGCAGAGAGAAGGATTCGACATTCAGCTCTGCGGCTTCGGGCCGACCGACGGAGACGCGGATTGTTGCTCCATGAAGCTGATGCACAGGGGGTTCGACATCTTGCGCCGGGTCATCTTCCTTCAGGACTCCAGGGCAGGTTATGATTTCTTCCTGCTCCTCCTGACGTGTTTTTCTCCCTCGTCTCCTCCCTCCCCCTCCCCTCCTCACCCCTCTTCACCTCTGAAGTAAAGCCCTACAGAGAGAACGTGGATTGTATGTCTGTCCACCTCTTGAGACCCGAGTGCGCTGTTTGCCCCTGTAAGTTACTGCGGCGTGAGGTCGTGTTTGTGTTCCCCCAGTCGCGGAGCAGCTGACCACATCCGTATCATAATCGTTGTTGTTCCTGTCTGATCCTGTGACGGCGGTCGTGGTGGAAGGGCGCAACGTAAAAGAACCACCCTGCTGGCGGCAGCAAGTCTTCCGCGACCGTCCGTTGAGGTCTCCCCCGCGGAGATCCCTGGAGGCCTGTGCAATCCTGGGTATGTAAAACACGCACGGCGTTTGCCCTCCTGCTCCTCCTCCTCCTCGCCCATAATCGACCCCGGGGCCTTCTGGCCAGCTGGTGTTCTGCATACCCATCGGTCGTTGAAAGTATGTATTTCTGGATTCCCATATTCCAATCTACTGTAAGCGCCTTCCTACTGAAATGATCGAGTGGCTGCTCCACCTATTCCGACCTCCGAAGGGGGCGGACGAACCCCACTAGTATGTTCAACGCCTTCCTACTTCATAGTCCTACCTACTTCTTCCGACCAATGGGTACTCCAGATTTCGTAATAAAGGGAGGGGGGTCTCATTTCGGTGGGGGGTCTCTTCCAGTCTATCTTGGAGGGCCTGGGGGGTCTGGGGACGATGTTTTGGAGGGTTCTCCCACGGGGGAGGTCTGAAATGGCTTGTCTTGGAGGGTCCAGACCCCCTCCTTTTTATTACGAAAACTGGAGTAACGCATACGGGGGTGCGTTCTGGCCAGTTGCTGCTCTCCCGGATGCAGCCACGGCGACGAGTCGCCTCCTCTGCCGGACAAGAGGGGCGAAAGGATACCTCGACCTTCGAAAGTAGGCCCTCCCTTGAAGACAGGGTGGCCGCGGTGTCCACAGCAGTGCCATGCAGCAGGGGAAAGCGCCACCTGCCTGAAGACTACTCCTTTGCTGGACAAAAGGGGCGAAAGGATACCTCGACCTTCGAAACTGTTGACGCTTCGCGTATCCCCACCAGCCCATCCAGAAACGATGCTCAGGGGAGTTGAGGTGATCAGGGAAGTCGGGGAGCATGCAGAATAACAAAGGGCGGGGGAAGCTGTCACAGACCCCGAGAGGGGGAGGATGGAAGAGGAGTCGTCGTCGTCGTCGTCGTCGTCGTCGAAGGAGGAGGAGGGGGAAGAGGAGGAGGAGGAGGAGGAGGAGGAGGACGGAGAAGGAGGAAGAATCGGAGGAGGAGGAGGAGGAGGGGAAGGAGCTTCTTGGGGGTCTTTTGAGGGCCTCTTGGAGGGCTTTTTGGGCGCCTTGGGGCATCTTGGGCGCCTCTTGGGACCCTCTTGAGGCGCTCTGGGGAGCCTTCGGGGCGCTTTTGGGGCCATCTTGGAGGGAGTCGATCAAACAAGAGGGGGGGTTTAATTAGCGCCCCCCCTCGGAAGCCCCTAAAATCGCCTCTTGGACCCCTCTTGGAACGCTCTTGGAGTGCTCTTGGGCGCTCTTGGGGCCGTCTTGGGGCTCTTTTGGGGCTCTCTTGGGGCCCTCTTGGGCCATCTTGGAGCCATCTCCAGGCCTCGGATGGCCATCGGAAGCGAAAAGGCGAGAAAGCAAAAATCATTGATTTTCCTTAGGTTTTGGGACGATTTTGGCCTCTTCGGGGCCTCCTTGGGGAGCTGTTTGGCCACTTGGAGTTATCTTGGGGCCGTCTTTGGGCTTCTTGGAACCATCTTAGGAGCCATCGTGAGCGATCTTGCGCTATCTTGAGCCATCTTGGAGCTCATCTTGGGTTCTCTGAGGCGCTCTTGGAGCCGTCTTGGGCCATCTTGGACGCTCTAACTACCCGCGGCCCCCCCCGTCCAGGTCTGGCCAGTTGCTGCTCTCCCGGATGCAGCCACGGCGACGAGTCGCCTCCTCTGCCGGACAAGAGGGGCGAAAGGATACCTCGACCTTCGAAAGTAGGCCCTCCCTTGAAGACAGGGTGGCCGCGGTGTCCACAGCAGTGCCATGCAGCAGGGGAAAGCGCCACCTGCCTGAAGACTACTCCTTTGCTGGACAAAAGGGGCGAAAGGATACCTCGACCTTCGAAATTAGGCCCTCTCTTGAAGACAGGGTGGCCGCGGTGTCCACAGCAGTGCCGTGCAGCAGGGAACAGCGCCGCCTGCCTGAAGACTACCCCTTTGCCTAATATTGGCATCACCTTCTCTCGGCACCGATCTTGATGATCCCCTCAGCATGTGATGGCACATAAGATTGAAGCCCCCCGGTGCTTGTCCATCTTAGGCTGTCCCGAGGAGAGGCTGGACATGGACTGTGCGGCTGGGCGGGGCCTCTCGGAGCCGCAGGTGCCCTCGGAGCAGGAATCCGCAGAGCAGCGCCTGGCAGAGCAGGCCAGATTATGGGGGGGCCTGCAGGAAGGTGAGGAAGAGGGCGAGGAAGAGTCGACCCTTCTAAGGGGGCTTTTGGCGTTCGTGGAGGGAGCCTCTCCTGGGCTCCCACCGCCTCCCCCCCCCCCCATGCTTTCTCTGGGCGCAGGCGTGGGGCGGCTCCGCCCTCTTCTCCTGCCGCCGCCCCGAGGCCGCGTTCGCGGCTGTCGTCCGCGCGGCTGTCGTCCGCTCAGGGCCCGCTGGGGGGAGGCGGGGATCCCTTCGAGGACGAAGAATTTGCATGAGCACGAGGCCTCGGAGCTCCAGGCGGAACTGCATGAGCATGGGGTCTTGGAGCTCCAGGCGGACTTTCGGATCTGCGTTGGGACCCCCCTGGAGGCGCCTCTGGTGCCGCCAGGGAGGGGGGGGCCCAGCGCCCGTCCCGTAAAACCAAGCGGACCTCCGACTAAAGATGTCAAGGCAGTCGTGCCCACCTTCAATGTATGTATATATACATGTATATATATATATATATACACGTAGATTGGTCGCCCCATTGGAGTGCGCGCCAGCCTCCCATCTTCAGCACCAGCCTCTCCGGTCAGCGCCGCCGTGGATCTCGGAGGGCGCCAGCTGTACAAACGTTGCATCGAGATCCTGGCTTGGCCAGCCCTTACTGGCCCCCAGGATCGGCGTTGCTAAGGCCAAGTCAGGATCAGGGACACCGATAGGGGGGGATAGGCATATGGGGGAACGCATCGGCCCCCAATCGCCCATTCATCGAGGATGGGGTCCGATTGCCCCCTCCTGCCCAGGAACGTGCCGATTCGTTGTTGGGGGCCTGTTGCCGATCTACTGGCGATGCATCGCCGATTCCAGGTCGAGGTGTCCCCCCCGTGCCGGTCTTCCCCCCTGCCGCTGCCCCTCGAAGGCAGGAGGCCGCACGCACCAATCCTGGGCCAGGACCGGCCCGGCCAGGATCGGTGAAGGCGGCTATCGCTGGCACTCTCCGGGGATCGAGCATCCCTGGCGAAGGATCGCTTTCGCGTTGCGTTTCAGCTCGTCGCGTTTCTGTAGGTCCCTGGGAGGCGTTTCCTCGCCACTGAAAAGGCGGCCCCGAGTTGTTTCGGTATTTCTGCCGTCCAGACCGCATCTGGGTCGCAGGACCGTCAGAAGCCGCTCCCTGGAAGTGTGCAAAAGCAGGGACTGGCAACTCGAAAAAGTCGAGCTATCGGTCGAGTCTTCGGCCCTGCTCAGAGCATTGGACGGGAGGAGGAGAAGGAGGATGAGCAGGCGGATCAAGTTCTTGTCTGTTGTGATGATTTGGGGCTTCTCGAGTCCTCTTCAGGCCTCCATTGGCCTTTAGAGATCGCCAGAGGGGGGGGCAGAAGAAGTCGGAGTCAATATCAGAAAAGAGCATGTCCGCCCAGAATCGAGCTGTAGCGACTTCGAAGAGCGCGCAGCTCTCTCAGGCGCTGCTGCGATCCCCATCTTCCTGGCCCATCCCGAGAAGTGCATCTTGGGTATACTCATTGTCATCCTCCCTCGGGTCTGGCCACGTGTGTGGATCGAGCGCGCTTCAGTCAACTCGCTGACATAAGGACCATCTTGGGCTCACAAGAGGCTCTGATTTACGGGCCGATCATTCGTTCTTTGCTGCGGAACCAATTTGTTGCCCAGGCCCGCCGTGTCCAGAAAGGTCCTTTCGGTCCTTAGCATGCCTTCCTGATGGCAGCACGATAACTGTACTACTAACCACTACTGGTAATCCCCCTCTTCTTTCCTGCCTTGTCCTCTCGGCCCGTTGTTTCAGCTTCTCCTCCTCCGAGTCTTCCTCCCTTCTCCGTCGTTCATGGTACTGTTCTTGCTCCCCCCGTTCCTCTCTCCCTCCGCGCCCCATCCATCCTCATTATCCATCATTCCTTTCTCATGCCGCCAGAGGTTCTAACATGTTCTCGCGTTCCTATGTCACCACGCGGGCTCAAAAGACGAAGGCCTATCGAAACCATTGATTTCTTGGAACGTGTTCTGAGCCGAGCATCATGACATCGGGATCGGCCTATCATCAGCCTCCCCCATTCCCTTAGCCCTCACCTTTATTTCCCCAGTATGTGTATCATCGTCGGGCTCCTGCTCCTTCTTGTCGTCATCGTCATCCTTTTCCGCTGTCGTCCCATCTGTCCTCATGATCCTCGGATATGGCGAAGGTGGCAGTGCCACCAGACGAGGAAAACGAGGTGGGGATGATACCAGAGGCGGAAACGAGGTGGGGACGAGTACGTTCTGTACCGCCCCTGCTCCCAACACAGCCTTGGCAGAGGTTACGTCTGCCTCTCTTCAAGACGATGCTTAAGTGGCCTAGTTGTGGTCAATCCGTCAAACGCGGAACACGTTGTATTGGCAGTATGCGCATCCAATTTTGTGGATATTGTAGAGACAACGACTGTTTTGACAACGCACCTTCTGCATGCAGCGTTATTGATTCGGGCAAGTGGTTTTCTTGTTCCCGTCACTGCAAGTCCATTACTTGCGCCAACATAGAATCTCCAGTCGAGTTCAACGGTGCAATAACACACGTAAGTACCTTGTGTGTCCTCGCCTGGCCTTGCTTTCTGTTGCACTTGGTATTGTTTGCTTGTTTTCACAACGATGCCTTCGGCAGAATCTTGCGTCATCTCGGGTCTCATCTTTCTAGTTCCGACTGATCTCATATCAATGTGTTTTTTCTATGTCCCGGCCAAGTCAAAATAATTTGCATTGTCTCCCTCCACCACCTACGTAAACGCAGCGCGGTCCTAGCCTGTCCAGCCCACCTCCAGGTATGTGGTAAAGTTGTCTTCCAGGTATCCGCCGTTCTCTTCCTCTAAGTGTTCCCCCGACCTTCTCCCAAGAACCTCGTCTTCCTCCCTACCTGTACTTCCTTCCCCTCTACCCAGGTCCTCCTCCTCTCTCGTCCCCTGTTGGTCAATTATCCCCGCTCCCCCCCCGCCCTCTCTCTCTCTCTCGCTCTCTCTCTCTCTTTCTCTTTCTCTTTACCTGTCTTCTGCTTGTCGTTCTCTATCTCTCTCTTTGTCTCTCTCTTTCTCTCGCCCGCTCCCATTATTAGTCATCCCCACTCCTCGTCCTTCTGTCTTCCTCCTTCCGCTCGTCCCTTCCCCCTCCAGGATCATCATCACCCCTCCTTGCCCCCCTCGCCCGCCCACCTCCAACCTCTCCCTACCCTCCCACCTTCGCCCTCGCCCCTCCCCCGTCCTTCCCCCCTCACGCATCGGCCTCGTCTTCCCCCATCCCCGTTCCGCCCCCACCCCACCCCCAATCTTGCCTCGTAGGTGCTAGGCCCCGTGCAGCCTCAAGTGTACCCAGGGGCCGTCTTGGCCGTGACGCAGCTGCTTCGATGGAATCCCGCTTGAACCCCCCTCCCCCCTCTCAGGCGACGGCGCAGGATCCGAGGTGGTCCCCCATTGAAGCGTGGCCCATCGCCATGGCCCGGAAGCGCTCCTACTCCGAGGAGCCGGACGTTCTGCAAAACGGGGTGGGCGATGAATCCTGAAGAAACGTGCACCTCTCGTGCACCCCAGGGGTCCCGAAAGGGGGCGGCCCAAGAGGGGCACGAAACAGGTACACAGTCGGCCCTGATCAGCAGGGCGACCCTGCCAAAGCAAGGGTACCGATGTGTCCTCTGTCTCGCCACCCATGCCTCCCTCATTCCCATGGTGCTGTGGCCCTCGAAGGGTCTTGTGTCCTATCATGTCAAGTCCGACTGCATGTCTCTTCGCCCCCCCCCGCGTGGCGCCCCCCCCGCCCCCCCCGCCACGCAACGTTCCAAGGAGGCCTCGCCCTCGCAGCTGCACGCCGCCCTCGGAGCCGAGCGCCGCCGGGCCTCGTCGCCTCTCGGCGCCCAGCGGTCGCCCTGCGGGAGGGCGCCCGCGCGGAGGAGCGCCTCCTGGGCCGACGGCGGACGCGCCGCCTGGGCCGAGCTCGACCTGGGCAGCGACGCGGCCTGCAGGCCGCTCGGGCGGGCGGCAGCGATGGGGGGGGGGCAGAAGGCGCGGGGGCGTCGAGGACTCCTCTGCCTCCTCCTCCTCCTCCTCCTCCTCCTCCTCCTGCCGTGGGCGTTTCCCTGGCCACAAGGGTCCTTCGGCCCCGGTCTTGGAGGCCGCTGTCAGTCGGGTCCGACGCGTCGAGGGGCGTCGGTTGATCCCTGGCTCTCGCTAGTCCCGCTTGCCACGTAGACTGTGGCGATCATGACACTCATGACACTCCTCCTCCTGCCTTGGGGGAAAAGTCCATTGAGGTACCCCACGAAAGAGAGAAAGGGAACGATCCTGGGCCACCTCCGTCAAATTCTGTCACCTCAGGAACCAGGGGCGACATCTGGAACCTGAGGCCTTGGCGGGAGGTGGCCCAGGCTTCTGATCATTCAGGCCAAGCCTTGAGATCCGGAGGAAGCTTCCCATACCGCAACGCCCTCCCCACCCTCCGCCCATGGTCTGTGAGGCCATGCACACAGGTTCTCCCTAGCTTCAGCAGCTTGCCTCTCGAGGGAACACCTGAGCCCCCACAGAGCTGGCACCAGTACACACCCCTGTAAGCCTCCAGCCTATGGGCGGGGTGGATCGTGGCAGGATGGCCTGGGCAGGCCGACCGGAGGAACATCTCTCTTTCTCTCTCTCTCTCTCTCTCCCCTCCGTCGGACTGACAACAAACAGTGCTCCTCCTCTGCTGCAGGAGAGGGGCCTTCTCAGGGGCCCTGAGCGGCCCCTGAACTGTTGCCAGGGGCCCAGGAGGTGCACGCACGAAGGGTGCACGTTTCACTTCATCCCCCGGATATACAGAGGGATCAGGGTATGGAGTCGAGGTCGGTTCGGGCAGGGTAGCCTTCGTGCTGATTGGATGTTCTTGTGCATCACGGGGGAGGGTACCCTCGAATGGTCTGCATCTAGGCCGGCAGCGGGTCTCGTGTTCTTGAATGATGTTACCCGTCGGTCGGAAGACGTAGGTAGAAGCATGAAGTAGGAAGGCGTTGGAAGCAGATTGGGTGTGTTCGTCCCTGAGGAGGACGGAGAAGGTGAAGCCATTTCATCATTGAAGTCGGAAGGCGTTTAAAGTAGATTCGAATCTGGGGATCCAAAAATACCTACTTTCAACGATCGAGGGACGCATCGCCGACGTCGGCGACGCATCGGCGAGGCTGCGCGGTCCTCCGACCCCATCTGCTCTGACCCCACTTGGGAGGTCTGCATTGGGGGTGATAGGCCCATGGGGACCGCGTCGACCCCACTCGCCCGTGGATCGCCGATTGTGGCCTGATCACACCGCCCCGCACAGGGCCGGACGTGCGGGTTCGCTATAGGGGGCCTTGCGCCGATCTATCAACGATGTATCATGGATTTCAGGTCGATGGTTCCATCTCGTCCTCGTGCGGCCTCGGCGGCGGGCGGAGCCCCAAGCATCCAACGTCTTGACACATTGAAGGCGGCGTCGGTTCCACGCGTTCGGCCTGGGTCCCCGCCGGGCCCCGGGGCCGTCACAGACAGACTCGGGATGAAAAGCCGGCCCTGCGGGACGGGGCTCCGCCCTCTGACCACGACCACCACTCGAGACCAGGGGCGGCTGACCCATGATAGTGGTGTGCTGGGCGGAGTCGGCTAGTTGTCTGCTGGGCGCGGTCGGCGCCTCGCATAGCAAAGCAGCACCACAGGTCAGCAGCCCCTGGTCTGTAGTGGTGGTGGCAGAATCCAGGTCCACCAGAGATGTCGTCCAGGGGCCCACACGTCGGGAAAATCAAAACACCTCTGCCCCACATCGTTTGCGCCACCAATTGCCGCCCCCACCCACCCACCCCAAGTTTCCCCTCTCCGATGCGCGCGGACGGTAAGGGGGGATTGGGGGGGACGGACGGGAACATTGCGGCATGAAGTTTTTGTTCGGCCCCGCCGCGGAGGCAAGTTCTTCGGTACGTTGCCGCTTCTGGCGCCAAGAGGTACTAGGAAATTCTAGACGTTTCGCGTATCCCCACCAGCCTAGACGCAGCCCGCCGCGCATGGATGATATGGTCGCTGTGGTTACTTTGCAGAACACGCAGCCCTCAGCTGCTTCCTGGTATCCTTGTATGCCGACCAGCAGTGGGCCACAGCGGGCCACTCGGTATGGGAGCGTCACGCCTTCCCTGCTCGGAGGACGGGCCCAGCAGCAGACAGGAGGCTTGCGGGGGTCTTTCACGACGGCGACGGGCGAGGCGACATGCGTTCCCACACTTAGTGGTGTTCCTTCTGTGCTCGGCAAACCAGTGGCCTTCAGCCAGTTCCTGGTAGTGCTTTCTGCCCAGCACCCGCTGTCCCCCGCCCTTGGGGTCCTCGCAGCTGCCTGCTGACAATACCGGCACGTGGACTGCCGCTGGGGCCGTGGTCCACCTGTCCTAGTTGGCCCCTGGCCTTACTGTAGCTGTTTTCACCTCACCACAATCGGCGCGTTCCGCTCCCTGCGCCCACAGGCAGCCGCCTCGCTGGAGCGGTTTCGCTCTCCGCGGATGGACTGCCCTGCCCCACTCCTTCCTGGTCCCCCCCGCTCAGGCGGCTGGGCGTCGCAACGGCTCCGTCAGCTCCGGCCGCTGGTCCGCCCAGCCCCAGTGGCCCAACCCCATCGTGGGCGCATGGAGTCCCTGAGTGCACGTGGTTCAGCCTGTGCTCTCCTGGCTGTCGGATGATTGTGTTGACTACGTCCACGGTTCCTGGCGGCGATGCCCACGGCACCCTCCTGTTCGTTCGACCCGGTGCCTGAGACGTGGATTGTCTTGGTCCTGGTCAGCTCTCAGACGTCGGCGTTCCTGTTCGAGAATGCGCGTGGCTTACCTGATCCGGTGGTTCAGGCGTGTCAGGGTGTCGATTACATCCATCGTTGTCCTGGCCACTTCGCTCGTCCTGCCGGGATCACCCCGTGGACGGTCGTATGCAGGATCTGTACTCCCTTTCCGGAGTCTTGGTGTGCGAGTTTGGTGGCGCCACCCTATGCACTTTTCATGGCCAGTATGATCCCCTGGCAGCTGACGCAGTGTACTGCTGGTTGCCTTCCTGGCTACATCCAGGTACTACGTACTACCCCCGCGCCATTTTGGCTGGGCTCCAACCCTGGTTGGTTAATCGTGCGTGTGTGCGCGCTCCTGGACCTGGTCCCTGGCAGCTGCAGCCCGCACCCCCCCCTCACGCCGGCCCGCCCGCCGAGGCGCTGCTGAGGTCGCCAGCCCGTCGGCGTTAGGCAATTCGGTTCTTGCGCGGCCCGTTCGGACCACACTCGCCGCTGGCGCCCTCGCCTGCGGCTGCGACCAAAAATATCCCCACCAGCTAGGTTTGCGCGCGTCCCGCCCGTTCCGTTTGACGCCGCCTGCGCTTTCGCTTGCGTTTACGACAAAAAATATCCCCACCAGCCCATCCAGAAACGACGCCCAGGCGAGTAGAGGGTCGTCCTGAGGGGGTTTTCGGCGTCTTGGGTGCCTGGGGGGGGGCCTCTTTGGGCAGATAGGGATCATCTTGGGGGTCTCCTGGGGGTTTCTTGGGGCCTCTGGGGGCCATTTTGGGGCCTCCTGGGGGTTTCTTGGGGCCATCTTGGAGGACATCGATCAAAGAAGAGGGGCGTCAATTAGGGTTGCCCCTTCAGGAGGCCAAAATGGGGCCCAAACTGTTGTAAAATCAATGATTTGGGCTTCCTCGCCGAGACCGTTCTGGACGCCCTGACACCTCCCCACCCCTCCCGTCCAGGTCCACGGGGAGGAGTAAAGGGGAGGGGTAAACCCCTCCCCGAAGGGAAAAAGGGAGGGGTGGAAGAGGAAACGCCCTAAACCACCGACGCCCAAAGGGCTGGTGGGATTTATCCTCATGAGTTGATTCGCCCGGCCCGAGAGCAGGGAGAGAGTCAGGCCAGCTTTGGCCTGAGAAAAAATTCAGGGGAGTCGTTTAGTGCATGCCCTTCCACCCAGAGCCACAAGTAATTGCATTCGGAGCGCCTTGCATAGATTCATCCCCATTCGCTGCCCCATCCTCCCTCTCTTTCATCCCCTCCTCTGCCTTCTCCTCTACCGTCCCTCTCCTCCCCCTCCCCCTCCCCCTCAGTCGTCGTCGTCGTCGTCGTCGTCGTCGTCGTCGTCGTCGTCGTCGTCGTCGTCGTCGTCGTTGTCGCGTTCGCTGGCGTCGTTGGTGGTCGCTTGCTTTCATTATTGCCTGGACCTCGTGGCCCTACGCTGGGGCGCGCGAGTCAGAATCCCATTCCTGCCCCCTCCTCTGCCCCTTTTTGCCCCTCCACCTCCCCCATTCCCATTGCTGCCCGCCTCACCTCAGCCCGCCCCGAGGCTACTCCGCACGCCAGACGGGAAGGACGCCGCTGGGCACTGCTTCGGCCACCAGGGGGGCCCCGCGGACGGTCTTGGCCGCGCCACGTGATACATGCCACCCACGGCTGGCACTCAGGCTGACGGCGTTGTGGCCTTTTTGGTCGGTTTTTTTGGTTGTTCGCGTCGCGGCCTCCTGAGGACCCCAGCGTTCCATCAACAAGAACGACCCGCGATGGGAGCCGCGGCCCGGTGAAGAGGGGGTCGGCCACGCGCAGAGGGTTAGGGGGAGGGGGAATGCTTCTCAGACGCACTCCTGCTTCTGAGAAGGCGCGGGCCTTCTCCCTATACATGTAAGGCCGCGCCTTTTAAGAAGCAGCCTCTTTCAAAGAAGCCTTCCCCCCTCCCCCTGTTCCCCTGGTGCGCGCCGCCAGGAGGGAGAGTTCTGGGGGCCACGCGTGCCGGGAAGGCCACGGCGCTGGAGGTCTTTGCTCTGCTCCCGGCGCCTGCTTTTGGGCGGCCAGGGCCACCCGCGGGGGCACCCAGTGGTGGCCAGGGCGCCGCCTGGCCGGGAGGAACCTGCGGAGGACGGGGCGTCCGTCACCGCGACGCCCGACCTGGCCCTGAACAGCGACGGGGCGTCCGTCCTCGCGACGGGGCACCCGTCGTCGCGTCGACAGAGCCCAGGCTCGGCGGGGGACGAACCAGAGAGACACGCCGGTTGTTGAAAGTGGGTACTCCTTGAATCCAAGCTCTGAATCTACTTCGAGCGCCTTCCCACTTCATGGATCGATATGCGTTTGCTGCGTTGTGTTATTCTCTGGGAGGGCCTGAACCCAATCTACTTGATATCCGCCTTCCTACTTCCTGTTTTGACCTACTGCTTCCGACCGGCGTGTAAAAGGGGAGTGTCGGGGAGGCCGCGCTCAGAGCATGTGATTCGCCAGGTCACCCCGCCGTGGAGGGGAGTTTGAAGGAAATGGGTCCTCTGGATCCTGGGGGGGCGGATTTCCCCAGGGCCAGCTCCTCCCCGGGACCAGCCCTTTGTCTCGAGCCGTCTTCTGACGGCCCCGGGGCCCGTGGAGACGGCCAGCGTTGGCCACGCGCAGAGGGGGGGGGTATGCTTTTTAGAAGCGCCACTGCTTCTTAGAAGGCGCGGGCCTTCTCTATATACATGTAAAAAAAGGCCAGCGCCTTCTAAGAAGCAGCCCCCTCTCAGAAGCCTTCCCCCCCTCCCCCTACCCCCCTCTGCGCTCCGCCAACAGTGTGTGCGGGGGGGGGGTCGCCAAAGACGGCGAGAGACCGCCGGGACGCCCTGCCCCCAGGATTCGTTTGCTTCATGATGCTGAGCATTATGATGTTCCGACCTACTTTACTTTAGCCTTGAGCAACAGAAAGAATTTCGATCACCAGAGAAGTACCCAAACACTCAAGGGTTTTCACGTTTCGGGCCCTGGGAGAAACTGGCCCGACACTGTTTCGACACTCTTTCGACACTCTTTCGACACTTTTGTGGGTGCTCGAAATTCGTTCTGGGATGTGGTCCTTACGTACGATGGGGACAACATGAGCTGAGCACCCACTTTTGCGTGCTCCCCCCCCCCCCCCCAAGGCCGGCCCGACAGCCTGGAGGACCCGCTCCCAGCGCAGGAGCGCCCCCTCGGAGGGCGGGGAGGCGCGGCAGGCGGCCAGAGAGCAGGCGGGAGGGCCCCGTGTCTTGCCGCGTTGATCCCCCGCAGAGAGGGCGTGGGCTCCGGCGAGCGTGGCAGTGCAGGCTTGTCGTCGGCCCTTGAGGGAGGAGGACGAGGAGGAGGAGGAGGAGGAGGAGGAGGGAGGAGGAGGAGGAGGAGTATAATGACGAGAAGGGAGGAAGGGAGGAAGGAGGGAGGGAGGGGGGAGGGAGGAGGGAGGAGGGAGGAGGAAGGAGGGAGGAGGGAGGAGGGAGGAGGGAGAGGAGGAGGGAGGAGCGCAGGTGGCCCAAGACGCACCAGCGATGTTGCAGTACGTAATCCCGTCCCGTGATTGGGCCAATGGGCTTGCCATTCTGGCGTGAGCCCCGTTTCGAAGAGGAAGTCTAGACGTTTCGCGCAACCGCAGCAGCCAATCCAGAAACGATGCCCAGACGAGTTGCCCTGATCTGGTATGTGGAGTAGAATACAATTGAATAAAGGGTCAGGTAAGACGACGTAATCCAAGAGGGGGAGGATGAAGGAGGAATCAGAGGAGGAGCAAGAGGAGGAGGAGGAGGAGGAGGAGGAGGAGGAGGAGGAGGAGGAGGAGGAGCAGAATGAGTAGGGAGAGGTGGATGGGGAGCAGGTACGCGGAAGGAGGAGGAACAGGTGGATGAGGAAGAGAATGAGGAGGAGGAGGAGGAGGAGGAGGAGGAGGAGGAGAAGGAGGACTTCGAGCAGAAAGGTCAGGGGTCTCTTGGATGCCTCTCTGAGTCTCGTCGGATTTCGTAAAGTTTCTTGGACTCTTGTCGGAGCGTCTTGCGGGTCTCCGGACGCCTCATGTGGCGTTTTAGGTGTTTCTGGTGGACTGATTGCAGCCTCTTTGGGTCTCTTGGGCCATCTTGGAGGAGATCGATCACATGAGGGGAGCTACCCCAGTTGGGCCCACCCCTTTCCGCGTCCAGGCCATTTTGGACTCTCCAACGACCCGCCGCCCCTCCCTCGAGACCCACGGGGAGGAGGTAGGGGGAGGGGTCAAGACACCCCCTAGATAGCAAGTCGTCTAGCTCACTTCCACCCGCCCTCCCAACACATAAGTAACACCTGAGCTTGAGCATGTTAAGCGCTCGTCTTTGGATGGGCAGCTACTGGGAACCAAAACCGACCCATGTGCGCGGCGCTGGGGCGAGGTGCGCCATGCGTGCCAGGCGCGCCATGCGCGCCAGGCACCCTTGGGGCCCGAGCATGCCAGGCACGCCTGGTGCGCCAGATGCGCCACGTGCTCCGTGTGTGCTGCATACTCCAGCCGCACCATGTGTGCGCCCGCGCACGGGGCAGCACACATTTGGAAACGTCTCGGCACCCACCACCCTTGTCGAAAACCAATGCCCATCATTGTGTCTAGCGGGCCTGCGCACAGCAGGCCATACGCCACCACCCCCGCCGTCCGTGTCAAAAACCACTTGACAGCGATTGCGGGGTGGCCGCGCACTATCCAGATTTAGCCGCGAAGTGCATTTTGTAGTGTTTTTTGGTTAGGGATGGTCGCCCTACGCACAGCAGGCATTATGTTGGCACCCCCGCCGTCCCCGTCGAAAACTATTCCGACGGCAGGACCCCGCATGATAATCTATGCAGATTGCCTTTCGCTCTTTCCTGTTTCGCCCTGGCCAAAGCCCCCTGTCTCGCCCTCTGTTGTGTCTCCTCCTCATCCTCATTGTTTTCCTCGTCCTCCGTCTATTCCTCCTGCTCGCCCTCCTTGCTCAATTTCTCCTCTTTCTCCTCGTCATTGTCCTTCTCCTCCTTCTCCACCTCCTCCTCCCTCCTTCTCCCCCCCCACTCATGTCCATCCCGCCTGT
>CAUYUJ010003324.1:142500-185000 GCA_963575745.1 Prorocentrum cordatum
AATCTGGTGGTGCAGTACAGCGAGCCCCTCCCACGACCCAAGGAGTCCCCTGGCGCGTCGCTGCCCTGCGGGGCGCCCGTCGCCGAGGAGCGGACGCCGGACGGAGCAGCCACGCGGGAGGCGCGCAGCGCGCCTGTCGCCGCGGCCGCCGTCCTTGCCGCCGCCGTCACTCGCGCCGCCGCCGTCCTCGCTGTGGCCGTCAGCGCCGCCGCTCTCGTCACTGCCGCCCGCCATCGTCACCGCCGTCGCTGGCACTGCCACCGCCGTCGCTGTCGTCGCTGTCGTCGTCGCGTCGTCGTCGTCGTCGTCGCGTCGTCGTCGTTGTTTTTTCGTCGCTGTCGAGGGAGGCGAAGAGCGAGGAGGAGAAGGAGAAGGAGAAGGAGGAAAAGATAGTCGGGTGAACGCTAACAGAGCACAGCTGTCGGGAGCGCACGAAAAGTTGCCCCAAAATGGCCCCCCACAGGGTGTTGGAAAAGGGCATTTAAGGACACCTTATTCCAGTCTGGCCAAGGTTTTGCCCCCCAGATTCGCCATGGGATCCAAAACGTGGACGACGAGAAGGAGACGCCGGAGGAATAAGAATGAGGACACAAGGCGCAGGCCTTCTCAGCAGCGGCCTCGACCTGCTCAGGCGGAGGATGAGGACGCCGGCCTCGGGGCAGCAGCAGAAGGAGGACGTGGACGGCCGCCCCCCCTCCCGAGGCCTCGCGCATCGCGCAGCGCGAAGGTCAACGGGTGGAGGGCGGCACAAGCGCGGGGCCTCCGCGGGGTCGCGTGTCCCGGGTGCGCTGGGCGGCAGTTCCCCGCCGCCTCGGGACAGGCGCCTCCTCGGCGGAGAGCTCTGCGGGAACGCCGGCGAGGAAGTGTTCTGGGCGAGCGAGGCTCAGACCTCCAGCGTCTTGATCAAAATCAACCGCTTTTGTTCTTCAGTTCTGACATTTTGGGGTACCGTCCCCGACCTCTGGACCCCGTGAACAGTCTTCTCATCCCACATGTTTTTGTTATGTGCCCTCCAGAGGAGGGACATCCAGCCGTCGCGATGGTTCCCGTGACGACAGATGTACGGCTCCACAGGGTATATTGTGCCGTCTTTGACAGGATTGCACAGATCAGTGCGCCGGAAGTCTGAGAAGGCAGCCCCAGCCCCAAAGTCGGGTGGCTGCTTGGGCTTTTCAGGCACACGCCGGCGCCGTGCATCGCCAGGGACCAGAGCTCGCCGACGCCGACGCCGCGGCAGTGGTCGCCGCGCCGGCCCCCAAGGCCCGAGGTCCAGGGGAGGGTTAGAAGCCCCCAGACCTCCAACGCACTTACAAAAATCAGGGGAAAACACACACAGACACAATTAATTGTCGATTCCCCCGAAAATGTTGGAAAATATGGGAAGTGGGGGGGGAGAGACGAAAATCCCACAATATGGAACCGTATGGGGAATCCTGGGATTTGTGTGTATTTACTTGTGTATCCAAGGGCCCCTTTCAAAGCAGTTCGCGTGGTTTCCCTCGTTTTCACTCCCTGGGGCCTCAGCTGGGCCCCAGGACTTTCAGAAGCCGGCTCACTATGGGCATCTGGCCCCGGGGGAGCCGGTGGGGACTTCTGCGGACCCCGTGGACAAAATATGATCAAGTCACCGGAATTCCACCCGTGATCCTCAAGAATCGGGGTCCGCTAATTGTCCCATGATCCACCTCCGAGCATTCCGAGTCCATCCTGCGTCCGAGCAGGCTCGACTTCCGGCGGCGAGTAGGGAGCTGGTCAGGGGCCGACGTCAGGGGGGATAGGCTCATAGGCTCAGGGGGGGATGCATCGACCCCAACAGCCCATTGATCGCCGATAGGGGCCCGATAGCCCACCCCGCCCAGGCGCGTGAGGATTCGCCATCGGGGGCCTGTCGCCGATTTATTGGCGATGCATCGCCGATTCCAGCTCGATGTCCTCCCGAGCCCGTCCCCTCCGCACGTTCCCCCGCAGCTGGGCCCGCTCGGCCGCCGAGCGGGGCACATTTGTGGCCCCGCCCGGAGAGGTCCGCGGGAGCCCCCGGCATGACGCGGGCCGCGGGGCGCCGGGGGGACCGCCCAGCGGGCCGTGGCCGTGCGCCGCGAGAACCGCGCGCCGGCTGGAGTGGTAGGGTAAAGGGCAGGGCAGTGGTCGGCGACCACAGTGGTCGGCGACTACAATCGGGGGTGGGCAGAACCCCCACCCTGACACGTCGACTAGTGAATTGTCCGTTTTCACTTCTCCAGAGGGCACCGCTGCCGTCATTTTCCAGGCTTGCGCCCGCCAGGGTTGGGCCCGAGGTCGTTTTCACTAAACCACGTTTTGCTAAAGGGGGTCCTGTCCATCCCCGATACAAAGGGTGTAGTTGCGCCAGAGTGTGAATTGCAATCGGCGTCGTTGGGGCCTGGGGGGCACGGCGCAGTCCTCGTCGGACCTCCTCGGGGCGCGGCGGAGAACTCTATCAAGCTCCCCGCCCGCCCCCCAGGGTGCCCCCAAGGGTGCTGGTTGCAAACCACACTTCCACACCCGTTGCAAACCACACCCCTCGGAGTTGCCGAAAAGGATTGCTGCCCAGAGTCCGAGGCCTCAGGAGGGTCCAAAGGGCCCCCAGGAGTTTACTCAGCGACACGTCCCCAAGATCACCTGCGCGGGATCCAAGGATGCCCGTGCATGGCAATGCCTGTGTATCGGGCTTGGTTGGCCAGTATCGTTTAACCGAATCCCCATCCCAACTGGGCCATGATATCTCAGCCCTAAGATCCCACCATCCCAGTTGGGACAGGCCACTCGAAACCCGAAGGGAAGAGCCTATTTTAATCTAGGGAGGTAAATCGGCCAGCGGGACCCAAGCCAACCAGCGAGGATAGGGATCGGTCAGACGATGCTCACTTGCGCTGGCGGTAGGGCAGGGCACGTGGCAGGGCCGCTGTCGGTTGGCCGTCGGAGACCTCGTAGGTCTGCGGACGGATCAGGAGAGTAAACGGCACCAACGCTGCTCCCCTTCCGTCATCGCTGCGGCTGGATTCGCGTAGAAATCTTAGTCCGATCTTTCCCAGGAGAGGCCTGAGGAGCAGCGGCATGGATGCCCACTTGTCTTCCCGACGGAGGCGGCGGATGTGGACGTAAGTTGCCGAGTCGCCTTGGGCCCACGTCATATGTCCGCCCTTGAGGGTCCTGGGACATCGGCCCCCATGCGGTGGATATGTGTTGAATTCGGGCCTCGCACTGATCTCCCTCGGAGGCATCTGGAGACTTCCGTGGACCTCGGGAGGCCGTGATGGGGGCGGGAGCCCAGGTCATTCGGCGAAGCAGACCAGGCCGCGCGCGGGTCTTTGTTGCTTCCGCCGGAAGCACACACCACGGCGCAACCACCAGCCACACACGACATCGTAAGTTGTGCATCTCCTCATGTCGGGGTCGGCGGAATGGCGTCGTCCTCGTGGGCGGGGTCCCGTTGTGGCGGGGCGGAGGTGTCGTGCTCTCAGGGCCCCGTGCCCGTCACGGTGCAGCAGGCAGCGCCCTCGGGCACTGCAAGGGGGGCCGACCATGGGCGGCCCACGGGTAGCTGGAATTCACAGGCGTTCACGGGAGCAAAAGTGTGTGACATGGAGATGTTCCGAGGCTTCCAGGGTCTCCCAGATGTCTGAGTGCTCCACGCAGACTGCAGAAACGAGGGCCAGTAGCTGTTCTGGAAATCCTGCAGCGCTTTTTGAGCCAATCCGATCATGACATTACACCTTAGGCGATGGTTAAGAAAACTTAAGTTTTCGGCCAGAGTCTCGATTATTCTTAACGTTTCAATGTAAATCCTAAGATGTTGATAGAAATGTTGGGTTTTTATTCAAGTTCTGAGACCATGAATTTCTCAACCCATGATTTCTTAACCATTTCGCGTGGTGTACTGCACGTCCTATACACGCCGATCCACTCGTTCTGTCGCTCAGAGGAGGAGGCCGAGATCTCCGGGGCCCACGCGGCAGGCTGATGATCGGAGGGCGCCAGCTGCAGCCAAGATGGTGAGCCAAGGGTCAGTTCGTGTTCGGAAAGGGGCTCCCCGTTCCTCAGGTCCTCACCACCCACCAAACCACCCCAACCCAACCCGAAGGCTCAGATTTACCCTCGATTTCCAGTGGGGGGGGTCGGGAAACATAGAAAAAACACGTGTGGAACCCTTACCCCCCCAACCCGAAATTCGGGTCTTCGGGTTGGGTTGGGGTGGTCTGGTAGGTAGTCAGGTCCTCCCCTGGCTGTTCCTCTAGCGCTCTTTGCGCACACACGCGCTTCTGGAGCCCCAAAGCTGGCTTCGATCCCTGTGCAGCGCTCCTGGTGGTAGTGGCTCGGCTTGGTGCTCCCCCGCCGACCCTGGTCAGGCCGATCCTTTGTCCCAGGATCGGTGCATGGGCCCTCCTGGGCACGCCAGGAGGGCGTATGCACCGATCCTGGGGGTCAACCGACCTCGGAGGGTGGGAGCGCCGCGCCAGCGCTGGGCCTCCGGGCCGGCCGCCCTGGCCGCCCGCAGACAGATTGTGCTCGGCCGAGCGCGGCCTCGAGGCCAACGCTTCGCTTGGAGCAGTGCGAAGTCGCGCGCTTCCTGGGCCAGGGTCCCGAGTGGGCAAGGGGAGGGGGGGACGGATGACGAGGAGGACGGGGACCGAGGGGGAACCGGTGGGGTCGTAAGGTGGAGGTTGGGGGCAAGGAGTAAGGGGGGGAGGAGAAGGGTGTGATAATAGACAGGAGCGCAGCACAAGGGATAGTTTTGTGCTGTGATCGCGGCTAGGACAACTGGCGTAGTTCTACGGCCAAGGGCCTTGAAACATATTTGGCAACAGTGATCGCGGACGAGCGGGGTAAGAGCCGCACATGCAGAGAGCAGGGAGTGAACGAGAGTTCAGGCTTTGGCGGGGCCCAGAAGGGCCTCTAGGACACGCTCGGGGCTCTCGGAGGCGAGCTCCATTCACACTCCTCCGGTGACTATCGATCGAGTCATTCGCGGCTACATGAAGCAGAGACGTATTATCAAAATAGTCTAGGTGGCGGGAGTGCCGGGCTCAGCACACCTTCGCACCAGATGGAAAGTAAACGGCTTGCTCGGAATGCTATGTGCAGGCTCCCCTCAGGGCGATTAAACGGGTGCATTCTTCACGCACCTGCAGGCTCAATTCAACAGGGTCTCGGCCGAACGGTTCTTACTATTGTTATAATACGACGGTGCTAGGCGGAAACCGCGGTAGTAGAGCAAATAAGGGGGTGATCATCATCACCGCTAGCACATAGTGCGCAAACGCAAAACATGATCTGAAGTTCTCTTACGTGACAGTACGTCAAGTGGCTGCGGATAGCAGCGGTTCTGGGCGGCGGCGAACACACAAAACAAGTTCCCATACGGATTCACGTATCTTTCTTGCCCATCACTGGGGGCTTCGGCTTCACTGGCGTCATGCCGTCAATATTTCCTCCAACGGTTCTCCAGTTCGGTCCTTACCGTATGATGCATCTTCGTGAACTTTGGAGCATGAAGGCGGAAATTGCGACGAAGCCAGGCTGCATGACGCCTGTAGGTCCTGCAGGTGATGTACACGCTGTGCGAGTTGTGACAAATGCCTATGTCATGTCCCTGCGCGATACAGCTGTGCATCTCCAGCGTCGAGACCGTAGGCGCCGATCCGCTCCATGACACCACGCTCGACACCGTGAGCGATGCCGATGGGGCTGATGATGCTGGCAGGAAGCTTTCCTGCGGTGATGGGGCGGCAGTTGGCCCTGACGACGATGCAGCGCCTGTCGTGCTATGGGCGGCAGCGATGGTGGCGGCGATGGCCACCACGGCGGCGGGTCCGCCATGTCCACGTCCCCGTCGGCGCCCCGTGGGATGGGTGCCGGACGCCCGCTGCGGCGTCTTACCCCGTCGGCGGCAGTCCCACCCTGGGTGATGCTCCCTTGCGGCGCCGTGGGCCTTGATTCGCTTGGCAGCGGGGCCCCCTTGTGCCCGTTCTGGCGCGTGGTGCGCCAGCTGGCCGCGAACATACTTGAACCCGAGAGCAATACCGACGAACATGGCGAAGCAGGTGGGGTAGCACGTGTACCAGAGGTATCTCAGGTCGACTGGCGGCGGCGGCGTGGGCTGACCCTTGACCCTTTTTCCGATGCAGGCCACCAGGACCGAAGCAAGCATGGCAGCGTTGGACTGTCTGGTGCCGTAGTTGTGCTTTGTGTAGCCGAAGGAGTCGAGTAGGATTCCCGTCTCCATGACCTTGCTTAGGGCGCAGGCGACCATGCTCCTGGTGGGGATCCAGATTAAACGGAGTTCACTGTTGGGGCGCACGGGCTGCTTGATGATGGAGGCGACAATCCGGAACCGATTGTCAGTGGGCTAGCCAACGTCCAATTGGATGTGCGTGACCGGGCCATTGCTGTCGTTGTAGGCCGCCCCTGGGCGATTGAGACTGGGTTCGCTGATCTCCTTGAGCGGCTTCTTCGACTTCTGGGCCTCCGTAAAGAGCAAGTCGCGCGAGCGTTGCGTAGCCCTCCGCGGCCTGCGTAGACTCCGCGGACCTCTTTGACTGCGCTTGAGTGCCAGGCAGCGGATAAGCAGAGGTCGCGACGGCCTTCAACGACGGCGCGCGGGCTGCGGATGAGGCCCATGGCCATGCCCCACGTTGGCGACAGCGATCTCTCTGAAGCAGACTGTCGTGCACGAAATAAAATCGATAATGCTCCGCTTGGGCACGATGGCGAAGCCGGCGGGTCCGCGCGCGTTGGTGATTTGTTTCGTGCAGGACCGTGGCGTCGGCCATGGTGGCAAAGTTGGCGCGGCTAGCGGCGGGGCTCACAGGGCAGGCGACGTCGGCCTAGGCCTGCGCGGTGAGCCAGAGCCGTTAGTCTGAGATTGCGTCGTTGGAAAGTCGGTCTTCAGGTGATCGCCTACATTGCACGGCGAGCGGGGCAGTCGCCTGAGCGACCCAGATTGCTTCGTCGGGTTATGCGATGGTCTTGGCGCGGCATGCGATGGTCCTTTCCGCTCTCTTGAGGTCGAGTTCCTTCTTTGGGAAGCGATGGTGCTCTTCCACGCGTTGGAGTTGCGGCGCTGGGCGCCAAGGAAGTCGCCCACGTGTGGGCCCGCCATGGCGGCGAGGCCGTTGCCGTCGCAGAAGCAATGGGGACCTCCTCGAGCTTGCTCTCGATGACGCCACGCTGCTTGAAGACTCTCTGGGCGCGCAGGCACCGCTGCCGCCCAGCGCCTCAGGCGCCGTAGATGGCGCAGGTCGCCGTCGCGACCTCGCCGGGAAGGGCCCCCGGCGGCGCGATCTCGCGGGCGCGCGCCAGGGCAGCAGCCTCTCGATGTTGCCCGACAGGAGGCGCGCCGCCATGGCATCGCCGGACGTTGGGCCCCAGCCGGACTGGGCAGCGGCAGCCAGCCCGAGGTTACGGTAGAATGCACGGTTTGTTCCGGCGGGGGCGTCGGCGCAGATTTGGGGCTCGTCTTTCTGGCAGCCCTGGGCCACGTGGCGGGCGTTCATGAGGTTCGGGGCCTTGCGGGTGAGCACCCAGCGCGCGCCGACCGGGCGCGTCCTGGGTCTGCGCCAGAGGTGCCCCTGCATCTTCTTGGGCGGCAGTTTCGCGCGGGCGCCAGAGCCCGCCCGCTTAGGCCACGCGACCTTCACGGCGTCATCCATAAGGTTCGCGTCGGTGGACAGGGCGCGGCACTTGAGCTCCTGGCGGCGGCCTTCCTGGTGAGCGGGATCTCGTTGGGAAAATAGCTGCCCACTTAGATGTCGGTCTGGCCGACGTCTCGTGGTTCCCCGAGGCGCTCGCGCAGGTCGCGCCGGAGATCTTCGCGCTCGTCGGCGCGAGCGCGGACGTCCGTCCGTCTCCTCGAACCCATCTCGCTGAAAGGCCCCGGGCGCGTCTTCGCGCAGGTCGCGCCTGCCGGTCGGCGCCCCGCGTTGGCCCCCGAGAGTTCGAGGCCTCCGAGCAACCCCGTTTCTTGGCGATTTGTTTCTTCCGTTGTTTTGGCCGAGGTGCGCATCGTGTCGGACCCGTCGTCTCATTCGACAGGTCTTTCTGGCGCTGGCTCGGGCGCGCCAGTCTGAAATCTCCCAGGCTGCGCGGCTGGCGGCGGGTCAGCCTGGCCAACCGGCGCGCTTGGCGAGGCGGCAGCAGCTCCTGAGTCAGGTGGCGCAGGTAGCTCCACCTGCGGCGGTGGAGGCGCCGGCAGACGCTCTCCTCCCGAAAGGGGCAGGTGCCGCACCGCTGTAACTAGCACCTCCACTCGCAGCGGAGTCGTCATCGCCATGCCGCCGACAGGACATACCAGCAAATGCATGGGCGCGGCGCCTTCCAGGGGCGTCTCCGACATTTCGAGTTGAGCTGCGCGACGGGGGCGGGCGCCGGAGGCGCGGTCAAGGCCGTTGGCACTTACTGTGCATCTCGCGTTCGGTGGCGCTTCTGTGGCGCAGCGCCTGCGAGGTCAATCAACGAGTCCTCATCGCCTCCTCCTCAGCATCGCTTGTCCAGCCCCCGCCCCCGCCCCCGCCCAAGACGCCCGCCAAATTAACGCCCCAGTTGGGGGTGCACCCTTCGAAACCCGAAGGAAACGGCATATATCCCCATCTGGGGGGGTAAATCGGCCGTTGGGGCCCTGGCCGCGCCGCTGAGGGTGGGGATCGGTTGAGCGATGCTCATCTCCGCTCGCGGGTGGTGGTAGTCCTCTGTCTTCTCCGCCTTGTGACGGTGTCGGTCCGCCATTTCCTCCTCCCGGACCTGGTCCGTTGGGGGGTCGGCGCTGATCTGCCGGCGGCTGCCTTGGCGGCGGCGGCGGCTGGTTGCCGTTGAGGGCATTCAAGACCTGCCCCCAGGGCACGGGCTCCGACGCGGACGCGCGTCGTAGGTGCCCTCGCCTGACCTTCGCGGTGTCGGGGTGGCGGCCGACGCGCGTCCGAGGCGCCTTCGAGTCCGACGGCGACGCCAGTGGCCGCGCTTTGCAACGCCAACCCGCGCTTAGGCTTGCCGCCCCCCCCCCCCCCATCAGAGAGCGCACCTGCTCGCCAGTTCGGCAGGCGTCGCGGGCATGTTCAGCTCCATCTGCTAGCGAGCGGGCAAGCAGAGCCCGCGGCAGAGACCCGTTAAAGCGAAGTTGCTGGATGGAGGTCTGGGCAGCCTTCGCGATGGCGATCCTCTATTATAAGGGTTTGTCGGACACGGCGCTCTCGCGCCATGGAGGCCTTCCCGTTTTGTCCGGCAGGCGGCGTGGCAATCGAGATCCATGTCCGAGTGCCCACTGAGCTGGTGAATAGCAACTGGCCATGACTGCGCTGTTCAGTGCCCAGCAAGCAGAGGCGAGCAGCCGTGGGGTCTCGCAAGCAATCCTGATGCTGAAGTGGTCGAATTTGGGGCTGAACAATTTCTGGTCGAACCTTTTTCTGATTTCGTCGATCAGCTTACTGGCGTGGGCAATCCACATGCCTCCGTGTGTTTCCACGGTTGCGTGCTGCTGCGGCGCGGCAGCAGTTGTGGTTATTGGGCGACAGCCCGCGTCTTCGAGTTCCTTTGAAACTTCCCTCCCGAATTTCCTTCCTCTTTCGATTATCACCCGCAGTGAAGCCCCAGGTGGTGCGATCCATATCTGTAGGCGCCTAGCAAAGACCGCAATATAATACCTTGTGGCCACAGTGCCGAATAGGATGAATCCAGAAGCGAGATCAACCGCGCTCATGAGGATCAGCTGGTTGCTGGCGCAGCCGGCGAGAATAATCAGGCTATTCCGATGGAGTCGTTGAAGTACCTGTCTGGCTTGATTATTCCAGGGGGGTGTAGTAGGGTTTGTGGATGGGCGGCGCATGTTTTGCAATGCGCGTCGAGGGCAATCTCCGCCGCGTTCTAGGACCCGCCAGTGCTTCGGATCGCGCGGGCGGGCCAGCGAATCGTTGGCAGGGTTCCCCGTGTTGGCGTGGAGCTGTGGGCTGGCGGTATGGTGGGTCCGCTCTTCCGCTGCCCTCAGCGTTGGCTCTGCTGGGGCAGCTGGTGTTGGTGCTCTTTCTGTAGCGGCCTTTCTTCTCGTTGTCCGCGTGGGGTTCGCCTCGCGCGGGGCCGTCCTGTTTGGCTCGCGCAGCTGCTTACGCCAGAGCCTTCACGGGCTCCTCCCTGGAGATCTCGCTGTCTGTCGCGCCCTGGCCTCGGGCCTCGGCGTGGCGGCGCAAGCCGTCGCAGCACTTGCACAGCAAGTCATCGATCCCGAAGTGATCAGTGATGACCACCCAAGGCTTCTTGATCGGCTTCCCCGTGTGGGTCTTCGGGTCGTCTTCGCAGCTTTCGAAGTCGATGGCACGGGGCAGCTTGCCCGTCAGCTCAGCGGCCGTGGAGTCCTTCTCCGAGTCCCAGCCATCGTAGTAGCCTGGCCATTCGAAGGACACGGCGCGCTGCCCCCCGAACTCCTTGCGGCGGATGCCAAGGGACTTCAAGGAAGAGCGACCATCTCTAATAATGCTTCCTGTCTTTCTGGGGCGGCGGCAATTTCCGGGGGCCGATCTCGGTGATGAGGCGCAGTGGGGTCCACGGCGTACCGGGTAAAGTTGCATGCGCCCCGATCTTGCGGGCCTCGTAACTGCGCGCTGGCGGAGGTCGTAGTTGGGGAGGCCGCGTCTGTTGACGGCTCTTACATTATCGGTCCACTTGTTGCTGGGCTGGAATGTCAGGGTTGCAGCACCACTCGTAAATAATAGCTTCATTGAAACTAGGAGTCGAACAGGATCTTGTAGTTGACTTGGCCAGACCAGTCTTCAAGGCCTTGTTGACCGTGCGCGGCAAAGTGCCGCTCTTGTTGGTGACGATGATCAACCGCTTGCCATCGGTGAGTAGAGGCTTCGTATCCGTCTTGAGCGCTTTTACCTTCATCTGTTTCTCCTCTACGGCATCAACCTTCTTCGGCCTGTTGTTCTCGCCGTTGAGCGCGACTGGGGTGCAGAATGCACAGTCAGGGCCGCGCCCGCGGTGGAGGCGTTCCACGTGGGGCTCGACGCCGCAGGCGATGCAGCCGTCCAGCGGCACGGTGACACAGGCCGTCATCGACGGCGCCGGCGCTGCCGCGGGCGCCGGCGGAATGGCTGCCGTAGAGCAGCAGGCCAGGGCATGCGGCACGGAAGCCATAAGTCTTTGTCTGGCGACGCGGCGTGGCTGCAGGCGCTCGGGCACGCGCAGCTCCGTCCTGGGGAAGAGCTTCGTGATGGGCTCACCCAGGGATTCGGCCTGGGTCGTGATGTTGACGTTGGGCAGGGCGCTCCTTTTGTTGATGGTGACTTTGGGCTCGGTAGCCTTCGGGCCGAACGCGTCGCCTGCCCCCTCAGTGGCGAGGCGCCCCGTCCGGCCGGAGTTCGATGGCGGGGTGACCCGCGCCGCTTGCCATTACTTTCTGGGAGTAGCTCCCGGTGCGGAGTTGCTCCGTCCAGGGCGAGATGTCGATCTGGGAGGGCCGGGCGAAGTCGCGGCTGCCCCCGACGCCGAAAACGGTTTTTTTTCTTTCGCGGCTGCAGAGCGCGAGCGGGGCGTGGGCGCGCGGCCTGGGCGGGGGCGCGCCGCTGTTCCCGAAGCGGTAGACTTCGTCTTCATCGACGGCCAACATAGGTCATGGCAATGATTGAGCGCGCATTCTGGAAAAAAAAGTATGGAAAACAAGTATGATTTACTCAAGCGAGGGAAGGATTTATTCAATTGCGTTGCCCACTAATCAAAATAATACAAGGCATCATGGAGTAAACGCAGAACGCGTTCACTAAATTCAGAAGCCGGTTTTCCAAATCCGAGGCCGTCTTTCTAAATCCCAGATTTTATCACTACCATGACTTGAGTGGCTCGATCATTCAGGCTCCTCTGGAATCTGATCTGCGAGCCTCATCTCGATGCGGTTGGCCCAGTTCTTCGCGCGCCACTTGAGCCCGGCGACGCAGAATAGGCAGGCCGCGTCGATCGCGTCGACCCCCTCATCGCTGGGTTCCTCGCCGTCGTTGGTGGTACTGGTCGTGGGCAGGTCGGGGATCACGCGCTCGGAGGCGAGCGTCTCTGGCGCCTGGGTAGCGGGCCCTTCGGGGTGCAGGATCACCTGCTCGTCGCCGATCTTGGCGACCTGTTCGGTGATGTTCTCTCGGCGATGAGAACGGCCTCTCTCACCGCCTCGCCCTCCTCCCTTGGGCGTGTCCTCTGGGGCATGCTTCCAGGCCCCTGATGCCCAGCGCTGCGAAGTCCCCTCGCGCTGGCCCCTGCGGGTTCTTGGCGGGGCGCCGCTTCAGCACGGACTTCCCGCGGCCGCTGCTGGCCTCGCAGGCCGACCGAATGGTCGCCATGGCCTCGGGGGTCGCGGCGAGCAACGCCGGCGCTGCCACCATGTTTGCCGACTCGTCGTCGTCCGAAATTTTACCGAGGTCGATATTTGAAGACCCAAGCGCGGCGCTCAACGCTTTGCTCGTGGCGGGAGATGTCCTGGACGCTGAACTCGGCGTCGCCGTCGCTCTTTCCTCCGCGCTCGTCTTTGCCCTCTGGCTCGGCGACGTCGGTGGGCCGTGCGCGACCAGATGGCCGCGGCCAGGTGTTGCTGGACTGCTGCGACCACGGGAGCGAAGGGGTCGTCGCGCCGCGGTCGGGCGCGTGGATGTCCCGGAACATGCGTTGAAGACCGCGTAGCTACTCTTATGCGCAGAGGCGAGAATCTCCCATCGCGTCCGTTCAAGCGACGGACTGCCCTTCCCCCCGAGGTGCGACGGTGGCGGGCTTCGCGCAGGGGTCAGTCGATTTTTTCACCTGGGCACCGCGCGCGAGTTCCGTCGTTCAGTCATCAGACCGTGGGCATATCTTATTTTGAGGCAACAGGGGTCTTGTGGCATTCTCAGGTCAGAGGCGCCCAGGACGCGGGGGTCGCTTATCGCGCGCAAGCGCGCCAGCCCACCGCATCTGAAGCAGACCCATCAACGCCCCCCTCCCTGGAAATTACGCTTCACCGTCTGAAGCTTCGGAGAGGCACGCCAAGGCACTTGTGGAGTGGCGTAGCGCTCCAACCATCATCTGGGCAGAACGTGATCTGGAAGCCTTGCTGGACTCCAGAAAGTGTCTAGTGTAAGGCCGGTCAGATGGTTTTCGTTGGTAGCCCGCTTCATGGCGCAGCGCGCCAATGCGCCACGTAAAGATCCCTTTTCGAAAATGGAGTCGGGCAGCTGTCCCGGCATGCTTCCAGCGGCGCCTCTTCTAGACATCCATCACATTCGAACCCCATGCGAGAGCGGAACGCGCATGTAGTTCGATTGTGACTGTTTTGTGTATTGCTTTTGGTTGTGGGGTTGGCGCCGGGTGATCATAGTCGCGGGGAATCTGCAGCGGAGGCGCCGTGGAGTTGTGGAAGCTCCAACGGAGGACGCGTCAATCTGTTAGGAAACAAGGGAGACAGTAGAAGAAGTGCGTTTCCCAATCTCAAGGTGCAATCAAAAAAAACAGAGAGCACATGTGTCCGCCCATGATGTTGAAACCGCCGCCGGTTTTCTCAACCTGTTTTTTTTTCACGATGTAGAACGTATGGCCGCGATCGTTGTTCACGCTTGCCCCGTATTCCTAGCAAGCTTCCGCGGCGCCTACGGCGCATATTTCAATAATATTGAATGTTGAGCGCGCGATGATTTTTGTTTTGTTTGTTTGGCTTCCAGCGTGGGGTTTTGTCACCTGGGCTGTTCGTGTTGTGGTTATGCTTTGTCGGCGCCGCGGGGCCAGGGACGTTTTAGCAGAGCACGCAATTGCAGTTGACGGGCGATTCGTACATAATGGGATTGAACATGCTAGACGGTTGTTTGCTCTCTGGCGCAACCTTTTAACAACGGCAGTCATGTGTTGCCAATTTTTGACGTTTCAATATGCAACACATTGTTTCGAGTGTTTTGGGTTGATGTGTTGTTGGCGTTTTATTGGCAAGCGTCCGCGGCCCCCACGGTGCTGATTGTGGAAGTTTTGTGCCCGCGAAGCCATGATGCTAACTCGCCCTAACTCTGGTACCCGCGTGTCGGTTGGTGATAGTGATACGTAAAGACGAGGCGTAATTCTGCCACATGTTGTACATGGTTGTGAAGCGTCTGGCATCTCGAGAGAGAGAAGAAGTATCAATGACACGCTGCCGTTGGAAGCCCATCCGCGTGTTACTCTTTCGTCTTTGTCGGAAGGCCTGGCGATTCGTCCACAGCAGCACGCCGATGGGTTGCCTGTGGCGGTGTGTCGTTGACGCTGTGTTAGCTCTTCTGGGGATCGCACAGTCGGAGGGCGCCCCGAAGAGTTGGGGGGAGGAGCGCGGCGCATGCGCAGGCGGCCCGCCGGCGGGGGGCCCGCCCGCGAGGGTCGCGGAGGGCTGCCCCACGCGGCGTGCCGAGCGAGCGGAGGCCCTTCGCCGCCCCCCCCTCCTTGGGGGGGGGGAAGCAGCGCACGACGTTCCGAGGAGCGGCGGCCGGTGCCTGCCCGTGGTCAGGCTCGTCGTCGTCGCCCTCCTTCTCCTCGGCCTCCTCCGCGTCCGCCTCCTGTTTCGCCCTGCTCCTCCGCTCTGGCCTCGGCCTCCCCCCTGGTCGCCTCGCACTCCCCGGGGGGGCAGCCTCGAGCTTCGGCCCCCAGTCCTGGCTCCCTGTCGTCCGGAGCGTCGTCCTCCTGCTCCTCCGCCTCCTCTGTTGCCGCTCCTCCGCGTCCGCGTTCCCTTCTCCTGCTGGTCCGTCGCCTCCGCCTCCCCACGGTCCCTGCGGCTGCCGTGTGCACAAGAGTAGGAGTTTCCAGGCGAAGGGCCGAGAACGAATTGCGGAGGAGGGAAGGGGGCGGGATGGCGGATGCGGGAGAAGGAGGAGCTGGAGCGGGAACAGCACGGATGTTGTGCGGAGGACGGAGGAGGTGGGGTCTATGCTGAGGAGGGGAGGGCGGTAGAACAGACAGGGGCGGGAAGGAACAGGCAGATTCTTTCACATGTGACGGGTCGTCGGTGCGTCGTGTGCGGTGCGTCGTCATCGGGGTTTCCCAGTATCATTTTCGGATTTGAGTTCTTCAGTCGTTATATCAAAATACGATTGTTGGAGTTGGTTCGCGCGGGGTTTTATTGGGATTTCGCAGCCAGGCCGTACAGACCATGCGTGGCTGAAGCAGGGAAAAATTGCTATCATCCACCTGCCGGCGTCCAGCCAACAAGGAAAGGGCTCGATTTTCGGCCCAGTCTTCTGCTACAGAGGAACAACAGCCCTGTCACGTGTCCTTCAGCAGCAACGGATGGGGCGCGTGGATTGGGCCTGGGGCCGCAGTGCGCGACCAGCTTTGCGCATGCACAGCTCTCCGCGTGCTCGCTCGAGTGTGCCATGCAGCAACTGGTGCACAATGCCCGAATCGTGCGCACTCCGGCGCTCAAGGATCGACGCCCCCAGCCCAGCCCGCAGGCGCAGCTCACGGACTCCCAGGCGGACGTGATCGCTTGGCTCGCTTTCAGGATGGGAACGGGCCCGTTCTGAGCACACTGTTCCCACTCCCCCTTCCCTCTCGCCTAGCGGCCCGCCCACTCGTTTTTGAGTTCGTTGATTTCGGGCAATGTCTCGATTCGCCAGCCCGGATTTGAGGAGAGTATGTCAGCAATTTGTTTGAACGTCCAGACGGCTGCGGCACTCCAGAAGGCAGTCCAGTCACCCCTGCCATCGTTGGCATGCAAGAGTACATCGTTGGCATGTGTCGAACACCCGCCCCAGAGGGCCAAGAGACAATGCCCTACCCTGACTTCCCAGAACCCCGCAGTCGGCCCGCAGACATCTACCAATACGCATGTTCCAGAAGTCCGAGCGTCACACGCGCTTCGTAGATGGGAAAGACCAGGAGGGCCGACGGGGCTCCACTACGAGACCAAGACTTCCCAAGAAGGAGTCACACGAGGAATGCAAGCCATAACCCGATCTCAACGATTTGGAGACATCATCGGGAATCACGAGTTCTCCGCCCAAGGTGGCCCCAAGAGGGCCTCGGATATCCCCGCCGTTATTTTGTTCAGCCTGGTCCTTTGGAATCCCTCACCCCGCTTTCCTCCTTCCGATCCCTTCTCGCCTCTCTCGTCCCCCGTCTGCCATCCCTCCTGCCCCATCCTGCACCCCTGTCTTGTCCCCTGCCCTCGCCTCCCCTCCCCTTCCGCACCCTGCCTCCGGCCCCTATATGGCCCCTTCGTCTGCCCCTTCTTCCTGCGTCCCCCTCCTGCTCCGCAGACACCCCCACTGGTGGCCAGCCGCCTACAACCCGAGAGGACAGATGAAGGGAGCTCGAGAGCTCGGCAGGGCCGCGGCGAGGCAGAGGCATCCCGTCTGAGGCTGGGCGTCGTGGCGTCGTCGCCCGGCCACCCCCAGGGGGCCTGGTCTATCGGCCCAGGGCCAAGTGGCCCCCTTGCAGACCGACCCCCCTCCTGCTCTCTCTCTCTCTCTCTCTCTCCCCGCGCAACTTCTCCGGCCCATCTGCACACCTCGGCCGGATGCGAGGGAATCGTCGTTGCAGGGGGGCCGTTTGGTTGCGCCCGACGTGGCGAGGAATGAGAAGAAGAGAACGCGATGGGAGACGGAGGTCGGTCGATCAGTCGATCTTCTCGGGTGACCCAGTCTGCTGAGCCCTGCTGTGGGGCTTGAGAGCCACAATGGCGACTTTCAGCCCAACAACCGGGCTGCTCGACAGCCCACCACCCACACAAGTGACTCCTCCACCCGAGCACAGACACACCCTAACACCTATCATCCCCTCACTTTGACAGGATGTGGCGGCATGAAGCCACCCGTGCACATCAGCAGGAGGGAGGAGGAGGAGGAGGAGGAGGAGGAGGAGGTGGACCTGTCTGGGGAGGGGGAAGCTGTCCCCACCGTGTTTGGGAGGGATGGGGGGCGCGGCGACGCGAGGGGCAACGAGCAGACCATCGCCCGCCACATGCGCGCCGCGGGGACGCTCAGGCCCGGCCCGGGCAGCTCCCGAACCCCTCCGCCCACGCTCATCGGGAGCGGAAAAGAGGGGGGTGATGACTAGGGGGGGGTGGATATCATGGCGTGGGCCATGATATTTCCCCAGATCTCATGGCGCCCCTTCTTATTTCATTACGTCCCTGGGCCCCCCTCTGGGCTGCGCACATGCCGCCGGTCATGATTTGCACCCCCCCCCTCTTGGACACCCCCCTCTTGGCCGCTCCCGACCTTGGTCGGGTGTGGCCTCCTCTGCTGGATCGGCCGCGTTCGCTCTGCCTGGGCCCTCCCCTCTCCAGGCACGTGGCTCATGCCCCCCGTGCTGACCACTTCGACGTTTGGCATCGGCCCAGGGGCGTGCACTCTTCGCCTCCCCTGCCCCTGCCTTTCCCCGTGGCCTGTTTCTGCGCGGTGCGGCCGATGCGCTGGTGTGTCCCCCCCTCCCATCATCACCCCGCCTTCTCGCCGCGGCACCTCCCCTCTTGGCGCCAGTCTCTCGACCCAGGGGCTGGTCCTCAGCCAGGTGGTCGCTCGTCCTCCTTCTCCGCCCTCCTCCTTACCTTCCTCTTTCTCCTCCACCCGCCCTCCAGCATCCGTCCTCCTCCGGTCTCCTCGTCATCCTTGGACCAGGTGGTCTCGTTGCAGTCAGTCTGTATCCAGCGTGCAATGTGTTCCGCATCTTTTTGAACAGGTTTGCAGATACCGACCAGGTATCATAGTGAAGTGGCCGCACAGTCTTGCACTGACCCTCGGTGTGGGTCATATTCCAACTTTGGCTCCCCCTGAGCTTGCAGCAGCTTCACGGAGCGAGGGAGCTGCTGTTTCGGTTGCGGCCCTGGCTCGAGACCTTCTCAGAGTTCCGCCACGAACGATACTTGCCACAGTGCGCAACAGGTGCAGATGCATGGGGTGAGGGCGGTTCCTCTTCAGACTGTCGGTAGGGTCCGCCCGCCCGACCCGACCCGACCCGCCCGTCAGGGTCCGCCCGCCCGACCCGACCCGACCCGCCCGATAGGGTTCGCCCGCCCGACCCGACCCGACCCGCCCGTTAGGGTTCTCGCGTGTGAACAGGCACCACACTGTAATGTCCCGACCGACCGACCCGACCCGCCCGCTAGGGTCCGCCCGCCCGGGTCTCTCGCCCGATACCTCCATGGTTTCGAGGGCGCCACCGAGAGCGCGCCCCGCAGCTGCTCGGAGGGACGCTGCCTCCCCGTCCCCGTGAAGCACACCGGGGCCCCCCGGAGCGAGGCCGCGCGCGATCGCCGTGCACGGCGGCAGGCCCGTGGGGCGGCCGTGACGAGCGGGGGAGTGCGCGCGGGGGCGCACGGGGAGTGGACCACGGGACTGGTAGGGTTCGGGCCGGGCCAGCGGGGGGGATTGGGAAAGGGGGGGGTACGAAATTTGAGCTTGTTTTTTTTGGTTTCAGGCAAGTTTACTTGCACGGCGTTCGCCCCCCCCCCCCCCCCCCTCGCCCCTCTTCAAGCGAATACTAGCGTGCAAGTGCCTTTCGACTTGCGTGATTTCCGCGCCCCCCCGAACGTGCGAGTCGTTTGCGGCTTGCTTCAGGCTCAGCCCCCCCCCCCGTCCATGCAAGTAAATTTGCCAGAGTCTAAAAAAAAACATGCCCTTTGCTGCATGCAGCTGGTTTCGGCCTCACCGAGGGGCCCATTCCTCGATACATAGCCGCCTCCGGCGCCGGGAGGCGCCGGGAAAATCAGCTACGTGAGCTGATTCTCAACCCCCTTCTTTGCTATCCCCCCCTTTCGCCCGACCCGAATGGTGCACCCAGAGTGGGGGGTGGACAGGACCCGGGGCTGGACCCAAGCGGTGTTTTTGGCGATTTCGTGGACCGTTTTCGTTTCGGCTTCGTTTTGCGGTAGAGGCGGGCTCGAGACAGAAGCGAGGGGAAACGAAGACAGAACGAGAACGAAAAACACCGTTTAGGTTCAGCGTTGACAGAAGCCCCACCCTGACACGTCGATTAGTGAATTGTCCGTTTTCGGTTCTCGAGGGGGCGCCGCGGTCGTCATGTTCCAGGCTCGCGCCCGCCAGGTGTGGGCCCGAGGTCGTTTTCACTGAACCACGTTTTACTGAAGGGGTTCTGTCCATCCCCGACGAAGTGCTCCAACAAGTGGCGCGAAGAGCTGGGGGTCGCCCAGGGCCGCGACCCGATCGGGGTCTCCGTGCTGAGGTTCGAGGCCCGAGGCCCTGTCGAGCCTCGTCGTGCTCGGCCTCCTCTTGGAGGCTGGCGTCGGGCCCGCGGGCCGCCGGGCGTCGATGCGGAATGGAGAGTCGGCCATGGTGAGCCCCGAGTTTTCTTGCAGGCCCCCTCGCGTCGTGAGACACCTGCCCATCGGTCGTTGAAAGTTGGTATCCTGGGAGTCCCATCCTCCAGTCTAGTCTAGGGCGCCTTCCTCTGCTTCGACGATCGAGTGGCTTCACCTTTCCGCCCTCTTCGAGGGGCGGGCGGGCACCCAGTCTGCTTTCAGCGCCTTCCTGCTTCATGTTTTTTCTTCTTCTTCTTATTATTATTGCGATTAGTGTTAGCATTATTATTATTCTTATTATTATTGCTATTAGTATTATTATTATTATTCCGACCGATGGGTGCATTGGGGGCCATGCCAATAAACGTCTTACGTGCCGCCAGGGTGCCCATGGTTTCTTGTGTTTGGATGGTTTTGCTACTGAAGGGGTGATGTTCACCAGCAGTCAATTGACGTCCTGGGGACTCAGGGTTGGGCTTCTTGTAAACGGTTTCTTGTGGACTGGCCTCCACTGTATTGCGGCATCGTTGATGCAGCCTGCGCTTAGTTACTGTGGTCCCCTCTTCGCTCCTCTCAGGGGCAACTTGGCCCCCAATCGCCCATTCATCACCGATTGGGACCTGATGGCCCACACCGCCCAGGAACGCGCGCATTCGCGATCGAGAGCCCACCGCCGACCTATCGGCGATGTCTCGCCGCTTCCAGGTCGACGCCCCCCCCCCCCACCCACGGGGATCGGGCCAGAGATGGGATGGAACCATTATAAGAAAGAGATGGAGAGGAGGAGGAGGAGGAGGAGGAGCAGGAGGAGGAGGAGGAAGAGGAGGAGGAAGAGGAGGAGGAGGAAGAGGAGGAGGAGGATGATGAGGAGGAAGAGGATGGCGACGGCTGCGGCGACCAGGCAGGCAGCCGCGCGCCCGGGCCAGGCCGGCCGCGCCCGCGCGCCCTCGCCTGCCCTCCACCTCGCGGCGCCCCCTGCCGCGCGACGAGGCTCCTGGTCGCTGCCCCCGTGGAGGCAATCGCCGCCGAGGGGCCGCAGGCGCCCTCGTCGTTGCCGCCGCCGCCGCCGCCGCCGCCGCCGCCGCCGCCGCCTCCGCCGCCGCCGTCGTCGTCGTCGTCGTCGTCGTCGTCGTCGTCGTCGTCGTCGTCGTCGTCGTCGTCGTGGTGGTCGAGGCGGCTCGAGGTCTTTACTCCACGTTTGGGCCGTTCTGCATCTTCTGGGGGTCCCGTCCTCCTCTACCTCTGCCTCCCTTCCTCCTCCCCCGCATCCTCAAGATTTCATCTTGCCACTCTGCATCATTACGCATCCCTCGTTCTCCCCCCCTTTCTACCATTTCTTGCTCGACCTCGTCCTCCCGTATCGTCGTCCTCTTTCGCATTTCTTCTGGGGATTGCGCTTCGAACTCGCAGATGGGCGCGGCGAGGGACATCATCGAAACATTGTTGACGCTTCGAAACATTGCTGACGTACCGGTTGCATCTGGGCAGGGTCAACTTGGAGCAGACAGGGCAGCAGCCAGCCGACATGATTGCACGGCTCCAGAAGTTGTTTGGCGGTGCCTTCAACGGGATCTGGTACAGCTACACGCAGACGTTCCCGCGCAAAGGCAAGCCGAAAAGCGACCCCCGCTTTAACCATGAGCAGATCTGTAAGGATTTCCTGGATTCCTGGCGTAGGGCGGGCTACGACGCCTATGCTATGGAGAAGAAGCTGGGGCTCAACGTTGACTGGGAAGCCATCCGCGAGAGACATCCGACACGCCTCTGGCAGAGGCTCACACCGTACAGAGGGCTGGCGCTCCACTTCCCACCAGCAACCGTGGGGTCAGCAGGCAGACTGGTCTTGGCAGGGAGGCTGGCAATCCTGGCAGGATAACGACTGACACGACGGGGGCAAGCGCGGCAGGAAGCACAGCGACAACGCCGACCATGACGACAAGCGAACAAGGTGGAACTAGGTCTCCGCAGCAAGGGACCACCCGCCCGAGATCCTCTCTCAATGGCGGTGTCTGTAACCCCTGGCTAATCTTTCAGCATGTCTCCCACCCTCTACCCACCACCAGTGCGACCGTTAGTCGTCCCTGGCTCCCCTCACTTCTGCTGTACGCCCTCGGGTGGGCACCTCCTCTCTCCCCGTGGCGGTTCGTCCCGCCCTCCTCCCCCCCCTTTTCTCACCAACCTGGCGACCGTTAGTCGTCTCTGGCAGCTTTCCCAACGTTTCGTCTCGCCTACGGCCTGGAGGGATTCCCCTATCGCGCCCAGCTAGACGGCTTCGTGGTGGTAGCATGCTGCCGACGACCCTGGTTGCCACAGCGCCAGGACGGCCCCCATCCTCGCCACGCGAGTTGATCACGGCGCGGCCCCCAGCGGCAGCGACCATTAGTCTTCCCTGGCAGCACTTTCAGCATTGGCGTCGCCTGTGGTCCGAAGGGTCCCCCTCATGCCAGGCAGCAGTCATATAGGTGGAGCGTGCTCCCGCCGACTGAGGTCGACCACGGTGCCTGGTCAGCCACCCACCTCTTGCGTACAAGGGGGCTTGGCCTCGGTGCTGCCCCCCACAGCAAAGCGCACAATCGGCGGACAAATGCAGTCGACTCAATGCGCTGCACGGCGTGCAGCATCTCTACCAGCGATTGCCTGGCACACCAGCTCTCACCCCACCCGGCAGCAGTGACCCGCAGCGCCCACCGGCTGCTGGCCCCTCGCCCTTGAGATGCCCCCCGGGCGCCGTCAATACTGGGTTCGCTGATCCTGCTGGGGCGGGTGCAGCGCGCCTATCGGCCACGTCCGCGACTGTAGTGTGTTTCACTCGGATCGACGCCTGGACCTCGTCACGGCCTGACCTGGTCCCTCGGCCTCGGCCCCCTGGACTGCTTCGGTCCCCGTTCGGCCACTGGCTTGGCCTCCCATCCCCTCGGGGACCTGGCCCCCAGTCGCCGCCAATACCGGGCGCGATGTTTCCGCTGGGGCGGGACGCGCCGTGTCTCACGACCCTGGCCGTTACTGTTTTCACCCTGGTTTTTGCCCGTGCCCCGCCAAGGCTTGGGGTTTATTTGGCTTTGGCCTTTTCGTGAGGTCTACGAATCACGCGTCTTGACCAGTTCCCGTTCTTGTGTGTTCACACCGGACCCTGGTCCCCAGGCACCGGTCGGTTCGACCGTGTTTGGTCTTTCTGGTCTCTGCCCTGACCCTGCCATGGCCTGGCGTGGTCTCCCTGGCACTGGCCCTTGCGTGGCGCCATCGGTGCACGCGCCTTGATCAGCTCTGGCGCTTGTGCTTGCATTCCTCCGGACCCTGGTCCCCAGCCACCGTCAATTCGGCCGCGTTGGCTCTTTCTCCGACAGTGGCGTTGTGATTCGATCCCATCTACAGTGGCGGAGGCGCCCGCCGCCTGGCTGTGCATTCTGTCTGCTTCGTGGTTTCGCGTGTTTCGGCAGTCAGGTCCGCGCGTTCTGACCAATTCTGGCTGTGCATGCACTACCCTGGCTTGGTCCGCCGCTGGCCCCTGGGACGCTGGTTCTCGCAGGAGTGGTTCAGCATTCTTGTCCAGCCTGTCAGTCCCCTGGCGGTTCGTTCAACGTGCCTCCGGCGCCCTGTGGCGACAAGGCTTAATTCTCGTGCTTGGTGATCTCGCTCCCATGGTACTCGCACGCTGCATCTCCCTGGCCGCCTCCGCAGCTGGCAGCTTCCACTCCCCGGTGCAGCTCTGCCTCGGCGCAGCTCCCCCCCGGCGGTAGATTCGCTAGCTAGCTCGGCGCGCGCGCCGGCAATTAGGGCGTCCGCGGCCCGAGCGACTCTACCGATGCTGCTGGCGCGTTCGCCGCAGCCGCGAAAAAACAGTATCCCCACCAGGCCATCCAGAAACGATGCCCAGGGGAGTTGAGGTGACCATGGGAGTGGGGGAGCACGCAGAAGAACAAAGGCCGGGGAAGCCGTCCGATACCCCAAGAAGGGGAGGATGGTGGAGGAGAAAGAGGAGGAGAAGGCGGAGGAGGGCGAAGAGGAGGAAGGAGGAAGATACAGTGGACAAGGAGTAGGAAAAGGAGGAGCAGGAGGAGAAGGAGGAGAAGGAGGAGAAGGGGCATCTTGGCGAGCCCAGGGTCGTCGTTGAGCGTCTTGGGTGCTTCGGGGGCCCTTTTGAAGCCCGTTGGGCGCCTTTTGGCGGCATCTAGGGCGCCTCTTGGGACCGTCTGGGCACCTCTTGGGGCCATCGTGGGGCGCCCTTGGAAACTTTAGGGGCGCTCTTGGGGCCATCTGGGAGGACATCGACAATTTTGAGGGGAGCTCCAATTACCCCCCCCCCTTGGGGAGCCCCAAAAGTCGCCTCTTGGAACGTTCCTGCGGCGTTATTGGAGCGCTCTTGGGCGCTCTTGGGGCCGTTTTGGCGCTTTCTTGGGTCTCTCCTGGGGCTTTCTGGGGCCATCTTGGAGCCATATCGAAGCCTCGGATGGCCATCGGAAGCGAAAGGGCGAGACAGCAACATATCGTGATTTTTTTCGGTTTGGGATGTTGGGTTCTTGGGGGCCTCCGTGGAGGTCTTGGAGGCCTCATGGAACGTTTTTGGGGCCTCTTGGAGCACGTTAGGAGCCGACTTGGGGCATTCTGGGCTATCTTGAGTCGTTGTTGGGGTCATTTTGGGCTCTCTGAGGCCCTCTTGGAGCCATCTTGGGCGAACAAGTACCCTCTGCCACCTCGCGGGGCGCCCCGTCCAGGTCCAGGGGAGGGGGCAGAGGGGATGGGTAAACCCCTCCCTAAAGCGGGAGAAGAGGGTTGGAAGGGGAAACTCCTTAGACCACCCACGTCCAGAGGGCTGGTGGGATTGCCACGATGGCAAAGAGAGCGTTCGAGCTTGGTGTCCCACCCGGTTGCGAGGTCAGGCTTTGTGACCTTGTGACAGCTCCCACACTGGACAGATCCCTTTATCACTGCCGCCCACACCCCACGCGTCCCTGGTCCTGGGGCCACAGGGCTGGGTCAGCTTATGGACCTCGGCCACTCCACTACCACTAGACTCGCTCCCTTTTCCATCCTGAACCCCTCGAGCGAGACAACGCCGACGGGAGTGCTGCAGTCTTTCCAGAGCCATTTGCGAGAGCATTAGCGGGTTGCGGGCATCAGCGGGTTGCGCTAAGCAGATTTCACGACATCCAGACACGCACACAGAGGTCTCGTGCCACAGACACTGCGGCTTTCCCGCATGGGTTCCACGCAGGCGAGTCCGCGTGATGGGTGACCGTCAGCAGGTGCTCTCTGCGTGACCGAGCTTGGGATCCGGGCACGGGGCCTGCTCGTTATGCTCGCCCATGAGCATCATCATCATCATCAGCATCATCATCTGAAAGTAATCATGAGCAGCACCAGCGCCAACATCAACATCATCAGCATCCTCATCGTCATCATCATAATCACCATAATCAGCAGCATACTAACAGTCATCATCATCAGCATCTGAATCATCATCATCAGCATCTGAATCATCATCATCATCATCACTACCATCATCATAATCATCTTCATCGTCAACACCAACATCAGCAGCATCATCATCAGCGTCATCATCGTCATCGTCATCAACACCATCATCAGCAGCATACTAATAGCCATCATCATCAGCATCAGCATCACTACCATCAGCATCATCATCAATACCAATATCTTCATAATCACCAGCAGCATCATCAGAGTCATCGTCATAATCAGCTGTCATTATCATCATCGTCGTCGTTTGCATCATCATGATGGTGATCATCATCAGCATCGTCGTCGTCACTATCGTCGACAGCACCATCATCATCAACATCATCATCACCATCATCATCATTACCATCATTATCATCAGCATCATCATCCCACCTCCCGTTCTCCTGCCTCATCCTCCTCCCGCCCTCCCTTCTGTCTCCTCATCCCGCATCGTCTCTTCTCCTTATCCCTCTCTCCCTCTCGGCTTGGATGGAGGGACGAGGGTTAAGGGGAGGGAGAAGGAAGGCGAGGGAGAGAGAATGAGGGAGGGAGCAAGAGAGGTAGCGAGGAGGGAGTGAGGGATGCAGGGAGAATGGATGGGAGGAGGGGGAGGGAGAACGTGGGAGGTAGGGGAGAGAGGGGGGAGAGAGGGTTGCATGGAGAGAGGGAGGAAGTATGCAGCAGGAGAGGAACGGAGTGGGGGGAAGGCGGGGGGAGAAATGAGGATGAGGAGGAGCGGCAGGACAAGTTGCAGCAGGAGCAGGAGGACGGGGGGGGCATGCTGCGCTCGCTGTCTGTGCATGTTCGAGCTCTCTATATTCAGTATCGCTCTTTTCCAGCGGGTTAAGCCACAGACGTGGGCTACACTGCTGTTGTGTTTTTCATTACGGGCGACGAAAGGGGCAGCCTCAGGATAAGCATGACTCTGGTCAGACATTCTCGGAGTATTCTGGAGCTCCTGGAACAGGTGAGGCCTTTGGAGGCTTCGGGAGGAGCCGGAATGAACATCAACACCTCCCTCCTCTTCTCTCCTCCTACGCCATTGTCCGTCCTTGTTCTCTCTCACCCTCTCCCTGTCTCTCTCCCTCTCTTTCTCTCCTGCTGCGCGTCTCCGCACAGCCTCTCCGTCTTCTTCCCTGTCTTCAGGGACATCTTCAGGGACAGCGAAGAGGGGGAATCGGCACCCTTCCGCCCATTCATCACCGATGGGACCTCGACACCATAGCACACCCCGCTCAGGAGCGCTCGGATCTGCCATCGGTGGCCCAGGGCCGATCTGTCGGCGACGTCTCGCCGATTCCAGCTCGACGTTTCCGAGACATCCGCGCGGACCTCCAAGTTTTCATGTTTCTGTCATTCTCCTTTCCCCTCACGTTGCCCCTCATGTCTGCATCGCCCAGGCCCTGGCCATCGAGCCGGGCGACGTGGTGGCTTGCGAGGCGGGCTCGACAGCGGGAAGTAGTCGTCGTCGTCGTCGTCGTCGTCGTCGTCGTCGTCGTCGTCGTCGTCGTGGGTCTGTGGGGGCCGCGGGGGGGGCGGGCACGGTGCCGACGGCGACGAGGGCGGCGGAGGCGGCGGGGAGGTCAGGAGGAGGAGGACGCGGGTGGGAGAAGGGGGGAGGGGTCGGGGACGAGCGCGATGAGTAGGAGTGAGAGGAGGTGGATGAGGAAGAGGAGGAGGGAAGGGGGCGAGGGCAAGGACGTGGAGGAGGAGGAGGAGGAGGAGGAGGAGGAGGAGGCAGGGGGAGACCGAGGAAATCGGGAGGAGGAGAAGCGAGGGACGAGGTACGAAGCATGAGAAACCAGGGAGGAGGGAACACGGCCGAGGAATGAGGCGAGACAAACAGCTTTCGAGTGAGGAGCGGCAAGAAGGGAGCATCAGGATGAGGATGAAGATTGCTGACGATGAATAAGTGAAGAGGTGGAAGAGGATCAGCATACAGTCCCAGTCATTCGCATCATCCCGCACCATGCCCCTGCCACATCTCCCCCTTCCTCGCCGTAGCTAATTCTAGCCCTCCTCGTTATTTCATGTAGGTCAGTGCTGGTCCTACGAAAACTCTGTATATCGTTATCTTAGCTGTCCCACATCAACCTGGCCTGATCCCACTACCTAGGTGCTGCCTCTGCCCATAGCTTTCAACACACATCATGGATATAGACCGACATATTTCAATACCAAAGGTCAGGGCAGCCAGCCCGACTACATCATCATACCCAGGTGCGCTTTACCCACGGTACGAACGGCAGGACCTCTGAGGACGATGGGGCGAGTTTTTCAAGTCATCGCATCGCGCGCACCCAGGCATCATGTTCCCGTTCATGCTCGTCTGGTTTATGAATGTGCCGACGCGCTTGGGCTGCCGATCCAGGTTTTCGACCGCCCCAGGCTCGGATTCGGTCAATCTCAGCACGGGTGGGACAGAGATGCACTCATGGACGGCCTGCGTAGAGGGACTCACAGAACAGACTCCCAATCGGGATTGGGCGCACTTGCTGCAGGTGATGGGGGCAGCAGGGCCCGGGCATTACATGCAGCGCCTTGCCCCCTGGGGCGATTGCCAAACTATTGCGGATCGCGTCAAAGAGTTCATGCTTCAGCGACGGCAGTTCAGAGAACAGCCCGAAGCAGCGGTGCGCACCAATGGGGTAGCCAGCGCCATTCAGGAGCTGAAGGACAGCAGCCAGGTGCTCCGCAAGATACGTCGCAGGTACCTGGTGCAATGGGGACAGGACATCACCGACGAACCCACCCACCCTCACACCCAGGATCGCAAACCAGAAGTTACTAGATTGTCAAGACTGCCGTCCGCGAGGGGCACTGGTCCCCAGATCCGTAGATGCAGATGCGCAGCTGCGGCCACCCTTGCTCTTGGGACCTGAAAGCTGGGTTCCAGCTACCTTCTTGCCAGAGAGGTTTCCAGACCATTATGACTGATTGTTTTCTTGTTTTTGAGACGGAGGATCTCTTGCATCATCCTGGGACCGGGGCAGACACAAGGCATGCGCCTTTTTCACGAACGAGGAGCTCCAGTGAGTCACCGAGAAAATCCAGCGCAAATGCAGATAGCTTCGGGCAGCTCGTAAGCGGATGGCAGCCCCAACGTGGTCTTTCCCCTCTGGTGCTCTTCTGGGTACTCCTCGTACCCCTTCAGAAGGATTGCCAATTTGCTCCGAGGCTCACGCCCCAAGATCGACCAGATGTGGCTGACATTGGATTTGAAAGTGTTTCGTCATCGCGTGCGTCGATGTGGGCAGGCTCCTGTTCTGTGGCATTGTTTCGCACAAGGATCGCCATCCACTTTTTAAAACGGCTCGCGCGCGTTCTCTGCCTGTTCGGCGAGGCCTCCACCTTGGCGGGGCTCTGCCCTCGCCAGATAAACCGCGAGCCTCTCCCTGCGCGCGGCTGCGCTGCAGACGGGCGGCGAGGGGCGCGCAGGGTGATCCGGCAGAGGTTGAGCAGGCGCTTCCGCCGTCTTGCGGCAGAACGGGCCATCGAGACGCCGGCGGTGCCGACTGGGGCCACCTGGCAAGCGCGAGTCAGGCCATCACGAAGCCCCGGGAGTTACAGAGTGGGGAACAACGATGCCGCAGATTTGCCGTTGCCTTCCGAGGTCGTTCCAGATTCCCATTCGCCGAGCTACATGCGGGAGTTTTTCCGTGGGAGCCGTTCGCCCTTGAGGTTTCCACTGACGACGCCGACGCCGTTTATTGAAGGCGGATAGCTTAATTTCCGCAGGCGGCGCAGATTTGGAAGCCATCGAGTTGGCCCTTTCGTTTTGCACATAAGTGGGCGACTACGCGAAGACGTTCGTTTCGGACTCGCGAGCGGCGAGCAGTCACGGTTAGCTCAGCTGGAGCCCCCATTCCTATAACGCCGTATTTTCTGAGCGCCCCTCAGCAGCAACTACCTCATCGACCCCGCCAGGAACGAGATTGCGCTCGCGATGTTCGGGGCTGGCTCGCAGATTGGCCGCGCGGAAATTTCAGGCTCAGGCTCTGCCCTGTGTTGGCGTGCCTAGTGACCTCGCCCAGATGCAGGGCGACATGATCCGCTCGGATCGCACCCTCGAGCTTCCAGCTGGGCTAGCAGCTAGACGTGCAGGATATCGTAGCATGAGAAAACTGGCCGTCGCGCGGCACCCCGCCCGCGAAAAAGAGGCCCTCGTTTCTTCCGCGAGTTCTCGTGCCAGCCGCCCCCTGCAGGGGAAGCGTTCACTCCGACGCAGACGCACATCCTCAAGCTACGACCACGAGTCTCATTTTCTGCCAGGAGGGTGATTGGGGGGGGTTGCGTTCGAGATGGAGGGCCGCGCGGCTCTGGCTTCCGATTCGCAGGTGCATCGTTATTGGAGAGTGACACCGATTGAGCTTGAATTGGGACCCAGGGGGATCCGCGGCATCAGCAGCGGGCGTGTAATCAAACAGTTCGTTTTGCAAGATGTGGCGCGCTCCTAGCTAGTTCGCGCATCGAGCAAGCCAGCCCCTCAGCATCGTAAGGACTTCTTCTTTGGCCACCAGAAGCCCTCGGGCCCCCAGAGGCCCAACGAGACGATGGAGAACGCGGGCGCGCGGTTCCTGGGCGCCCCAGAAGGTTCCAGCGCGTTGGGCAATTACCCGTTCATCTACATAGTCATCACGGGCCAGAAGCGAGGTGTTGGGAGGTCGGCGGCGAACAGCCAATGTTTCGAATGTGACAGCGAGTTTGAGAGCAGGAGCTCAGCATGTAAAGCACGTGGAAGATTCTCCCATAGTGGCAAATGTCTGGCCAGAGTTAGCAACACGACGTTTAGGTCTCCAGCACCATTGGTTCCCGGTTGTCCGTCGCGCGAGGCTCAGATCGCCTCCGCCCCCCCTCCCCCCCCTCAGTTTTGCCCAGCGCGCGCGTTCTCACTTCGCCTTCGTCCCGCTGTGGTTCGCGAGCAGCCACGGCCAGGGCTCCGACGCGGTCTTTTGGAAAGCGCAACTCCTGGCAGGCAGCGGGAGGATACGACCGTCGCACTCGCTTGGGGGGGGCAGTCGTGAACCTGGCGCGCCGGCAGCTCCAGGGCAAAGGCGCGGTGGCGGCCCTGCTCGCGATTTTGCGCAGGTTCCCTTTCGCCAGCGCGCGAGGTCTCGCGGGGCTCAAGAGCGCCACCTATATTTGCTTTCTACGCCCAGCGGCAGCGTCGTTCATCAGAGCGACGCAGATCGCGATCGACGGGTCGCCGCCGATGACAGCGCTCTCTGAACTGCAGGCGCGCGCGGATGCAGCGCGGCAAGGGCAACGTTGGAGCGGCTCCCATGGGGGCATTGGGTCGAGAGGCGGATCGCTTTATCCAGCTCTGCGGCCTTGGAGAGAATCCTGCTCCAAGAGCTGCAGCGAAACCCTGTGCGAGCAGTTCGCTGATTTCTGAGGCTACAAGAAGCAGGCAACCGGCGCGCCTGGTTTCGATTCAGAATTCATTTCGGATGTTGGAACTGGCGCAAAGGGTCCATCTCGGGCACAGGGAGTTAGAAGCTCTCCGTAGGAGATCCTCCGTAGAGGCTCTTCAGTTAGAAGCCAGTTTTGCACCGCAGCTCTGGAGGCAACACTTTCGAGGCCCCCTGCAGTGAGCCCCATGGAGTTTAGGACGGTCTCCACGAACCTCGCCCACTCTTTTCGTTCGCTGCTGATGCGCGCGCCTCGAGTGCGCTGCTTGCACCGGCTGTCGCTCCGTTGTCCGAGCGGGTCCGTATCGAGTCTGACCAGGTGAAGTTTGTCACGTAATGTCATTGCCGCTCAGTTGCCCGCTATCTCTCCGCCCTCTTCCTCGTTCCCGCGGCAAGTGCTGCTGCCTGCTCCCGTCGTCTTCTGGCCTCCTGTGTCGTGTGTGGTGTGCGTGCGTGTGTGCGTGTGGCGTTGGCGGTGACCTGTTCCTTATCGCCGGTCGTTCCCCTTCGTTCCCTTGTCGTGTCGTTGTTGGGGTGTGGCCGATGGTTGAATTGGGGGAGACTTCCGACTCTCTCACTTTGCGAGCTTGCCGCTGGGAGGACAGTTCCCGCGTTTGCCGCCACGGGTTTGTTTCCTGGGACGGTCTTGCTTCGGGACAGTGGTTTCCCCCAGCGAGGCTGTAGACTAGAGCCCCGTGTGATTCGCAGATCACGTTACATGCTACATATTTGATGCTCGCTTCACAACGTGTTGCTTTCCAGGCGTCAGTCCTCCTCCTCCTTTTCCACTCTTATCCTCCCTCCTCCTCCTCCTCCTCCTCCTCCTCTCTCCTCCTCCTCCTCCTCCTCCTCCTCCTCCTCCTCCTCCTCCTCCTCCTCCCCCACCTCCTCCTCCTCCTCCTCCTCCTTTTCCTGTTCCTCCTTTTTGTTCCTCCTCCTCCTCCTGCCCCATCCCCTTCCTTCATCCTCCAGCCGCTGAAGGGCCACGGCCGCCCGCTACGATCTCGAGAGGGCCGCGCTCCCGGCGCGCACAGCAGCGCTTCGGCCCGCCTCCCTGCTGTTCCCGGCTCCAACCGGCCGCGGGGGGGACAGGCTCGGAGCGTCCATGAGGAGGCCTCGCGGCCTGCCCGCTTCCCCCCCGCCCACTTTGCACGGTCGGTCGGCTGGCCAGCGGTCGTTCGGCCCCGAAGAGCACGGGGATCAGGGGGACCGAAATGGATAATGTGGGATGACGATGAATAAATGACCGGGGGTCGTGTTGCGTCTGCGACGCCCCGGAGGATGATTCGAAAAAACGGGCCGCGGGTTGGAAAACTATGTTTTAATCGTTCTGCCCTTGCCGTCCTCGGGCGCGCGCCCGGGCAACCGACGGGCCAGACGGAGCCGAAGCGGAGGGTTAGGAGGGAGTGGTCAAGGAGAAAGGAGCGGGGGCAACAGCAGCGGGATGCAATTACAACGACGAGCGCATCGGACCTGTAGGTACCATGAGCTGCAATAGCAAGTGGTGGACAAGGAGGTACAAGACCCAACCATGTGCAGCTTGGAGTACCAACATGCGAACCCTGCCACTGTGGCCTTCGGTAGAGCTCCCTATGCGGCCGCGAAGCGTGTGAGGGGTGCGCCAAAGTGGCCCGAGGCCGCCATTCGGACCCTGCCACTGTGGCCTTCGGTGGAGCTCTCTATGGGGCCGCGAAGCGTGTGAGGGGTGCGCCGACGTGTAATAGACATATGTTTGAATCGTCCTTCTTACGTTGTGAAATCAGATAATTAGAAAGCAAACAACTATTTGTTTATCGTTCCCCCTAATTATTCGTCATACTGCATTACGGGAGCAGCGGGCGCAAAGTCCAACAGCAGATATTGCCCATTCTGAGCAGGATTCCTTGTCGGCGTCGCTGCGATCGTTGTCCATATGAGACACAACCTCGCCTGCCAAACAGCGCCCGCTGTCGGTTTTGGACGTCAGGTTTTGTTTGGCATCGTGCCCATTTTTTCCGTACGCATTTCGGGCGTCCACATAGGAGCAGCAGGGCGGCGGGAGATAATCGCAATGCGCGGCAGGATTGGCCTGATAGGCCCCAGTTCTTGCGCGTTTTTATTCGTAATGCTGTTGAGCGACGCTTCGCCCGTAGCGTCCGTGAGCCTGCACGCGACCGCGTGCAGGCAGCGAACACAGTGCCTCCTCGGCTGCGGCGACGAGCGCTGTGGAGGTCGGACAAGGGCAATCTGATGGTGGACTCCTGGTCGCTCGCTCCTCCTCCTGACCAACGCTGCGTCTGGCGCAGGCTGGCATTCCATCCTCCTCGGGGCCGTTCCGCGCCTGAGAGAGCACGCGCCCCAGAGGGGGCCACTACTGGCTGACAGCGCCAGGACGCAGAGACCGCCGCCGCCGCCGCCCCCTCCCTGCCCCTTTTCTTTTCGCTTGGCCCCCCCCGTCCACGCAGACAGGCCAGTGCCGACTGGACGCCCGAGAGCGTCACGCCCCCTCTCGGGGGGGAGGCAAGATGCGGAACGCTGAACGGCCGCACCGGTGGACGTGCAGGGGCGCGAGGCCCTTCCCCCTCCCCTCGCCCCCCCTGGCGGCGGCGGCTGCCCTCTGGCGGCGGCCGCTGGGCGGAGCCTCGCGCCAGAGACGGGTTGCCCCCCTCCCTCCTCAGGGGCGAATGTTAGAGGGGATAATTAGGCTTAAACTGGGCGTGTCCCTCTACAGGAGGGATATTCAGAAATAGTCAAAAAACAGTCCGGTTTTTTTGGTATTTTCCAGCATTTGTTTACTATTTTTGGTGTGTTTTTTGTTATTTTTCGTCCAAAATGCGCCTGTAGGGGGACATGCCCAACCTAAGGATAAGCTCAGGGGGGCGAACATCGAGCCCCAATCGCCCATTCACCGCCGGTGGGGGCCGCCCGATAGCCCACCCCGCCCAGGAGCGGACGGATTCGCAGTCGGGGCCTGTCGGCGAGGTCTCGCCGATGCCAGGCCGAGCTTCACCTCCCCTGGGGCCGGCCACACGCCACGGTAGGTTTGCGCGGCGCTGACGCGGCGGCGGCCCAAGCGCGGGCCTTCGAGGTTACGCGCCCTCGGTGGCCCAGAGTTGAGCGATGCCGAACGATCTGCGCCATTGGGGAGCCGCGATCGTTCAGGGTAGAGCGATGCGCGCGGCGTCGGAAACGAACGCCCGCGACATCGCGACGCAACCTAGCCGCTGATGTTGCCTCTCGCGTCCGACGACGACGACCGCGTCGGGCGCAGCCGATGCGCCAGGGACGGCGCAAGAGCGCGCGGGCCGCCGCTGGCCAGCAGCGCCCCGCCTCTGTTGCCGACGGCGACGACGACGACGGGCTGGGATTCTGTTGTGCTCTCGTACTTGAGGGCCACATCCCAGACATGAGCTTGGAGCACCCGGAGAAGTATCGAAACGGTCTCTTTGGGCGTGGCTTAATGGGGGGGTCACAAATGGGGGGTCAGAAAAGGTCCCCTTTCGTGCCCCTTTCGGACCCCTCCAGAGCCCCAGGGGGCTCGTTTAGGTACCGTTTGGGTACCTTTTCGAACCACCCTCGCCACCCCCCCATTTATGACCCCCCCGTTACGCGGCGCCCAATCCCTGGTGATCAAGACCAGAGTAGGCTGGCACACCAGAGGCTGGGGCTGCCCTCCCGGCCCGCGCCGCCAGGCGGCCGACTCCGAGGGCTGGGCCCTGGCGTCCGTGGTGGCACCGGTGCGCCTGGCGGGCCGCAGCGGGCGCCGCCGCCCAAGAGTGGCCCGCCGGCGGGCACCCTCCGGCCGCCGTCCAGAGGAGGGCGGAGACGTCGACGGCCGCTGGCCGCCCGCGCTCCGGGAGAGCAGACGTCTGGTGAACATCGAAGAACAGGTAACGGCATACACACAAACTTTTGGCGCTCCGCGCGGGTTTCTCGGATCCGCGCTGGGGCCCCCCCTGGCGACGCCTCCGGCGCCGCCCCTGGCGCGCCCCGCGCGCCATGCAGGGGGGGTCCAGCGCAAATCCAAGAAAGCCGCGCGGAGCGCCAAGCAAGTTTGTGGGCATGGCGTCGTTTCTTCTCCCGGTCTTGAGGAAATTCAGAAGGAGGTCTTCCACGGGTTTCGGCCCGTGGGGGCCCTCGCCAGGCTCTGTGGGATTTCAAGAAGCGACTCGGGGCGAAGAGGCGGTCCCGAGGAATGGGTCGAGACCTCCTGGCGACTTGGTATTGAAACGATGAGGACGTCGGCTCTCTGGGCGTTTGCGCATACTATGTCCTAGGCCCCCCAGATGGTGTCCGAGCAGATGGGATCGGAGGATCGCACCGCATCGCCGATGCATCGCCGATGCATCGCCGATGCTGTTCGATGTGGAACCCGATTTTCTCCACGCCGTCGGCGCCGATGCATCGTCGACGTCGCTGGTGCATCGCAGATGCACCTGCAAAGCATCGCCGGTGCATCGGTCGGCGATGCGTCGCGATCTTCCGACCCCATCTACTCGGACTTCATCTAGGATCTAGGAGGCCTCTAGTGGAGACAGTGGTAGTTGGCCTTTCGGGGGCCTTATCGTCTGCACGGACGGCTGGACGCTGCTCGGGGAATGTGTACGTTTGGACCCCACGAAAGGCCGGGGGGACGAATTTGAGCTGTCGTTGTTCCATTTCGGCCTGCTCCAAGCCAGCTGGCTTTGTCGTTGGCTTCGGGCCAGGGGGCCCGTTGCAGGATCGGGGTGCGCAGCGATACGTTGCACGGCGCAAGATCCGAACAAATGTTGAGGTGAAGGCTGCGTACAGTCGAAACCGATGGTAAGAACGGGTACCCTTTCCATGCTTCTTTGGTCCGTCCTTGACTACTTTCAATGGCCCGCCGTGCTCTAACATGCTTCGATATGGGCGTCCAAATGGCTTGCATCCTTTTCGCGCATCCTCACTATCAGGTTTGTTTGCAGTTTGCCATCTCATGTCGTCGGAGGTCTGTGTGAGAGGATGGCATGTCTGCAAATTCGTGAAAGTGGGGTGGGGCGGGGCGGCTGCACCACATCTTCCTCCACATGAACGCGAGAGCATGACTGTGGATATGGCTGTCGCTCGTGTGCCGTGAGGAGGAGGAGGAGTAGGAGGCTCAGGATGAAGAGGAGGAGGAGGAAGCCGTTGAGGCGATGAGGAGGCGACGGACGCCAACACCAACCACAGAAGATTTGCACACTTTGGAGGCGTGTTCACCGTTCTACACGCTACTGAACCCTTACTTCGTCTTCAAGCACAGCACGGATTGCACGAACCAGCGCCACTTCGCACAGACCGACCAGCGTATTACATCAACGTAGCACAATAAGCTCTACGACCTCCGACTGCCACATCACGACTGGCTGGGACTGATCAGCCAACCGTGCGACCCACATAACTCGGGTGTGTGCCCCCTGATCGGCACTATCTCAATTTAAACCCTGAGCTTCGTCGAGCAGGGGTCCCCGTTGACAGACCGACAAGACTACACAGCAAAAAGCTCCATTTGTCACATGACCATTCCATCAACACCATACCCTCCCTTGATCCTACCCCTTTTGCAGCATATGGCTCAAGGGCCTGGACACCACATCGCGTACCCAAACGTTGAGCAATCCAGTTCGCCACGGACCAGCCCGTCATGGAGCAAGCGGCCGACGTCATCTGGCACCGACAGGTAGGCAGCGGGGTCGATCCACGTACCGCTCACGTCGACAACACATCTCCAACCCACTACTTCTTTAGCACCCGCAACAAAGCCCCAAGGCAGGATCACTGAGGCTTACAAAACCTGGCCCGACAAACGCGCATATCGAGCACTGCAACGACAGCAAGACGGCACACGCGACGTTGCACCGAGTGCAGCAGCGAAGTTCCAAAAGGCGGACCAGCCGAGGTTTACACACGGCCACAGTATCCGACCTGGTATGGAGCTCCACGACAATCTACCTCCCGGCGACAAGCGACTCGACCCGCACGTTGCAGCACCAACAGCGCGAACACCAGATCGAGGTCAGGAAAGTCTACACTCTATGACACGCGGCCCAAGGAGTACACCGACGCGGCCTTGGAAATTGGAAAGGGTTTCATCTCGACCAACATACTGAGAGCATGGATGAAGACACTCTGCCCACACGCACTAAAGTTTGGCATTCTTGTCGGCCGCCAGCCACGGATGGAATAGAGACGCGGCCGAGAAGGCTGACGATTTGAGCATACGTTTCTTCGGCTGAAGCTTCACAGACATACGCGCGCACACCGAGACACCATGGACCGCCACTACCCAGCAAGACCGACCCATAAACTTCACAAGAGGACGGTAGCATGGGCCAGGCCCATGGACGACACCTCAACCAAAGACGCGGCGCGACGAGCACTGACCGTGGCTCAGCCATGTGCTAGAACTGTGGAGACTGCCCAGAACAGCCTGCTCTACCCTGCCTCCGCAGGCGGGCCCACGAGGCGCGGAGGTGTCCGACGTTGGCCAGATCCGCAAGGTCAATGGCCGCGCAGGCGCAGCAACGAGCAGACGCACACTAAGCAAAAAAAGAAAAGCAAGCCATGCGAAGGCCAATTGCCGCTCCTACCTGCTCCACGGCCCAGAACAGCAACGCGAAGGACGCACGCGAAGCCATGCCCCTCCTCCTCAACTTGACCGGCACCTGGGCGACCATGGGGACAATGGCCTTACGCCCACGAAGCGACGCCATGATTTTCGAGAAGATTCGCCTCCACATGACACCATACTTCAGTGGAAACTTGTGCAGTTTATAGAAGCTACGTTGCTGGCGAGGAGTTGCGCCCTCCCCCCCCTCACCCACCCACGAGCTACAATGCCGACTACAGAGCCTCCAACCGCTTCAGCAAGGTGAGCGAAAGGTATACGCTCAAACTGGGGCCGCCTTCTATTGGAAATCCACAGTGGCCGGCGATCTCTGGGGCGCTGTTCCACCTTCGAGCCGACGTTACACGCGAGGAGGGCGTCAAAGGTCAACGCGCTGCTACCAACGTGCCCCCCGCGCTCGAGGCCGTCGCTTTCGCGCGACCAGCTCGGCCAGGCCCTCCGCCACGGATGCCGCCATAGTCCATCTTCGCGCGCGGCGTCGCCAGGGCCGCGATCGTGGACGTCGGCAACATCCCATTCCACAGCGCGCCCGACATGCGAGCAGAAGTCACGAGGGAGCTCGCCAGCATGAAGGTCCTACTGGAACAACTTTGGGGGCGAATGCAAAGTGAAGATCGAGTTCAACAAGGTCGCGCAACATGCAGAGTGTCTAGCGACGCAATACTGCGCGCGGACAACGCGCAGTTGGCCGGGCAAGATCGGCAGAGACCGCGGCGCCACAGCATTCCCAGCAGAAGCCGCAAACCAAATTACGGCGTTGTGCCCCGCGCAACGGGTGCTCAATCAAGCGGCCCACCGCCGCCGACGTCTCCGCCGCCGCTATTCTATGCGCTGGATTACACCGGACTCACTTCTATAGCGCTCACTTCTATAGTGCTCACTTTGAAATTGTGGTCCGGAAGGGGCCGCACATGCAGGCACATGCCGCGCAGTCGCATGCACATGCCCATGCAAATATACAAAAGCCTCAACAGCATTGCCGCGCATGCGCGCACATGCCACACCGTCCGACGCACAGTCGAATGCACGGTCAAGCAAAAATCTGAAAGCATAGACGCACGTGCCCGCACATGCCGCAGAGATGTCGCAGGCGATAGTGGCCTGACCACCTGAGCTCGGGGCATTTCGCAACCCAGAGTTCCGAGGATGTCTCAGGCAAGCGTGGCCGGATCACCATGGGGCAGGGCATCTTGGAAACCAGAGTGGCGAGGATGTCGCTGGTCAAGGTGACCAGACGACCATGGGGCAGGACACCTCCGAGGTCTGAGTTGTGAGGATGTCTCAAGCGAAAGTGGCCTGACCACCATGGGGCAAGAGATCTCTGAGGTCAGAGTTGCGAGGATGTCTCTGGGGAGAGTGGTCTGACCACCTCAGCCCAGGGCATCTCGGAGCCCAGAGTTGCGAGGATGTCTCAGGCAGGACTGGCCTGGCCACCTGCTCAGGGCATCTCAGAACCCAGAGTTGCGAGGGTCTCAGGCGAAAAAGGCCGAGACACTATGGAGCAGGGCATCATTGAGGTCAGAGTTGCGAGGATGTCTCAGGCAAAAATGGCCTGAACAGCTCAACTCAGGGCATCTCGGGCGAGGATGTCTAAAGCGAAAGTGGTCTAACCACCTCAGCTCAGGGCGTCTCGGAACCCAGAGTTCCGAGGATGTCTCAGGCGAAAGGGGCCGAGACACTATCGAGCAGGGCATCATTGAAATCAGGGTTGCGAGGATGTCTCAGGCGACAGTGGCTAACCACCTCAGCTCGGGGCATATCGGAATCGAGACTTGCGAGGATGTCTCAGGCGACCGTGGCCTGACCAGCATGGGGCAAGAGATCTCTGAGGTCAGAGTTGCGAGGATGTCTCAGGCGAAAGTGGTCTAACCACCTCAGCTCAGGGCGTCTCGAAACCCAGAGTCCCGAGGATGTCTCAAGCGAAAGTGGCCGGGCCACCATGGGGCAGGGCATCTCCGAGACCAGAGTTGCGAGGATGTCTCAAGCGAAGGTGGCCAGATCACTTCATGTCAAAGCACGTCGGCCTCCAAATTGCCGACGACGTCTCACGCGGAACTGGCCGGACGCGAACGCGCCGGCGTCCGGAGACGAACGCCGGCCCCGGCATTCTTGCACGTCCCGCACATGCACTGCACAGGTACGCACAGTATTCGCACAGGCCGAGCTCGCCGGTGGCCGAGCCAGGCCAGCGATTCCGAGATTCCCTGAGCTCGGGCCGTCAAGCCACTTTCGCCTGAGACAGCCTCGCAACTCTCACCTCCTCCTCCTCCTCCTCCTCCTCCTCCTCCTCCTCCTCCTCCTCCTCCTCCTCCTCCTCCTCCTTCTCCTCTGGCCGAGCCGAACAGGCAGGCGGCCAGTGGCCGGGGGCGCCCGCCTCCTCCGCCCCCCCCTCCTCCCCCCCCACTCCACCTCCCCCCCCCCATCCCTGCTTCTCCAGCCGAGCTGAGAAGGCGCGCGGGAGAGTACGTAGCACCCCGCAATTGCGGATAAGAGTGAGGGGGCGGGCGCGGGCGACGCGGGCGTCGTCAAGCCGGCGGACCTCGTGGCCCCCACCTTCCCTGTCGATGGCGCTCTCCTCCTCCTCCTCCTCCGCCTCCTCCTCCTCCTTCCTCGTCCTCGTCCTCGTCCTCATCGTCATCGTCGTCCTCCTCCTCCACCTCGTCCTCCTCCTCCTCCTCCGCTTCTTCCTCGTCCTCCCTCTGCCCCCCTCGTCCTTCCATCATCGTCCTCCCATTGTCGTCATGTTCCTCCTCGTCGTCCTCCTCCTCTTCCCCCCCTCCCGATCCTCCCCCCTCCTCCTTTTCGTCGTCGTCGTCGTCGACGTCGTCGTCGTCCCCTTCCTCGTCCTCCTCCTCCTCCTCATCATCATCCTCATCCTCACCCTCATCCTCATCCTCCTTCTCCTCCTCGTCCTCGTGCAAAAGCAGCCCGCCGCAGGCGCCGAAAAAATTGGTTTGTACACTGAACGTGGTTTGGGTCGCGGGTGGGCCGCGGGTTCTCCACCGGGAACGAATGCAAAAGATGCCCGCCGCAGGCGCCGAAAAATGTAGTTTGTACCCTGAACGTGGTCGCGGGTGGGCCGCGGTCTCTCCACCTAGAACAAATGCAAAAGATGCCCGCCGCAGGCACCGAAAAATGTGGTTTGTACCCTGAACGTGGTTTGGGTCGCGGGTTGGTCGCGAGTTGATCGCGGGGTGGGTCGCGGGCTCTCCACCTGGAAGGAATGCAAAAAAAGCCCGCCGCAGGCGCCGAAAATGTTGGTTTGTACCTTGAACGTGGTTTGGGTCGAAGGTGGGTCGCGGGTGGGTCGCGGGGTGGGTCGCGGGTGGGTCGCGGGTGGGTCGCGGGTGGGTCGCGGGTGGGTCGCGGGTGGGTCGCGGGTGGGTCGCGGGGTGGGGCGGGTGGGTCGCGGGTGGGTCGCGGGTGGGTCGCGGGGTGGGTGGGTCGCGGGGTGGGTCGCGGGTGGGTCGCGGGTGGGTCGCAGGGTGGGTCGCGGGTGGGTCGCGGGGTGGGTCGCGGGGTGGGTCGCGGGGTGGGTCGCGGGTGGGTCGCGGGTGGGTCGCGGGTGGGTCGCGGGGTGGGTCGCGGGTGGGTCGCGGGGCGGGTTGCGGGTGGGACGACGACAACAAACAACAACAACAAACAACAACAACAACAACAACAACAACACGAATCCGCACCGCGGAATCTCACTTCAGCCACGCACCCAGGGACAGGGAATGACCGTTCGGCCCCCTCACTCTGATATACATATCTCTATACATATATACGTAGCACCCCGCAATTGCGGATAAGAGTGAGGGGGCGGGCGCGGGCGACGCGGGCGTCGTCAAGCCGGCGGACCTCGTGGCCCCCACTTTCCCTGTCGATGGCGCTCTCCTCCTCCTCCTCCTCCTCCTCCTCCTCTTCCTCCTCCGCCTCCTCCTCCTCTTCCTCGTCCTCGTCCTCGTCCTCATCGTCATCGTCGTCCTCCTCCTCCACCTCGTCCTCCTCCTCCTCCTCCGCTTCTTCCTCGTCCTCCCTCTGCCCCCCTCGTCCTTCCATCATCGTCCTCCCATTGTCGTCATGTTCCTCCTCGTCGTCCTCCTCCTCTTCCCCCCCTCCCGATCCTCCCCCCTCCTCCTTTTCGTCGTCGTCGTCGTCGACGTCGTCGTCGTCCCCTTCCTCGTCCTCCTCCTCCTCCTCCTCATCCTCATCATCATCATCATCTCATCCTCATCTCATCCTCCTCCTCGTCCTCCTGCAAAAGCAGCCCGCCGCAGGCGCCGAAAAAATTGGTTTGTACACTGAACGTGGTTTGGGTCGCGGGTGGGCCGCGGGTTCTCCACCGGGAACGAATGCAAAAGATGCCCGCCGCAGGCGCCGAAAAATGTAGTTTGTACCCTGAACGTGGTCGCGGGTGGGCCGCGGTCTCTCCACCTAGAACAAATGCAAAAGATGCCCGCCGCAGGCACCGAAAAATGTGGTTTGTACCCTGAACGTGGTTTGGGTCGCGGGTTGGTCGCGAGTTGATCGCGGGGTGGGTCGCGGGCTCTCCACCTGGAAGGAATGCAAAAAAAGCCTGCCGCAGGCGCCGAAAATGTTGGTTTGTACCTTGAACGTGGTTTGGGTCGAAGGTGGGTCGCGGGTGGGTCGCGGGGTGGGTCGCGGGTGCGGGTGGGTCGCGGGTGGGTCGCGGGCGGGTCGCGGGTGGGTCGCGGGGTGGGCCGCGGGCGGGTCGCGGGGTGGGTCGCGGGTGGGTCGCGGGTGGGTCGCGGGTGGGTCGCGGGGTGGGTCGTGGGGTGGGTCGCGGGTGGGTCGCAGGTGGGTCGCGGGTGGGTCGCAGGGTGGGTCGCGGGGTGGGTCGCGGGGTGGGGGTCGCGGGTGGGTCGCGGGTGGGTCGCGGGTGGGGCGCGGGTGGGTCGCGGGATGGGGCGCGGGGTGGGTCGCGGGGCGGGTTGCGGGTGGGACGACGACAACAAACAACAACAACAAACAACAACAACAACACGAATCCGCACCGCGGAATCTCACTTCAGCCACGCACCCAGGGACAGGGAATGACCGTTCGGCCCCCTCACTCTGATTTTATTAGTATTTTATTAGGCGGGCGCGCCACTGCCAGCTCACCGCCCCCGCCAGCAGCGGGCGAGCCTAAACGCACAACAAAATCTTTCAGGAAGCCCTGGCACGCCCCAAGTTAGCTCTGCGAAGGCCAGGAGGCATTGGAGGCACAGGGGCCCCAGACAGCTCCTAGGGCATGAGCGTGCATGTGCATTGGGATGTGCACGCATGTGCGCCCGCGCGCTTCACCGCATGTGCGTGCATGTGCGGGCCCGCGCGGCCTCCCGAAGAGAGGTTGCACAGGCATGTGCGTGCATGTGCCGATGACAGATCTGCGATTCTCGAACACCTCCCGCATGTGCAGGCATGTGCGCGCATGTGCGTCGGATTGTGCGTGCATGTGCGTATGATGGATACATCAGAACACAGCGCACATGCCCCCGCACATGTCCGGGCACGACGTGCACAATAGGAAGTCCATCCAAGAAAGACCGCACAGGCCTGGCACATGACTGGCACATGCCGCGCACATGACAGCGCAAAAACGACCGCACATACACCCACCCAGGGGTATATATGTGAGTGCGGTGCACGCGACGCGGGATGAGCACGCGCTAGCACGAGATCTGCAAAGAGCGGGGCTCGTCAACGGGCTACATAAGTCACCGAACCACGCCACCGACTGCCTCCACCGCCCCCATGGGCCGCTCGCGAGAACCAGGGCCATCGGCGCCAAGGGGCTGGGGTTCGG
>CAUYUJ010003324.1:190000-337500 GCA_963575745.1 Prorocentrum cordatum
TTTGCGCCAGTCGGCTGGGAGTGGCACCGGTTCGCCAAGATAGGTCCCTCACCCAATCCCCCCATGGGGCATCCAGCACCCATGACCCCATGATTCCGATCCCACATGGGCATCATATTTTATGGGAAGAGGGTGTATTGCAGCGTGGCGAAAAGATGTAGTTGCCCCTGAGCAGATAACCAGGTGTGTGCTTTCGTTGCTATGGCACATTAGTTTTTGGCCCAAGTCTGCCGCCGGTCACGGGATCCGCCAGGCAGTCCGCCTGTCCGTGGGCGGCTTCCAGGGTGGGCCTCTCCGACGTCTGGGCCGCCACGCAGGAGCAGGAGGCGATGTCCGCGCCCCCGAGCGACAGCGTCGCCATGGACCACCAGACCTCTGGACGAGCCCCTCGCGAGCAGCGGTGGCCCACACGGGAATCATCGTCGTCAGCCGCGGCGGAGGAGCTGCAGTTCGAAAGGGCCTGGTGGGCCGAGGCGCTAAAAGCGATGATCACGGAACACCTCGCGGACCAGATGGCCGCAATCAAGGAGGCCGGCAAGAAGATCGAGGCCCTTGAGGGCCCCGTGGTTGAGATCGGGCGGACGCAGCGGTTGCAGGCGGAGTTGCAGCAGACGCAGCAGCTGCAGATGCAGCAGCTGCAGGGCTCCGTGCTGGAGATCCGGCAGGCCGCCCCCGAGGCCGCCGTGCCCGTGACGACTGAACCCGGCAAGCGAGAGACGCACCTGCAGGACGCGCGGCCCCAGTCGGCGTCCCCGCCGGCAGACGGCACCCCGCGGGCGACGCCACCCGAAGCGCCGCCGCCGCCCGGCGACTCCCCGCGGGCGAAGAGCGCGCTCGCCGCGGAGCTGGGCGGCGTGGTGCGCGCCGCGGTGCGCGAGGAGCTGGGCGAGCTACTCGCTGAGGGCGGGCCCTTGCGCGGGGCCTTGCGGAGCGAGGCAGAGGCCGCGTTGGGCAGCTGCGGCTGCTCGCCGTGCGGGCGCCGGCTGTCACCACCCACCAAACCACCCCACCCCAACCCGAAGGCTTCAATTTGTCCTCCCGTTCCAGTGAAGGGGGTGTCGGGGAACATTTAGAAGGCAGATATTAGACCCCGTACCCCCCCAAACCCGAGATTCGGATTTTCGGGTTGGGTTGGGGTGCTTTGGTAGGTAGTCAGGCTGAGCGGGACTGTCACACGTGGTCTGGAGCAAACGCATGTGGAGGGTGTCGACACGCCGGCGGCGGAAAGTTTTGGTAGCCTTTCACCGAACCATGTTCGGGAATCCATCTGTGGCAGCCACGCTGCCGTCAAACGAGCCAATACCGTTGCGTCCGAGCATTTCGCCCAGGTCGTTGAGATTGCCAGTGTTGAGCGGCACTTAGTTGATTCTAACAGTAACGAGGGAAAGGAACCAAGCGCTAGTCATGCCTCAGTGCGCAAGTTGAGCAGCCTGTGGAAGTGGCTGCATGGCCTCCAAGAGCCTCCCCGCCAGGGATTTCTCGCCAGCCTCGTCAACAGCAAGGCATATGACATGTTTGTTTGCATTGTGATCATCGTCAACGTTGGGTTTGAGGTATACGCTACGAACCTGGAGGCGCAGCAACCAGGGAAGAAGAGCATGGTAGTGAGAATCGCACAAGTGATCTTTCAGGCATTCTACACCCTCGATGTGGCATTGAGGCTGATAGTGCATCGTGGATGGTTCTTCTGGAACAAGTCAGCTGGCTCCAATACGTTTGATTTTGCTTTGGTGGTTGTAGGATATATCACGATGAGTGATTCTGACGGCTTCTGGAGAACGCTTCGTTTGTTGAAGTTCGCGAAGTCGTTTCGTGCCATCAGGGTCATGCGCCGCCTGCGGCACCTGCGGGCTCTCATGATTTGTCTCTATGGCTCGTTGGTGAGCCTTACCTGGAGCTTGGTGATGCTTGCCATCGTATACCTATTCTTCTCGCTCTTCTTTGTTCAGATAATCACAAATCACCTCGAGGAAACAGGTGAAGCTTTAGAGGAGAGCATATTCGCTGGCTTCTACGGGTCAGTCGAAGAATCGGCCCTGACGCTTTATAGGGCATCCACAGGTGGCGATGATTGGAGCCTTGCTTATGGTGTGATCCAAGAGGTGGGCAGAGGTGGGAGTTTTGCGTACTTGTTCTTCATCGCTTTTGTGCAGTTTGCCCTGATCAATAGCCGGAAGGGCTTCGCCCCCTGCCGCCAGCCCCATGTATAATAGAAAGGGAACTATCAGAGTCGCGTCGGTGCGTCTCGGCGCTGCCTTGGCGCATCTGGGAACATCATGCGGGGGCGGACAGGAATCATCAGCGCATATTGAAACGTTTGCGTTGTCGAAGACGCCTACGGCGAATCACCGCCGCCCCCTGCCCCTTTGGATGCGCCTCTGTGGCCGACAGCTGGGCCAGAGTTTGGCCAAGCTATCGGGCCAGTTGTTCCCCGCGTCGGTTTGGAAAGACTTCGGGGATGGGGGAGGATGAGGAAAAATGAGGAGGAGCTGGAGGAGGAGGAGGAGAAGGAAGAGGAAGCCTCTTGGGCGCCTCTTGGGGCCCGAGAAGAAACACATGCCACAATCCTTCAAACACCTATGGCACATCAATGATTTTGGCCTCTTCGGGCCCTCCTGGGGGACCTCTTGGGGGCGTCTTGGGCCGTCTTGGGCCGTCTTGGATGCATCTTGGGCCGTTTTGGAGGCGTCTTGAGGCCATCGTAGCCGTCTCGGAGGCCATCTTGGCCGTCTTGGAGGCATCGTGGAGGCCATATTGGGCAATATTGAGCGACACCGCCGACGAGGCAGGAAGCCGGCGGGACGGGCCGACGCCCCAGGGGGAGTTCTTTTGGGAAAAAGAACCACAACCAAAACCGTAATAGTCTGGCACGCCAGGCACCCTTGCGATGAATCGACAGGGGGCGGCGGATCGAAGACGCCTACCGCGAATCACCGCCGCCCCCTGCCCCTTTGGAAGCGCCTCTGTGGCCGACAGCTGGGCCAGAGCTTGGCCAAGCTATCGGGCCAGTTGTTCCCCGCGTCGGTTTGGAAAGACTTCGGGGAACGCATGGGGGAGCAAGAAGTGGAGGGGGAGGAGGAGGAGGAGGAGGAGGAGGAGGAGGAAGAAGAGGAGGAGGAGGAGGAGGAGGAAGAGGAGGAGGAGGAGGAGGAGGAGGCCTCTTGGAGCACTCTTGGGGCCTCCTGGGAGCTTCCTGGGGGCCTCTTGGAAGGTTTTTTGTAGCCTTTGGGGGCTTCTTGTGGGCCTCTTTGGCCGTCTGAGGGCGTTCCTGGCTTGTCTGACGCCGTCGGAAGCCGTCTTTGAGGCCTGTCTGGGTCGTCTTGGGACCCTCTTGGGGCAGATCAGGGGTTCTTACAGGCCGTCTTGGGCGTCTTGGAGGCCTCTTGGGGCGCTTCGGGGCCGTCTTGGAGGTCATCTTGGGCTTCTTGGAGGCCATCTTGCAGGCCTCTGGAGGCCCACTAGGGGCCGTCTTGGGGGCCTCTTGGGCCGTCATGGGCCGTCTTGAGCCGTGGGGATGCCGAGAAGAAGCAACTGCCACATTCCCTCAACGACCACAGGAAACTCAATGATTTGGGCCTCGTCGTGCCCTCCAGGGAGACCTCTTGGACGCCTTTTGGGCCGTCTTGGAGGTCTTTTGGCGGCCTCTTGGGCCGTCTTGGGCCATCTTGAGGCCATCTTAGGTCGTCTTGGGTGCATCTTGGGCCGTCTTGGCGGCATCTTACGGCCATGTTAGCCGTCTTGGAGGCCATCTTGGCCGTCTTGGGGGCCCCTTTGGCCCTCTTGGGACCCTCTTGGGGCCATCATGAATCATGGGGCCATCTTGGAGGCCTCGTGGGCGATATTGGGGCGATATTGGGGCCTCTTGGGCCGTCTTGAACCGTCGGAATGCCGCGAAGAAGTACATGCCCCGCTCCTTCAAAATCCTAAGGAACATCAATGCGTTTGGCCTATTCGGGCCCTCCTGGGAGGCATCGTAGAAGCCTCTTTGGCCGTCTTGGGGGCCTCTTGGGGGCCTCTTAGGCTGTCTTGGGCCATCTTGAGGCTATCTTAGCCCGTTTTGGGTGCATCTTGGGCCGTCTTGGAGACACATTGGGGCCATGTTAGCCGTCTTGGCGGCCATCTTGGGCGTCTTGGATGCCTCTTGGGGCCCTCTTGGGGCCGTCTTGGGGGCCTCTTGGGCCCTCTTGGGGTCATCTTTGAGTCCTCGTGGGCGATCTTGGGGCGGTCTTGGGGGCCTCTTCGGCCGTCTTGCGCCGCTGGGATGCCGAGAAGAAGCAAATGCCAAACTCCTTCAAACACACACGGAAACTCAACGGTTTTGGCCTCTTCGGGCCCTCATGGGGGACCTCTTGGACGCCTCTTGGGCAGTCTTGGGGGCTTCTCGGGGGCCTCTTGGGCTGTCTTGGGCCATCTTGAGGCTATCTTAGCCCGTCTTGGGTGCATCTTGGGCCGTCTTGGAGCCATATTGGGGCCATGCTGGCCGTCTTGGAGGCCATCTTGTCCATCTTAGAGGCCATTTTGAGCCATCTTGAGCAACGACGCCGACGAGATGGGCACCCTGGCGGGTCGGGCCGGAGCCCCAGGGGGAGTTCTTGTTGAAACAGAACCAAAACCAAAACCGTACGCCAGGCACCCCTGCGATGAATCGACAGGGGGCGGCGGATCGAAGACGCCTACGGCGAGTCACCGCCGCCCTCTGCCCTTTCGGAAGCGCCTATGTGGTTGAACGTTGAGGCCAGAGGGCCCCTTGGGGGTTCTTGTGAGCTTTTGGAGGCGTCTTTGGGCCTGCTGGCCGTCTTAGGCCATCTTGAGGCCATCTTGGGCAGTCTTGGGTGCATCTTGAGGCCATCTTCGCCGTCTTGGAGGCCATCTTGGCCGTCTTGGAGGCATCGTGAAGGTCATCTTGGCCGTCCTTTCGGGCCTTCCTGGAGGACGTTTTGGAGGTCTTGTGGGCCGTCTTGGGGAGGGCTCCTGCGGGCCTTTGGGGTAGTCTAAGACCATCTTGAGGCCATCTGGGGCCGTTTTGGGTGCATCGTGGGGCCATCTTCGCTGTCTTGGAGACCTTGGCCGTCTTGGAGGCATCTTGGAGGCCATCTTGGCCGTCTTGGAGGCCATCTTCGGCGTCTTCGGGGCCATCTTGGGTCGTCTTGGGCTCTTCTTGGGGCCCTCTGGGGGGCCTCTTGGGCTGCCATGGGACCATCTTGGAGGCCTCTTGGGCGCTCTTGGGACAATGCTGGGGGCCTCTTGGGTCGTCTTGTGCCGTCGGAGAGCTGATAAGAAGAAAATGCAACAATCCTTCAAAAACCTAAGGAAAATCAATGAGTGTTGCCCTTTCGGGCCTTCCTGGGCGTCTTGGAGGCCTCTTGGGGGCCTCTTGGCCAGTCTGAGGCCATCTTGGAGCCATCTTGGGTCGTCCTGGAGGCTTCTTGGACGAACTTGAAGCCATCTTGGTCTCTCTCGGGCCGTCGTGGAGGCCATCTTGGACCATCTTTGGCGACTTGGAGGCCATCTTGGAGGCCATCTTGGACCAATGTGACCATCTTAGAGGCCATCTTGAGCCGTCTTGGAGAATTGTTTCCTGTCGTTGAGGTGGTTTACGCGGCCTTGTACGGCCATTTCGGGTGGCCGGCGGGGCGGGCCGAAGCCCCAGGGGAAGAACCCCCTCTAAAAGAACCCAAAGATAGCTTCACATGTTCCCCGAGTCGGTTTGGAAAGCCTTGGGGGAACACGAAGCGGAGAGTGAACACGAAAAGGAAGCGGAAGCGGAAAAGGACACGGAAGAGTAGTTAGGAGGAGGGGGCTTCGTGGAATCTTCATGGGGGCCTCTTTGGCTTTCTTGGGAGAGGGTTCCCAGAGGCAATTTTGGCAGGATGTCTCGAGCGAAACGCTTATGTTCGAACAAACGTGTTAAAACACCAAGATTTGTTTCAATATTTTGGCTTGTCGGACTATCTTGGATGTCATTCGAGAGCTGTCAGACATGCTCTTCGAACCAATGATATATAACATTCAATGTTTTAAGGATGTCCCTAGCGAAACTGCCGTTTTTGAAAATCCGAAGATGAGGGCATCGAGGTCCCGATCCCAAATGTCTGAGGATGTCTCGAGCGAAACGTTGATCTGCATCATAAGGCATCATCTTAGGCTGGAATCCTCCAGAGCGCGATTTGTTGAGGATGTCCCAAGCGAAACGGCCGTTTTTGAAGCACGGCTTTGTGCAATTGAGGTCCCTCCCGGGACCCCGGCGGGACGGGCCGAAGCCCCAGGGGGAGTTCTTTTGGAAAAAGAACCGCAACCAAAACCGAGAGGGTCTAGCACGCCAGGCACCCCTGCGATGAATCGACAGGGGGCGGCGGATCGAAGACGCCTACGGCGAATCACCGCCGCCCGCTACCTTCTTGGAAGCGCCTATGTGGCCGAACGTTGAGGCCAGACCTGCCAAGCTATCGGAACATGTGTTCCCCGAGTCGGTTTGGAAACCCTTCGGGGAACACGTGGGCATCTTGAAGGTCATCTTGGCCGCCTGGAGGCCATTTTGACCCTTTCGGGCCTTCTTGGAGGACGTCTTGGAGGGCTCTTAGGCCGTCTTGGAGGCCATCTTGAGCGTCTTAGAGACCTCTTGGGCCGTCTTGGGGGCCTCTTGGGGCCGTGTCTTGGGCCTCTTGGGTGATCGTTGTGGGCATTTGGGCCGCCTCGGGCCGTCGGAAGGCAGAATCAAAGCAACTGCCACAATCTTTCAAACACCCATGGGTAACCAATGATTTTGGCTTTTTCGGGCCTTCCTGGTGGCCCTCTTGGAGGCCTCTTGAGCCGTCTTGGGCCATCTTAGGGCCATGTTCGGCCGTCTTGGTGGGTTTCTGGCCCGTCTGACGCCGTCGGAAGCCGTTTCGGGGGCCTCTCTGGGCCGACTTGGGGCCCTCTTGGAATTTTTCAGGGCCGTCTTGGAGGCCCGTCTTGGGCGTCTTAAAAGGCCTCCTTTGCCGTCTTGGGGGCCTCTTGGGGCCGTCTTGGGGCCCTCTTGGGCCGTTCAGGGGCCATCTTGGAGGTCTCTTGGGCGATCTGTCGGCTATCTTCAGGGGCTCTTGGGCCGTCTCGGGCCGTCGGAATGCCGAAAAGAAGCAAATGTCAAAATCCGTCATAATTGTTGGTGAACTCAATGTTTTGGGCATCTTCTGGCCTTCCTGGAGGCCCTCTTGGGGGCCTCGTGGGCCGTCTTGGGCCAACTTCGAGCCAACTTCGGCAATTTTGGTGGGTTCCTGACACGTCTGACGCCGTCGGGAGCCGTCTTGGGGGCCTCTCTGGGCCGACTTGGGGCCCTCTTGGGGCGCTTCGAGGCCGTCTTGGAGGTCATCTTGGGCGTCTTGGAGGCCATCTTGCAGGCCTCTGGAGGCCCTCTTAGGGCCGTCTTGGGAGCCCCTTGGGGCCGTCTTGGAGGCCACTTGGGCCGTCATGGGGCCCTTTTGGGGGCCTCTTGGGCGATCTTGGGGGCCTCTTGGGCCGTCTTGGGCCGTCGGACAGCCGAAAAGGCACAAATGCCAAGATCCTTCAAAAGCCTGCGGAAAATCATTGATTTGTGCCCTTTCGGGCCTTGCTGGAGGACGTCTTGGAGGGCTCTTGGGCCGTCTTGGAGGCCTTTTGCGGGCCTGTTGGGCCATCGTAGACCATCTTGAGGCCATCTTGGGCCGTCTTGGAGGCATCCTGGGGCCATCTTAGCCGTCTTGGAGGCCATCTTGGGGCGTCTTGGAGACGTCTTGGAGACCATCCTGGGCCGTCTTGGCCGTCTTGGACGCCACCTTGGGCCAACTGGAGGAAACAGAGGCAAGATGGATGCGTTTTGAGATCCTTTCCGGGTGGCCAGCGGCACGGGCCGAAGCCCCAGGGGAAGTTCTTTTGGAAAATGAACCAAAACCAAGAGCCATCTAGTTTGGCACGCCGGGCACCCCTTTGATAAATCAAAAGGGGGCGGCGGATCGAAGATGCCTACGGCGAATCACCGCCGCCCCCTGCCTTTTTGGAAGCGCCTATGTGGCCGAACGTTGAGGCCAGACCTGCCAAGCTATCGGACCATGTGTTCCCCGAATCGGTTTGGAAAGCCTTCGGGGACCACGTGGGCATCTTGAAGGTCATCTTGGCCGCCTGGAGGCCATTTTGACTCTTTCGGGCCTTCTTGGAGGACGTCTTGGAGGGCTCGTGGGCCGTCTCGGAGGCCATCTTGAGCGTCTTGGAGGTTCTTGGGCCGTCTTGGGGGCCTCTTGTGGCCGTCTTGGGCGCCTCTTGGGCCGTTGTGGGGCCATCTTGGAGGCCTCCTGGGCGATTCCTGGGCGATCTTTGGGAGCTCTTGGGCCATGTCAGGCCGTCGGGAGGCCGAAACGAGCAAATGTCAAAATCCAGCCTTTTCTGGCCTTCCTGGAGGCCCTCTTGGAGGCCTCTTGAGCCGTCTTGGGCCATCTTAGGGCCATGTTCGGCCGTCTTGGTGGGCTCCTGGCCCGTCTGACGCCGTCGGAAACCGTTTCGGGGGCCTCTCTGGGCCGACTTGAGGCCCTCTTGGGGTGCTCCAGGGCCGTCTTAGAGGCCATCTTGGGCGTCTTGGAGGCCTCTTTGGCCATCTTGGGGCCATCTTGGGGGCCTCTTGGGCAGTCCTGAGGCCATCTTGGAGGCCGCTTGGGCGCTGTGGGGGCGATATTGGCGGCCTTTTGGGCCGCCTTGTGTCGTCGGAAAGGCGAAAAGGAGGAACTACGAAAATCATTCAAAACCGAAAGAAAATCAATGATTTTGGCCTCGTCGGGCCCTCCTGGAAGACCTCTCAGAGACCTTCTGGGCCGTCTTGGAAGCCTCTTGGGCCGTCTTGCAGGTTTTTTGGGCGGACTTGGAGGCAGCTCCTCCTCTCTTGGGCGGACTTGGAGGCCATCTTGGATTATCTTGGAGGCCATCTGGGGCCATCGTGGCCGTCTTGGAGGCCATCTTGGTCATCTTGCAGGCCTCTGGAGGCCCTCTTGGGGCCGTCTTGGGAGCCTCTGGGGCCGTCACGGGGCTTGGGCGATCTTGGGCAATCTTGGGGTCTCTTGGGCCGCCTGGGGCCGTCGGACAGCCGAAAAGGCGCAAATACCAACCTCCTTCAAACACCTAAGGAAAATCACTGATTTTGGCTTCGTCGGGCCTTCCTGGAGGCCTCTTGGGCCGTCTTGGAGGCCTCTTGCGGGCCTCTTGGGCCGTCTTGGGCCAGAGTCAGGCTATCTTAGGCAGTCTTGGGTGCAGCTTGGGCCGTCTTGGAGGCATCTTGGGGCCATCTGAGCCGTCTTGGAGGCCATCTTGGCCGTCTGGGGCAGGACAACCCTTGGCAACCACCTCTTGCGGGTGGCCGGCGGGACGGGCCGAAGCCCCGGGGGGAGTTCTTTTGGAAAAAGAACCAAAAGCAAGAGCCATATAGTTTGGCACGCCAGGCACCCCTTTGATAAATCAAAAGGGGGCGGCGGATCCTAGTGGCCTTCGGCCCACCCCACTACCGTGCCTGGGTTGTGGGTCTGAGACCTCTTGTACATGTGTTGTGGTGTCGTTGGGAGCCTCTGGGGGGCCTCTTGGAGGCGGTTTGGGCGCCTCTTGGAGGCCTCGTGGGGTATCTGTTGGGCCTCTTGGTGGCCTCGTGGGCGCGTCTTGGGCACATCTTGGGACCTCTTCGGGTCTCTTGGCGGCTTCTTTGGGCCTCCTGGGAGCTTCTCGGAGCGCTTTTTGGGGCCACGAGCTCTTGGCGCCTCTTGGGGCCCTCTTGGGCAGTCTTGGAACCATCTGCGGGCACCTTGACGCACTCTTGGCCTCGGCAATACGAATATTTTGTATTTTGCAATGGTTTATGGCTTCAGGGACGCGGCCATTGCAGAATTTACAAGGGACTTGTTGCCTCGAGCATCCAAACATTCAATACTTTGCTAGGGTTTGTGGCCTCGTGGACGCGAACATGTTATAATTTACAAAGGGTTATGGCTTCGGGGACGCGAATATGGCGAAATGTACAAAGGTTTGTTGCCTCGGGGGCGCAACAAATGTTTAACTGATAAGGGTTTGTGCCTTCGGGGACGTGAACGTTGTGTAATCTTTCCACAAAAAACCTGCACCGGGGGAGCGAATCTCGTGTGTGTTTACATGTCCCACGCCCCCCCGGGAATTCAGGCAACGCGATTTGGGGGTGGTGAATTACCGGCTTGGGGCTCCCCCCCATCGCGCGGACTTCAAACAATTACAGTAGGAAGCAGAAAGCAGGATTGTAACATTGGAGACTTGAAACTGCAACTGGCGCAGGGGGCAGCAACCTAGGCCTACAGCCGGGTGGCATCTACCCGAGATTATCTTTTCAGTGACATGATATGTCATTTCAATGTTTCTCTCTCTGGACTGGCGGATTATCACGGGTATTTTCGTGGAGTCAGCAATGATGGCCCTTTCGCCAAACTCGGAGACGCTCGCCCAGGAGCATTCTCGCCGAGAGCAAGAGAACGCCAAGAAGCTCATTCAGCTCTGCAAAAACGTCGATTCAGACGATTCAGGGAAGTTGACGCGAGATCAGTTCGAGGACGGCTTGAGGAAGAAGCATATACCCATGTTGCTCGAATTACTAGGTCTCCAAAAGCATCATGTCCTCGAGTTTTTCAGTCACATGGCCGAAGCTGCCGACGACGACGGACAGGTGAGGATCGAGACGTTTGTCGACGGCTGCATGCTGCTGAAAGGAGCTGCCACTAATTTCGACTTGCAAAAGTTGCACGCAGATGTCAGAGCATTGTCGGCGACACACCAACGAAGCCTAAATGAAATTCGGGAGATCTTGCACCTCGGCAGGCTCTAGGCGCAGTGATTCGCGATGCTTCGGACTTTTGTTCTGCCAGCCTAGGTTAGTCAATTCCAGCTACGGGGACATTTACCTGACTATGTTTGCATCCGCCGCTGTGCTAAGTAGGACTGAACACCTAGACCGAAGAAGAAACAACTGCATAAACAATATTTCAGACGTCCGCGCACATTTCTCGGATCGGCGCTGGGCCCCCCAGGTGGCACCCTCTGGCGCTCCTGGCGCGCCCCGCGCGCCAGACATTCTCCTGGGTAGGTTTGCGAGCGCGAGCCAGTGCAAGCGTGCCAACTTTAATGTTCGGCTCCCACGACCCCTCGCATAATTGCACGGTCGGCTCCCCCGATCTCTCTCCCTCTTTCTCTCTCCCGTGCGCTTTCTGCGCGTTTCTCTCCCCTCCGCCATTTACGATGCAATTCCTGGGGACCTCGTCAGTCCCCCTAATTGGTGTGTGCTCCTGTGCCCGACGCGGGTCCGCTGCGGACCCGCCGCGGAACCAGCGCAGTTTTTTCACGGCCCTCGGGCCCGCCACGGATCCGAGGCGGCCCGCTGCGCGCCGTCCACCGAAGCGGCAGCAGAATGCCATGGTAGCAAAGCTTGCCCCGAGCCGGTGCTTCCCGCGCCGCGGCGGCGCCGCGGGTCTTGACGGGAGGTGCGCGGCGGGGCAGCCGGCCCCCCCCCGGCGGCAGGGCAGGAGGCACCAAGGCGGCAGTTTTGTTTCGACGGCGAGCCCAAGGGGGAACAGTCTGAGCCACCTCTCCGAACAATTTTGCGAGCAACAGACATGTAGACCCCGGCCGCAGACATGTAGTTACGCTTGTGGGATGGTTTCCTCCGCGTGCAAGCTGTAGTTCGGTTCGAGCGTGGCTCTGACGGACACATCCACATGGCGAATTTTCCGACGATCCGGAGCAGCACGATGCTTGACTGGCGCTGCTGTGCATCTTGGCGTTCGTGACCCACGTGCGTTCCTCGCGACTTGTGCGTTCGTAGAACGAAGTGTGTTCATGGACCCTCGCACGTCGCATAAACAAGCGCCTGGCGGAAAAAGGTCTCCAGAGCGATGACATCTCAGCGAGGGCGGCCAAGTACGGTCAAGCACTGTGAACGGCTCTGCGGCAGAACAACCACATCGGACAGCTTACAGGTGGAATGCGCTCGTGGCTGCAATTGGCCCTCACCCCTAACCCGCCGAGCCAGCAACAGTACAATTAGAGCCGGGAAAGAGATGGACAGGCAGCCGTTCATTTCGAAACGGTCGGTCCCGAAACTCGGGAGTCAAAATGTGCAAGGCTGAGCCTGACAACCCGTCCCGAAAAGACGGTTTTGTGTTCGCCACCCTGGCCGTTTTTGGCCCCTCATGACTGCCAATTACCCCGTACTCTTGTAGGCATCGAAAGGGCCCAGCATCTTCCACTTGATGTTGTTCGACTCGACAATGGTGACGACGGCCTGTGCCGGGAGCACCCTCCTTAACGCTCCGTAGAAGATTGATTCTGCCGACGCTTGCGCAGGACATCCATAAAGGAAGCACCGAGGCCGTCCAGGATAGCAATGAGCGTACGAGCAATATTGCGCACATTATTTATCACTCCACATGCCAGCGTGACGCCCTCCTTGAGCAAGAGGAGGATTTGCGAGGATCGCTGCGCTGTTGTTTTATGTATGTTTATACATGAATGCATGTGTGTATGCATGTATGTGTGTATTCGTGTGTGTGTGGTTTTGTTTGTTTGTTTGTTTGTTTGTTTGTTTGTTTGTTTGTTTGTGTGTTTGTTTGTTTGTTTTGTTTGTTTGCATGCACACACATACATAGATTTGCATATAATGAGTTTTCTATGCGTATTCAAATGCATCTACTTATACACCGGCTTAGAGAGGGGGGGTGGGGGCTGCCAGCTGCCCCGCGTCGCTTTGGGCGCCCTTACCAGCGGCCCCGCGTCGCCAGGGCGCCCCGGTCCTCCAGAAGCCGCCCCTGAGGAGCCCAGAGCCGCCCCCGCTCACCAAAAGAGCGACCCAAAACGCCTAAGACAGCCTCCAGACAGCTCAGGATGCCTCCAAGACGCCCGAAGAAGCCGCGGAATTTCTGCTCAAGAGGCCCAAGGGCCGAAATTCGTGCATTCGGTTGTAAGGTTTTGCCAGATTTTCACGAGTGCGCGTGTCCAGCTCCGGTGCGAAACGGCCCCAGACGCCTCCCACTTCGATCTTAGACGGTCCAGGAGGCCTCTACAGTCAATCATGATAGTAAGGATGGGGCAACTTTCCAAGGCTACCCTTGCATCCGTGCCCCTTCGGTATTCGGCATTCTTCGGCATTCTGCTGCTCTCCGCACGGGAAACGTCAACATGGCGTTCCAAGGCCCTTGCATCCGCACCGCGCATCCTTACTATTCTGGTCGAGTGTAGCACGGCCCGACAAGAGCCCCAGATGGCCTTCTCCAGCCCTCCCGAATGCCAAACACGGGCCTCGCGGAGCCGTCCCGGAGGGGCCCAGACCAGCCCACGCGCACCAAAAGAGCCACCCAAGACAGCCTCCAGACAGCCAAGAAGCCGCCGAAAATTTGCCCAAGAGGCCCCAATGGCCGAATACCGTGCATTTTACCCGGGTTGTTTCAATGATTTCCACGCGTGCGCGTGTCTTGTTCCGGTGCAATCCGAAACGGCTCCCGACGCCCCCAAGTTCGCTCTGAGACGGGCCAGGAAACCTCAATGCGGCCCAAATTCAGCCCCAGAGGGCCCCAGGCTTCCATGCAGCCGCGAACCAGCCCGTCAGACCTGCCCAACACGATCCAGGGAGCCCCTCCTTGCAAAAATAACAGCCCAAGACGCCCAAGACAGCTTCCAGACAGTCCAAGATGCCTCCGAGACGCCCCGAGAAGCCGCCGAAAATCTGCCCAAGAGGGCCACCAGGGCCGAATTCCATGCATTTGAAGAGGGTTTTTTTGCAGGATTTTCACGCGTGCGCGTGTCCAGCTCCGGTGTCATCCAGAACGGCCCCACGAGGCCTCTAACGCGGCCCGGAAACAGCCCCAGCTTGCCGTCGTAAGAAGGCCCCCGAAGCCGCTAACCAGCCCCCCCCGAATGCCAAACACGATCCAGGGATGCCTCCTCTCGCCCAAAACAGCGACTCCAGACGCCCAAAACAGCCTCCAGGCACCCCATATGCCTCCAATGCGCCCCAACAAGCCGCCGACAACATGCCCAAGGAGTTCCGCGAGCCGAATCCTCTGCATGTTACGACTGTTTCTGAACGATATTTGATAAGTTCTAAGCGGCTTCGAGCTCGCTGTCACCAGGCGGGAATCCGCCGTGAAGACCCCCATACCTGTCCAAAACGGTCCAAAGAGCCTTCTTGTCAGCTGCCGAGCGCGGTTGTCAAGTGCGCAACATTGTGTGCATCGCGACCATTACTTTCTTGAGATCCCTCGCGCACATTTGACATGAACTTGTGCTTGAGTTTCAGCGCACCCCACTGTCAGCCGCCGAGCACGGTTGTCAAATGCGCAGCATTGTTCGCAATGCGGCCATGACTCGCCTGATCCCTCACTGTGTACATACAAACATGTGTATGTTCGTCCTTCCCCAGTTTGCCCAGGTGTTTTCCGTGCGACCGCGCGAGGGTGGCCATCGCCGAGCTGAGGCGGGGCCCCGAGGCGCGTGCGCTGTTGGGAACGCTTAGGGGGTCGCTGCCGCTGCCGTCGCTGGGCCAAGCCGAGGGCGGGGAGGATTGAGGCGACGATGGGGTCCTCAGTTTTGCTTTGCCAGTTTCGAGTTGCACACGTGCAATCGGTTCAGTCACGCATGGAACGTCGGATCCGCCCAGACACGAGGAGCCTGGATTCCGAGCGCTCCTGGTGAGCCCAAAACAGCCCCAGGTGGCCCACGGAGGCCCCGAGGAGATACCCAGGAGACCCCCAAGACGGCCAAGATGGGCCGAATGACACCCCAAGAGTGCCACCATACAGCACAACATGCTCCCAAGACGGCCCAAAGGGAGGCCCACCAGAAGAACAATGTTTGTTATGAGTTTCGCATTCTCGCCCTCCCAGTCTTCCGAACCTCCGAGACGGCCCGCAGGGCCTCCAATGTTCTTCCAAAATGGGCCCGAACACGCCCAGCATGGCCCCGAGAGGTGCACAAGACGGCCCAAGAGGGCCCCAAGACGCCGCAAGAGGGCCCCCATTTGATGAAAAGGGGAATGTGGCGCTGTTATTTATCGCAGATAGCATGGCAATTTCCACGATTGGCACCATACCCCTTTATGCCCAACCCCTTTTTCCGACCTCCAGTGTGTTTGTGTAAAGAATTTGTGATCTTGGTTGCAGCAGCAGCGCGGGTGTGAGCCTTCGCGCATTCCCCTTCGTCCCTTCAGCGTGGTGGCGGATATACACCACAATGTTCGCGCATACCTTTCTTCTGATGGACCCCGAGCAGTGTTTGCACTTGTGGCATGCCCGTCGTTGTGGCCTGCCAGTCGGTCTGGCGGCTAAATGGTCGGCGTCGCCGCCCCGTCGCCATTTGTGCCTGCGCTATTTTGCACAGCTGTGCGTTACCTTGCATTGCAGCACATTGTTTTGAATTGATGTATTTGCGTTGCTTGCTTTTATTCACAATGGTTTGCATTGCTTCGCCGTGCTTTGCATTTCTTCGCGTTGCATTGCTTTGCATAGCTTCGCATTGACTTGCGTTGAGTTGCATTGCTTTACATTGCTTGGCAGTGCTTGAGATGTCTTGGCGTTGTGTGGCATTGCGTTGCATTGCATGCCATTGTTTTGTATTGCTTTGAATTGCGTTGCATTGCGTTGCATTTGGTTGCGTTGCTTGGCAGTGTTGTGCGTTGCTTTGCGTCGCATTGTGCCTTTTGCATTGCGTTGTGTTGCTTTGCATTTCTCTGCATTGATATTGCATTGATTTTGCATTGCGCTGATGTGCAATGCATTGCGTTGCATTCCTTTGCATTGTTTGCGCTGCTTTGCATTAAGTCACCCGTCTGCACAAGGAATTCGATCATCCCCCCCCCCTCCCGCGGGATCATCCGGCTGGCTTCGCGCATTGCAATGTACATGTGATTCTGCCCCATGCGAGTACAATAACATCCCAGGCAGGCAGGTACCGCCCCCCCCTCCTCACGCGTGACAAATGATACTATGCGCGCGCATTCGTTCATCAGCGTTTTGCAAGTTCTAAAAGACCTTTTCAAACACTTAAGGGAAAGCCCACACGCCCCTGTCATCGCGCATGTATGCAGGAATTAATTGAACACTGAACGTTTCGTAGGGGTTCAAAGATCGACGTTCCTGGACACGCACGAGCAAACAATGGCTGCGCAACAAGATGTTTCAAGCAACTGCGCGCACTCTCAGCATCCTTACGACAGCTAGAGGTGTTTCTTTAGTGCTCATCAGATGCGACCGAGCGGGCCTCCCTCGTGCGCATGTCGAAATCATTCGAACGCCTTGCTCACTTGCTGGGAGGGGCACCGACGTTGTCACATAATACTATGCTTAAGTCGCGCCTGTCCCTCTACAGGGGGAATATTCAAAAATAGTCAAAACATAGTCTGGGGACTATTTTTAAATATTAGTTTGTTGACAATTTTGGGATAATTTATTAGTAATGGACCATGCTGTGGTGTTGGGTCCTCGTTTTGAAGAGACCGTCCCCGCGTTCTCCTTCTCTCCTCCTCTTCCCCCTCCTCCTCCAATGTCCGCATGCGTCCGGCACACCCAGTACAGCGTTTGGTGGCCCTCCTCCCCCTCCTCCCTGCGTTTCACCCACCCAGTACAGCGTTTCGTGGCCCCATAGGGAGCCCCACCGAAGGTCCCCGTCCGCATGCGTCCCGCACACCCAGTACAGCGTGTCGTGGCCCCATAGGGAGCCCCACCGAAGGTCCCAGTGATACCGTCCGCATGCGTCCCGCACGCCCAGTACAGCGTTTCGTGGCCCCATGGGGAGCCCCACCGAAGGTCCCAGCGCTACCGTCCGCATGCGTCCCCCACACCCAGTACAGCGTTTCGTGGCCCCATGGGGAGCTCCACCGAAGGTCCCAGTGCTACCGTCCGCATGCGTCCCGCACACCCAGTACAGCGTTTCGTGGCCTGCCTCCCCCTCCTCCCTGCGTTTCACCCACCCAGTACAGCGTTTCGTGGCCCCATAGTAAGCCCCACCGAAGGTCCCAGTGATACCGTCCGCATGCGTCCCGCACACCCAGTACAGCGTTTCGTGGCCCCATGGGGAGCCCCACCGAAGGTCCCAGCGCTACCGTCCGCATGCGTCCCGCACACCCAGTACAGCGTTTCGTGGCCCTCCTCCCCCTCCTCCCTGCGTTTCACCCACCCAGTACAGCGTTTCGTGGCCCCATAGGGAGCTCCACCGAAGGCCCCAGTGCCCCCATCCGCATGCGTCCAGAAGCCCAATTTGGCATTTTCACCCACCCAGCGCAGCGGTTTCGTGGCCCCATAGGGGGCTCCACCCAAGGCCCCAGTGTCACCGTCCGTATGCGTCCGGGAAAAGTATTTTGGCATTTTCACCCGCGCAGTGCAGCGTTTCGTGGCCTCATAGGGGGCTCCACCGAAGCCCCCAGTGGGACCGTCCGCATGCGCCCCGGTAGCCCAATTTGGTATGTTCACTCAGTAGAGCGCTTCGTGGCCCCATAGGAACCTCCACCGAAGCCCTCAGTGGGACCGTCCGCATGCGTCCGAGAAACCCAATTCGGCACACCACCCACACAGTACAGCGTCCCCCCCCGCCCAGTGCAGCGCTTCGTGGCCCCATAGGGAGCTTCACCGAAGCAGATATTCACAATTACGGTACCCACAATTGCATATGGTTGGGACTTTCGTCAGGATGATTTTTTATTTTTCGTCGAAAATCCCCCTGTAGGGGGACACGCCCGACTTAGTACTATGCGGGCCATTCGCGCCAGACGGCCGCGCGCGCATGCCGAAGTCTGCTGAAGACCCTCATCAACATGTCAACATGAACATGTGGACAGAGCCATTGTCGTCGGCGTGATGAGCATCGGCGCCGTCATCGGTCTTGTCGTCGTCATCGTAACCGTCATCTCCAGCATCGCGGCTGTTATCACCGTGTCTGCTGTTGTTGTCGACGCCGCCACGATATCGCATCCGCCCGAGTCACCGACTCGCACAGGGGAGTCCCTAGCGGTCAGCGTCACCGCAGCCGCGTCGGTCGCCAGGCCAGATGATTGGGCTTCGGGGGGGGGGGCTTGCAGAAGGAGGGGCAAGATGAGGATTAGTAATTAGGAGGACGAGGAGGAGGAGGAAGCGGAAAGGGGGAGGAACATGTTGACAGGGAGATAGCCGTGTCACAATGCAGCGAGGTTTCGGCGGCTCCCGCATGGGGTTCTGGGATGTCTGTGGTGTAGGTGGAGGAGTATCGGCAGCAGCAGCAGCAGCAGCGGCAACGGCAGCATCGCTGGGCAAGGCGCGCCGCTCCTGGGCCCCATCCTCCTCTTCTCCCTCCTCCTCTTCCTGTTCCTCCTCACCCTTTTTCTCTTCCGGCTCCCTCCTCCTGCTCCTGCTCCTCCCTCCCCCAGGCGGCCTCTCGAAGACAGCCACACAGGGCTTCACCGAAGCATCCGCACACTCTCCGGCGGTCATCGTGGTCCCGAGAGGTCATCTTGTCGGTCGCGCCTCGAGAGGCCGCACTGGGGACGGCTTCCGCGCGATCCCCGAGCGGTCCACCTCCCCATCGTCCTCTCGGCGTCCCTCCGTCCCGCTCCCCGAGCCGCTTCCCTCGGGGATTTGCCCCATTCGAGGCCCCGCGGGCTCTGCTGCCTGGGAAGTTCCGAAGGGGGTCCGCCTCCTGGCCGCGGGCGGTCAACTCCAGTTCGGGATGGGCGGATCGAGGGTGGGAACCTTGGAAGCGCCCCTCGGTCAGTGGTCCTTCCTTTAAGTCGGTCCCTCTTCAGGGGGAATGTTCAAAAATAGTTTAAAAAATAGTACGGGTACGATTTTTTGTTTTGCATTGTTGGAGCATTGTTAGGGCATTTGTTTGGTTTCCGTCCGAAATCGGCCCGTAGGGGGACAGGCCCGACCCAGTCCCTCTCTCGCCCAGTTCCTGCCCCTCCCCTCTGTCGTCCATCCCCTGCCATCCCCTCCCTCCTCCCTCCCCCTCCCCAAGCCGCCGTCCCGGCCCGAGGCTTTTGGGTGCAGGTATACAGGATACCTGCGGAGCCTCGCGGGACTGGCGGCCATACGCGCTCGCCCGCGCCATCGCTGGTGGCGTGCGGGCCGGCCGTGCTGCTGCGTTGCGGCGTGCGACGCCCCCAGAGTGGGCAGGCGCACGACGGCGCGGGCGCCCGCTTCGAGCAGGGCGCGGCGCCGGCTGCGAGTGAGCGAGCCCGCCTGGCACAGGCGCGCTCGCGAGCGGCGCACGCAGTCGCGCACCTTGCTGCGAGTCGCCGCTGCCGCGGCGAGGCTGCGCGCGCACCACAGCAACGGGCTGATGTCAGGCCGTGCTGGAGGCGGAGGCAAGGGCGGCCAGGGCCGCAAGGGCAGCGGCAAGGCCAGCTCGGGCGGCGGCCACAGCGGGCAGAGTGGCAGCACTCCCCCGTGGGCCGTGCCGCCGCCGCCGCCCGGATGGTGGTGCCCGACGTGCGGAGGACTCAATGGCCCTGCTGATGCCCTGTGCCGCTCCTGTTTCCCTCTTCCCGAGCATGGACCAATGCATGGAGACGGAGGAGGGACAGCCCGCCCGCGCGCGGGCCCGCGTGGAGACGGCCGCCAGCCTCGTTCTGCCTCGAGGCGTCGCCGCCGCGGCGGCAAGGGCGAGGCACGTCAGCCGGAGGCGGAGCCGAGGCCGCGATCAGCCTCGCGAGTCCGCTTCGAGGACGAGGACACTGAGGACGGCGGAGGCGGTCCGCGGCAGAGGTCGGCCTCGAGCCGCCGCCGGCGCTCCGCCGACGGCGATGGCCGTCGGAGGCGGTCTGCTGGAGGCGAATCTGATGCATCAGATGGCGACGAGGACGGCCGCAGCCCCGCGCTCGGCATCCTCCCCGCGCTCCCGTCGGATGCGCGAGCTCACCCAGCCTGGGTCGAGCCGCCGTCGGATGAGCGCGGGCTCACGGCCCACAGGCGCTCACTGCGCCAGATGGCGGCCGCCACTGGCAAGAGGCTGCAGGCAGCCATCGAGCTCGGCATGAGCCTGGAGCAGAGGCGGCCGCAGGAGGAGGAGGAGTATGCCGTGCAGCTCAGCATGATCATCCTGGCCCGCCCAGCTGGCGTACGATGCGACCGCCAGCGCAGCTTCGTCCAGCGCGCACAGGCCAAGCTGGAGAAGGCCGAAGCCGCAGCTGCGCGGGCGCGTGAGGAGCTCGCGGAGTTGGAGGCCAAGGTGGGTCAGCGCGCCGAGGCCCTCGGCCGCACCAAGACGCTCCTGGAGCAGCTCGAGGCCATGGCCCCCGCGGGCGACGAACCGATGGAGGAGCCCATCACGCCGACGCCCGTGGCGGGCGCTGAGGGCGATGCAGCCCCAGCCACGCCGCCCGACCGCGCGCCGCCCATCGCGGCCATCGCCGAGCTGCAGGCTGGCCAGGCGGCCCTCACCCAGCAGCTCGTCGGCCTCACGCAGCTGCTGACGACGATGCAGGGCCAGATGGCGGCGGCGCGCGGCGGGGCGGCACACGGCGATGCGCCTGCGCCTGATGTGCGGCCCTTTGCAGGGCCCCCCCTGCGCCTGGGGCCAGTGGCCCCCGCGCCCAGGCCAGAGGCGCCCGCCGTGGCCTACCCCGTGCCGGCCGACGCACCTGTGGCCCGAGGCCCCCAGGTGGGGGCCCCGCCTGCGGGCGCCGCCGTGGGTGCTGCATGGGGCGCTGCCGGACCCGCCGCCGCCGACGCCGTCGAGGTCCCAGTCAGCGCCGAGGAGGACGCTGCTGCGGCTGCCACGGCTGAGGCAGCCCGCAAGGTGAGGGCAGCTCAACGTGCTGAGAGGAAGGCTGCAGAACGCGCACGTCGCCCTGATGGCCAGCAGGGACTACGAGACGCGTTGGCTCGCCAGGCGTCAGCGCGGCCAGGTGCGTGCAGCCACCGAGGCCGCGGCGCCCTGCCGCCGTCGCCGCGCGGCCGTGCCGCCGTTGCCGCAGAAGCAGGAGAGGATGCTGTCGCAGGTGCAGCCACCCGCCGCCAGAGGCACAGCCGCAGCCACAGCCCTCGGCGCGAAGCGCCAGATGGCTTCATGCTGCGCGGCGGCCGCGCCGGCTCCACCGAGGGCAGCGAGGGAGCGACGTCGACGCTGGGGTGATGTGTCACGGCGGGCGGGCCACGGGGAGCGAGAGGGCTGCCACTGAGCCGTCTCAAGGCCCGCCTGCGACTGGCGTTGCGCCAGTCAGGCCGACTGACACGAGCGGCGACCTTTTTGACCGAACCGAGGGTCGATCCGTGAGGGGTGGGGCCCATAGTGGGCGCTCCGAAAGGAACTCGCGAAGCCCCCGCCCCACAGCGGCGCTCGCCGAGGTAAGGTCGACGAGTGCTGCCGTGCCCTCACCTCGGATGGAGTCCGAGGCCAAGCAGCAGCCATGCTGCCCAATTCCAGATTGCACTGAGCTAGGTGGTATACACAGATAACATGCTGGTGGCTTCCGCTGCCGACGGGGGAACGAGGTGTGTGTCGTGCGGTGATTTCCCATGGCTTTTTGACGGAGCCCTCGAGTTATTACGTCAGTTTACGAAGCTGAGCTGGAATCACGTTCACGGCCACAATGCCGATCCGCTGAATGAGCTTGCAGATACCATAGCACGACTGGCCTCCGTGGGTATTGCGCCGACAGTAGAGCCTGACTTTCAACCGTGGTCAGTTTTGCTCACGTCAGCCTCTCTTGTACCATGGATGTGGATGTCTGCCAGCACCAACGTCGGTCATGGGGGGTATCCGAATGTTGGCGCATGCGAAATGCCCTCCATCAACCCTCCCGAGCTAGATCTCAGAACTGCCTTCTTGCCACCAGCTGGACGCGGCTCGGAAAACTCGTCTGTGCCTCGGGTATCTCCGACATCAGGTTTGCAGCCGCAGGTGAATTTTGCAGTGGCGAACGTACTCACACTGCAGCCCCGCAGGAAGGCAGCCCGACGAGGGAGAGGTACTCGAATACGGTGTCGGTACCAAGATGCGGCCGGCCTGGGTTTGCCCGGACGCATGCTCGCACTGGCTCATCAGTTCTCCGCGCACAACTTTCATGTGGTTGGCACGCTCGAGACTCGGTTGTGTCGTGACGGTTGGACAGCAGCAGGAGATTTTCTTGTTATTACCGCAGCAGCCGAATCCAAGGGGAAAGCAGGAGTGGCCCTATGGATTAACACACAACATGAGTACGCATGTGGGCACACGCTGGCGCGCCGTCACGTACGTGTCATCAGTTTCTCGTCTCGGCATTTGTTGGTAGCCATACGTGCGCCGCACATGTGTTTGGACGTGCTCGTCGGCCATGCTCCTCACTCTCGCCGTCTTCCTGCTGAAGTCGAAGCATGGTGGGCTCATGTGACGTCAGTGCTACGTGGGCGAACCCAGCCGGCCCCCCTGTACTGTCTATTGGATGCGAATGCGACTTTGGGATCACAGGTGTCAGATCATGTCGGTGACGTGGCGGCCGAGGTTGAAAATGCCAATGGACAGTGCTTTCACAAGTTCCTGCGTGACTCGGACCAGTGTGCGTTGTCTACGTTTCTGCCGTCATACTCTGGGATCCATGGGACCTGGTTACCACCTGGGGCTCAGGGCCAAAACCCGCAGCGACGTATCGACTACATTACGATCCCTACGGGCCAACTATCCAGCGTCATTCGTCAAGGAGTCGATATCGAGATCGAGCTAGCGATGCGATGTGACGACCACTTTGTGGTAACTGCTGATGTGTACGTGTGCCGTGCCGATCAGTATGAGCCAGCCGTCACATGGGCACGCTCCCGACACGACGAGGCTATGTATGCTGATCCCGAGTGTCGTGCTGCGTTTGAAGATGCCCTCCGTATGGTGCCCCCGCCGACGTTCACAACACACCCAGACGATCATGCCGCATATCTCAACAGGCATATCTTGGAGGCCGCTGCTCTCGCATTTCCGCCCAAAAGGTCCGACAGTGGCCGTGGGCCCCGTCGCAGTTGGATTTCCCAGGGGTCCCTCGACCTTATGGATCAGCGCACGGCTGGGAGACGTGCGCTTCGGGCCCTACGGGCTCAGCTACCCAGGCTTCTACTGGCGTGCGTATTTGTGGCGTGGGCCTCGGACGGGGCCATGGATGGCGAATGGTTCTGTCACCGAACACGTCGTTTCCGACATAGTGAACGCGACGGGCCGTCGCACCATCCACTCTTGCAGACATGTCGTCGGATCGCGGATGCCGCTGACCAGGTTCTTGATGCTACCATGGTTTTTGCGACGCCTCTACGAACACCACAGGGCAAGCTGACCTACCCACCGTTTACCCAGGACCACATCGTCGGCTTGCGATACCTAGGACGGCTGCCCACTGCGTATGAGCTAGCCGACGTCCCACGTGGTTTTCGGTTTCAGCTGCCCAACGTTCTTAACTTTTACCTGGGATGTGTGTTTTTTTTTTTTTTTTTTGGTTTTTTTTTTTTTTTTTTTTTTTTTTTTTTTTTTTTTTTTTTTTTTTTTTTTTTTTTTTTTTTTTTTTTTTTTTTTTTTTTTTTTTTTTTTCTGGGCTGCCAGTATGGTGTTTCTTCGGGCCGCTACATACGTGATACAACAGTCCACTGGCCAGGATTCAGCGTGGCATTGTGCCAACATTGCCCAGGGGGTCCGAAATGCTTGGGATCGACGGCAGTTCGCTGAAGCCTATGCCGCCTTGCGACGGATCGGGGCTGGGTCCAAGCGACGACGAATCGAGCGAGTGTTGCCCGCATTGCAAGATCTGACTGGCCAAGCCGTGGTATCCGAGATACAAGTTGCGAGGCGTTGGCAGCAACACTTTGCTAGTCTCGAGCTTGCGGCTACGATCTCAGTCGAGGACGTGCCGACATTCTCAGGATACTTCGGGCGCGCACCCTATGCGCGTATGTCGACCGAGCCTGTCAGTCTTGCTTCGATCCCCACCCTAGCTGAATTCCAATGGTCGTGTCGGCAGACACGCAGGTCGGCACCAGGATGTGACGGTATTTCAGGCGGCCTCATGAGGGCCCATCCGACCGCTATCGCGGAGTATTACTACCCTCTACAGCTGAAGTCTACCCTTACACTAATGGAGCCCATTCACTGGAAAGGAGGTTTTTATCGGGACCTCATCAAGTCCGGCCAGGCTGATCCGACACAGCGCAGCAGCTCCAGGTCCATCCTTGTCTCTTCCCAGGTGGGCAAGGCAGCCCGACGTTGTCTACGGTCCCGACGTTTGCCCCACTTGGCATACGAGGCGGGTGAGACCCAGTTTGGAGGGCTTCCAGGACGAGGTACCACCCACGCGTCCCTGGTGCTCCGCGTTTCGCAATCCCTGGCCAAACTCCGGAAGATGTCGTTCGGGGCCCTATTCTTGGACGTCGTTCAGGCCTTTTACAGGGCCATTCGGAAGCTCGTGGTGCGTGCCCACCGCGAAACCGACCTCGACGACCTTACTGTGGCTACCCTGGTGCGCGCCGCTGGTTTACCCCCGGCCGCCATGCAACAGCTTACCGACCGATTGCGACAGCGTGCAGCAAACCTGTCAGCTTCCGACGTCGATCCCCGCACCGTTGCCCAGGTCGAGCAGTGTTACCAGGCACCCTGGTTGATTTACGAGGGATCTGGCCAGGTCTCGTTACCTCAGAGGTCATTCTTTCCAGGCCAGCCACTTGCGGATGTCCTCTTCGAGATTCAGATGGCCGGCTGTATGCAGGACGTACGAGCGCGCATGCTTGACGAGGGCACGCCGTACATGCTACCACGCGCAGAGCAGAGATCCATCACCGCGCTCGTTAATGACGGTACAGGCCCCGACCTCCCAGCTGACCTCCCCCTCGTTGACATTTCATATGCCGACGATGGCACAGTCGTGCTCATACTGCCTGCTGAACAGATGTATGATGCGCTCAGTCAGGTGCTGGTTATAGTATCAGAGGCCTTTGCGCGCCGTGGACATATCCTCAATATTGGGCCGTCTAAGACTGCCGCGCTGATCAAATGGCGCGGGCCAGGCACCAAGAACGCACGACATACAGCATGGCACGTGCACGACGGACGGGTCACGGGACATTCGGATATACTAGGACAGCTCAGTGTGCCGATCGTACACCACTACGTACATCTAGGGTCGGTGATCGATGCGAACTCTGCGATGCTGCCCGAGATACGTTACCGAGCTACCTCGACAGCCTCGTCGCTGCAGGTTCTTCGGCGACGTGTTTTTTCGACCGACGACCTAGCACTTCACCGCCGACTTGTGCTAGCCGACAGTCTGGTCATGTCAGGGCGACTGTACAATGCAGGGGCGTGGGGAGTGCTAACGACCTCGGGGGCCAAGCTGGCCCATCTGGAAACCATGAAGGTATACCGAGCCGCGGCTCGAGTCCGCTTCCAGGAACATGATTCGCAGGTGTCCGACGCCCTTGTGCTCGCGAGGCTGCGCAGACCTACCCCCGCCAACACGCTCCGTGCCGCACGTCTCCGACTACTCGGCTCGCTGTATCATACGGGGCCTCTCCTCGTTTTCTCCCTCGTTGCCGCAGAGTGGCGCGCTGCCTCCGATGCCCCCGCACGCGAGCGCACTACTCTTGGACAGTGGATCCAGGACCTTGCCTGGCTACGATGTGCAGTCAAACAGTGCCAGGACCTACCAGCCCCAGCTGAAGACCTCAAACCCTGGGAAACATTTATACGACGAAGTCAGACAACCTGGAAGCGCAGCATACAAGTGGCGATGCACGCGTACACCCAGTACATTTCCAGGAAAGAGCTTGCTTCCCATATGGAACCCCAGTTTTTTGCAGCTGTGAGGCCAGCAGGTGTGCCAGAACGTGTGTATACCGACGAGCACGGGCTAATCGTCCCACCGCCGTCTCCCGTGCAGGCAGCTACCATGGAGTGCCCATGGTGCGGTGAGGTTTTCGCACGACAGCGAGCAATGCGCACACATGTCGCCCGTGCACACCGACAGATTGCGACACTTGCGCGCGGTTATGCTGCTAGGGACGGTTCATGTGCAGTGTGTCTGTTAAAGTTCAACGCCAGACCCCACCTCATCGACCACCTGTCGAGTGATTCCCCTCGATGCCTGCTGGGCGGCCTCTTAACTACAGACAACCCAGCACACCACCTAGACGACACGACTACACCACCTCGACCAATCGGAGCTACACCCCACATCAAGATTCCCCGCCGACATGTGATCGTACCCACGACGCGGCTACTTGGGCCGCTCACTCAACTGGCTACCGACCTAGCGACGTTAGTTACACAGGAGTACGCCCGCCAGGTTTTACTTCAATCGGACCCCTACCTCACACCTGCCGCCTGCGCGGCACTTATGCCACCTTCCCCTGTCCCACTCCTAGGCGCTCCCCCACCCGCCCAGTGCCCGCCAGTACAGACGGAGCGGTATCCGACGCGTATGTATCTGACCGAGCAGTATACACATGCAGCTGCTCAGGTTCTGCCGTCAGCGATCCGACGGTCAGAGTACTACATACTAAACCTATACTGTGGGAGACGCCGTCCTGGGGATATTCAGGCTTGCTTAGAAATGGAGGAGTACCATACCGATTTCGCCGTATACGTACTTTCGATCGATATCGCTATCGATCCCGTTCTTGGCAATATGATGCGCCGTGAATCCCTAGACATTAGGAAGGAACACATACGTGCCAAACGTGTTGTGCTGTCAGGAGGAGGGCCCCCGTGCGAAACATGGGCTGCCATGCGCTGGGCCCTTGACAAGGGCCCCCCCACCACTACGTTCCCACGACGATTTCTGGGGCCTGCTATCGGTTACGCCGCGCCAGATGGAACAGCTACGTGTGGGCAATGAGCTCCTTGGAGCCATGATTGAGCTTTTCGCCGAACATTTGATTGTGGGCACTTGCTGCTGGATGGAGCATCCCATGCCAGCCGACTGGAGACAGGCAGCAGTGAGTTCTTTCTTTTGCCCCCCCCCCCTACGGGCCATCATGGCCTCCCCAGCCGCGACCGTGACAGACTTCGACCAATGCGAACACGGCCAGGTTGCTCGAGCTCCCACCCGCATTCTGGCGCTGCGGATGGAAACCCTTTCTGGCAGGCTTCTGGAGACCCCAGGTCGTGGAAGATGTTCTCACGGACGGGGGGCCCACGAGGTGCTCATGGGGTTCGATCGGGCCCGAGACGAGTGGCGTACTGCCAAGAAGAAGACATACCCTCCTGCTCTATGTCGAGCATTGGCCGACGGTATCACAGACGCGATCAACCATATGTGTGCGGCGTGTGGAGACGATACACTGCCAGAGGACATGAGGGAGGAGGAGGAGGAGTTTCGTGGGTCCCTGTCAGCTTTTTATGTAGCATGGGACCCATATCTCGGTACTGACGAGTCTTGGGCGCCCGATTTTGTCGATTCTCGGTCCCGGAAGGTGCGTGCCGATCCAGAGCGACACAGGTTCCTCCCCCCCGAATCGCCAGCCACCGAGTTTGCAGACGCAGGCGTTGTGTATGATTCCACTGCGGAGCCGCGGGACCCCGGCCCGATCGAGGCCTCAGAGGAACAGGAATATGCAGATGTACTTGCTTTCCTGGATGGCATTGAGTTGCCACCACCTGGCTCGCTTGCTCCGCCCCTTGTACCCGTTTCCCAATCTCCGTGACCCCCGCCGCCCCCACAGCCCGTTGAGATTACACCAGAGTTGCGTGCCCTAATTGCTACCAAGCGTGCGCAAGCTAGAGAGCGACGTCGGATTCGACTCGCTCAGCGAATAGCCCCATGGACTTTCCAACCCGATTTCGGGGCAGGGCTGTTTGATAATGCGCATGAGTAAATAGGATGTTGGGCGGAGGGCCTCAGGAGTAGGTAGTGGATGGGTAAGGGATTGCTTTCTCAGTCAGGCACTTTGTCAGCCCTGGCCTTGCTCTCACAAATGTTTCGTCTTTCGAGCCTCGCGTTGCCTCTTTTATCCCACCTTATTAGATGCTCACAGACACCCGCGCCACGCACACGGCACTTGGGTGGACCACCGTCTTGGGTGGTGACAGGCTAGCAGGCTGACAGTGGGGTACTTGTGCGGCCGTGCTTTGATCTCTCCGCCTATGTTGCCAGTGTTTCGAGCTTGGCGAAGTCCTTGCTTGTGGCTGGTGCTATGGTTAATGCGTGCCCTCCTCGTTTGGGTAGTCCCGTGGCGGTATACAGATAACCCCCAGCTCAACCGTCAGTTTCGAGCTGAGCTGGAATCACGTCCGCTGAATGAGCTTGCATCCCATAGCCGTCTGACCTCCAGAGTTGCGCCACAGCAGGCCTAACTTTCGTGTGGATCAGTTTTTTCTGCAGGCAGCCTCTCTTGGACCATGGATGTGTGTCTGTCGGCCACCTTCAGTTTCCAGGAGTATCCGATTGCAGCAGTTTCAGGTGATTTTTGTTGCATGGGGGGAACGTTGGGTGATGGGATTGGTTGGTCGGGCAGCGGAGGTTTTAGCAGCGAGGCAGTGTAGCAACAGTCAGAGAGAGCGGCAGCCCGCCTCTCTTGCTCTCTCGCGCGCACGCCTGCCTGCATGTGCTGTCCCGCCCGCTTGCCCACTCTCTCGCTGACAATAAATTTCAGACAGTGCGTAACAGGTTTCACTGAAAGCAGTTGACGTGCGCACTGTAGACAGCTCGAGAGTCAGCGTGGTCGGCCGAACCGAGGGTCGAACCGTGAGGGGAGGGGGCCATAGTGGGCGCTCCGAAAGGAACTCGCGAAGCCCCCGCCCCACAGCGGCGCTTGCCGAGGTAAAGTCGTTGAGTGCAGCTGTTTTGAGAGCTGACAGCGGTCGAGGAGATCGCAACATGTATTCGGGAGGGGGTGGAGTATGTCAGGTTGGGCGGACGTGCTGAGTTCAGAGAGGCATGTGCCTGCCTCTCTTGCTTCTTTCCGCCGCCGCCTGCTTGCCACCCGCTCGCCTGCTCTCTCTCCACCGTCAACCGGACAGAGGTGCGCCCCCTCGCGTTTCTGTCACCGACCGACTGTCAAATTTCAAGCCTTGGCCCGTGGGGGGCAGCGGCAGGGGGCTCGGTGAGCGTAGTCCGTCGCTAACCACACACCCGTTGCGTGTGGCACCGAACCCCCGAGTGTCCGTCGGTCCGCGCGCCGCCAGCCAGGCGCTCATGCGGCTGCACGCCGCAGCCCCCGCTTGCCGCCAGCCTTTCTTGCTTTTGTCTTGCAGATAAGGATGGGAGTGGGAGTGGCCGGTAGTTTTGAGGAGGGGTTAAAGCAGCGAGTACATCTCTGTCAAGCGTGTTGTCTTGGTGCGGCCAGGGTTACGCCGAGAGCAACCGCGCAGGATTGCCCACCCTGGCCGCCGCCACTTCCTGGCCACGGTTGAAAGTTTCAATCCTTTGCCGCCTAGTGCCAGACGCTCTGCGTCCACATTGCTGCCCCGCACCCAGTCGTGCGCGTAGTTAATACTATGGGACTGGGTGGGATTCATGGGATTTGGCAGGTTGGTTGGAGGAAGTTACTGTCTGACTTGACTTCAGGTGCCCGTGCAGAGTTTGCGAGTTTCGCCTCTTAGTACAGCCACGCGTGTTGACTGTGCTGACTGCCTCTGCTAGCAGCAGCGCCGCCATTAGCTGACAGGCCATATGCTTCATCAGCAGCGCAATCCAAAAATCCTCCCCCTCCCCTCCCTCCCTCTCCCCATCCACCTCTCCCTCCCCATCCACCTCTCCCTCCCCATCCACCTCTCCCCTCCCCTTCACCTCTCCCCTCCACCTCCCCTCCCCTCTCCCCTCAACCTCTCCCCTCCCCTCCACCTCTCCCCTCCACCTCCCCCCCTATCCCACGCCCCCCCTGCTGTCCTCCTGCCCCGTTCTCCATTCCTCTGCCCGCCTGCCCTCCGCCCGCCGACCCCCCCTCATCCTCTACGCCTCTGCCGCCGTCTGCTGGGCCAGTGCCCCTCGCGGGCTGGAACTGAGCAGTATTGTGCCTCGAGTCTCGAACGAGGCCAGGCTTTATTCATACCTGCGCCATGCTGTCCTCAGCCGCGTTGTGGCATGCATTGTTTGCGGAATGCGCCGGAGCAGAAATCCCCGAATTTTCGCCCCACCATCCGAGCTTGAAACGTTTCGGAAGTCGACGCCTCTTTGGTTGACAGCGTCTGCCCCCCATTACCACACTCATATCCGTATGGTCAGCTCATACATATTTACGGATATCCCTCACACATCATAGGTGCGCACACCTAGTCTCTCCAGCCTCCTGTGTCTCTGCAGTGCCCTATCTTCTCTTTGCATCATCCTCATTCATCGCTCCTCGTTCTTCGTTTCATCGTCTAGATGTTCTGTCTTACTCCTCTTTGTCCTCCTGATCCTCTTATTGCCCTCCTCCTTCTCCTCCCACCAAGCCTGTGAAGCCCCGAAACACCTGCTCTGCAGATTTCCGAACCTCGAGTGAACGGACGAAACCCCAGCGTGTGAAACAAAAACAAATGAACGAGACCAACAATCACGAGCGAGCGCCAACAAAACAAGCGGCGAACGACTAACAACGACGCGTGCGAACGGCGACCGGCCACTCGGGCCTACTTCTGCGGACGGGGTTAGGAGGAGGGTTGATCCGTTCGAGAGCGTTCCAGAACGCTCTCAGACCGTTCCGGAACGCTCTGACAAGGCCGCGGCGCCCGAGATATCCCCCAGGGCCGCCAGATCTGAGAGATTATCGGTGCATCCTCACCCGATCTTATTCTCGTCCTGGCCTCGGCTTTCTTCTTTGACTCGGCCGCCTCCGGCGAGGACCCCGAGGCCGCCCTTCGGGAGCCTCGAGACGGGGGTCAATGCACAAACGGGGGTCAGCCAGAGCGCCGGATCTTGCAGGATCCTGCAGCGCCAGGGTCGCATTGACCCAGGCTTGGGTGCAGGATCCCGCAGGACCTTGCAGGATCCTTCGCATTGACCCTGGTTTGGGTGCAGGATTTTGCAAGGCTTATGTCGGGCGTGTCCCCCATACATGGGGGACTTTCGACGAAAAATAAAAGTTATCCCAAGAAGGTCAAAACATATTCAAAAAAAAGTAGTCCCCAGACACTATTTTGGGACTGCTTTTGAACATCCCCCCTGCAGAGGGACAGGCCCGACTTAATGCAAGGCCTGACTGACCCGGGTCTGGATTGACCCGGGTCAGAAGATTTGGACGCCCGAAATGGGTACTGAAAGAATGGGTACAATGCCCAACAGCAGTTCCTGTTCATTTTGAACCGGATCCGCTGTCCACGCCGCCGCGGCCTGTGTCCATTCGAGACAGGAGGCCGCCTGCCCAACAGCGGCCGCTGTTGGTTTGGGACAGCATTTGCTATTGGGCATCGTACCCATTTTTTCGGTACCCATTTCGGGCGTCCAAAGAAGATCCCCCAGCCCTGGTCGCCACCTGGTCGCCACCTGGTATATTCCAGGCCTCGATGTCGCCACGATGTTGGGGATTCCAGGTCGCCACCTGGTATCTCACCACCCGGTTTGGGGGTCCCAAACTCTCGCCCCCGTGGTGGCGCGCCCCCAGGGCGACCGCCTCGAGTTCTCGCGGGGCCTCTGGGAGGAGCTGCAGAGGCGCCGCCCCCGCGGCGCCGGCCGCCGCCGCCTCCCATGCTCTCTCCTCCTCCCCATCATCCTCCACCTCCCCCTTCTCTCCCTCTCCTTCCCCCCCTCCTCCCTCCTCCTCCTCCTCCCTCCTCCTCCTCCTCCTCCCTCATCCTCCTTCTCCTCCTCCTCCCTCCTCCTCCTCCTCCCTTCTCCTCCCCCTCCCTCCTCCTCCTCCTCCTCCTCTCCCTCTCCTTCTCCTCCTCTCCTCTCCTTCTCCTCCTCCTCCCTTCTCCTCCTCCTCCTCCTCCTCCTCCTCCTCTTCCTCCTCCCCATCATCCTCCGCCTTTTTGACGCTGAGCGGACTTTAGTCCCAAGATTGTAGCGTCTGTGGACAGTATCGCATGGTGCAGAAAAAAATCGTGTAATCGGCATAATGCCGAAATGAGCGGAAGTGGAGGTGCGCAGAGAAACGGAAAAAGCGTGGAGCCCGCGAGGTCAAACAGTATGAAGTAGATTTGCAGGCGTAGGCCAGGTAGTACCCATCCCCCAATTCCGTCCCAATGTTGTATTTTTCCCCCTCCCACTTGCAGCACAAAAGTTGTCACGGTTCGTTGCGTCACACTCTCAGAGAGCAACGTTGGTCGCTACACGGCACGGCAAACAGCGAAGCATGGCGCAACCCCTTCGCGACAAGGCATTGTGGATGGAGCGCGATAGGACGCCCTCGACACGATCCGAGTGGCGTTGGTCTTTCTCTTCCATCTCATGAAGATGACGTCTACCGCCTCCCGTAAGCCCTCACCGAGAGACATCGCGAAAGGGCAGATGTTACGATGCTCCTTGCCCTGCCCTCAACGTGGGTATTATTCTTAAATTGGTCCCTCACCAAGGATAAGGCTGCACACAGAGAAAACGCAGAGACGCCCCTACGGAAGCGCTGCCTGTCGATGTCGGCGTCCTCCTACCATCCATGATCTCGTCCCATTCACCACGCATACCGCCCTCCCAAATATCAAAGCAGGAACAGTCGGTCTGGCTGGCCTAGTGTGGCAATGCGCAGCTCTGGCGGTCAACATGCTCGCAGCGGTCGACACGCATATCCTTCTCCTCCACCACCGTAGCAATCTCACCTGAACGTCAGACATCCTCCAATCCTTAACAGGTCCCTCGGCAAGGGATGTTCCAGAGCCTTTGTTACGATGCTCTGTGCGGCCATACTGGGCATCTCATTCGGACAAATCAGCACTTCGAGGCTAAGCTCAAAAAACGAAAGCCGATCTCCCCCATCAGCTATACATCTAACATCCAGTCCATCCCCTCCCCTCCCCACGTCCCGGGAACAAAGACTGATGGCAGACCTGTTCCGAACCAGCTTTTCCCAGCTTGTCTCGTGTTCCCCCTCGAATTCTCACGTCAGATCCGCAGGTGATGTGGTTAATGTCCCCCTCCCCACCTTCGAGGGGACCCCCATGTACGTAGCCCGTTTGGGCTCAGTGCAGCACCACGTGTTACTGTACGTTCTCGCCCCTGGCCGTGATAAACCCGTCTCATCCTCTTGATATCGTCGCCGATGTGTGTGTGTGTGTTATCTTGTTGTTCACTCACATGTCTGTCGACGTAACGTGTGGTAACAGCGGTGAGCGGAGCTGCGGTTGTGGAGACACCGCGGAGGTTCAGGGGAATGTTACGACCATGGGAGAGGGCGCTCAGGCGTCGTGAGGCAGCACGAGCAGCGTGGAGAAAGCCGTAGAAACGGGTGAACATGAGTGGTTGTCTCGACCGTGGTGGGTGACGCATGATGAGGGAGACTGGTGGCAGACGACACCCAGTGATCAGTGTTCAAGCCAGACATTCAATAGAGATTACGGTCGTCCCCCACAGTGGTTGGGAGTGGATCATTGAGACATGTTTCGCACGAGCATCAATGTCTGGACAAACGAACAGCGTTCAAACCAGAACAGAGAGCCAATCAGGCATTTCCCGTCGAACTCCAAGCTAAATTGTATGGCCTTGCCACGCAGCGGTCGCAGGGCCCATAGGGTTCTTTTAGAACACTGACGTCGCGGGCAACTCTGCGTGGCGGGCGCCCTTGTGGCAGCGGCGAAGCTTGGGCTCACGGCCGCCGCCCTGCTTTTGGAGCGTGTCCTGAGTCCAATTAGATCGTGCCGCTGTGCAGTCGCAGTTCCCCGCGTTGCCATAGCTTTGCGCAGCTCCCCATGGGCTTCGAGGTCAGCAAGGGCTCTCGGGGGCCATTTGGCCAGTCCGATCCTTCCTTGGTGACGAGGCCTCCCCATGAAGTCAGAGTGGCAACACTTGTCCGTGAGAAAGCCGCCGTTGCGTCTTTGAGAGCAGCCTCTTTCGGACGTTGCGCGTGAGAAAGCGGCCATTGCATTTATGTTGACATTCATTGACGACGCGGCTCTTCTAGTTGAGGGCACGGAGGCCTTGACGAGTTGCAGCCTTGCTAGCGCTCAGAGAGGAGGTTCCCCAGCGGCTTGTGGTCTTTATGTCGATTGTGTTGTTGCTTTGCCTTCCTCGCCCAGTCTCGGCATCGTGTCTGCGATGAGCTCAAAGGCCAGGGTGCCAAAACAAGTTGTTCCCGGAATGGGGTCGCTTTGGGCGCGGTTGTTAGCGCTGGCAGGTTTCGGTCGGGTGCCAGGTCAATTCTTCGCATCAAGGCGGCGAAATGTTTTTTGGGATCCGGAGATGCCTTCGGGCTCTTGCTCCCACCAGTAGAGCAAGGGCTTGTGCTCAGCAGTGCGCTCAAATGCTTGACGCTTCGCGTATCTCTATCAGCTCTAGCTACTAGTTAGGCCGCTGTCGTGACCCGTAGCGCTTCTGACTCCGCTTGCGCCTTCGCTTGCGGACGCGACCAAAAGTATCCCTATCAACCACTGACGTGCAGCTGTGCACGCTGGCAGTTCCCCCCAGTCTCAGTCCCGGCAGCCCCCATCTGAGGCCTCGGCCGCGCTTAGTTGTCGCCTCGCCCGTCGCTCTGTTTATTTGTCCCGCGTTTCCTTTGCCTAATTCGTCTCTGCGTAGCCCGCTTTGACCTGACACGCCGCCGGCGCGCTCGCCCGCGGCCGCTGACTAAAAAATCCTTATCAGCCCATCAAGAAATGATGCCCATGAGAACTGACGGGGGCAGAAAGGAAGGGACACACATAGTCAAACAGCGAGGGAGGCCGATCTGGACGGCGTGTCGGGGCCATCTCCGGGCCCGCGTAAGGGGGGGGGGGGGGGGGGGCGAAGAGGAGGAGGAGAAGGAGGAGGTGGAGGAGGAGGAGGAGGAGGAGGAGGAGGCAAGAGGAGCAAAACGAGGAGAAAAAAGGACGAGGATGAGGAGGACGAGGACTACTAGAGTGAGGAGGAGGAGGAGGAGGAGGAGGAGGAGGAGGAGGAGGAGGAGGAGGAGGGGGAGGGAGGAGGAGAAGGAGGAGGAAAGAGAGGGGGAGGAGGAGAGGAGGAGGAGGAGGAGGGAGGAGAGGAGGAGGAGGAGAGGAGGCGGAGGAGTGGAGGAGGAGGAGGACGAAGGAGGAGGAGGAGGAAGGAGGAGGAGAGGAGGAGGAGGGAGGAGGAGAGGACGGGGAGGACGAGGACGAGGGAGAGGAGGAGATGGAGGAGGAGGAGGAAGAGGAGGAGGAGGAGAGGAGGAGGAGGAGAGGAGGAGGAGGAGGAGGAGGAGGAGGGGGAGGAGGAGGAGGGGGAGAGGGAATGGGAGGAAGAGGAGGAGGAGGAGGAGGAGGAGGAGGAGGAGGAGGAGGAGGTTAGACATGTTTCGCACGAGCATTCATGTCTGGACAACGAACAGCGCCCAAACCAGAACAGCGAGCCAATCAGACATTTCCCGTCCAACTCCAAGCTAAATTGTATGACCTTGCCACTCAGCGGTCGCAGGGCCCATAGGGCTTCTTTCGAACATTGACGTCGCGGGCAGCTCTGCGTGGCGGGCGCCCTTGTGGCAGCGGCGAAGCTTGGGCTCGCGGCCGCCGCCCTGCTTTTGGAGCGCGTCCTGAGCCCAATTAGATCGTGCCGCTGTGCAGTCGCAGTTCCCCGCGTTGCCATAGCTTTGCGCAGCGCCCCAGAGGCTTCGAGGTCAGCAAGTGCTCTCGGGAGCCATTTGGCCAGTCCGATCCTTCCTTGGTCACGGGGTCTCCCCATGGAGTCAGAGTGGCAACACTTGTCCGTGAGAAAGCCGCCTTTAAGTTTTTAAGAGCAGCCTCTTTCGGAGGCTGCGCGTGAGAAAGCGGCCCTTGCATTTATGTTGACATTCATTGACGACGCGGCTCTTCTAGTTGAGGGCACGGAGGCTTTGTCGAGTTGCAGCCTTGCTAGCGCTCAGAGAGGAGGTTCCCGAGCGGCTTGTGGTCTTTATGTCGATTAATTTTGTTGCTTTGCCTTCCTCGCCCAGTCTCGGCATCGTGTCTGTGATGAGCTCAAAGGCCAGGGTGCCAAAACAAGTTGTTCCCGGAATGGGGTCGCTTTGGGCGCGGTTGTTAGCGCTGGCAGGTTTCGGTCGGGTGCCAGGTCAATGTTTCGCATCAAGGCGGCGAATTATTTTTGGTCCGGAGATTCCTTCGGGCTCTTGCTCCCACCAGTAGAGCAAGGGCTTGCGCTCAGCAGTGCGCTCAAATGCTTGACGCTTCGCGTATCCCTATCAGCACATGTCCAGCGTCGTCAATTATCTGCAGGTGCACTCTGCGCGATGTCGCGCCAATTATCTGTCGCTGTGCCCCAGCCTCGGTCACTCCGCCCTCTGAACTTCTCCTTGCGGGCCGCGAATCAAAAAGTATCCCTATCAGCCCCTTCTGTTCCCCAGACGACCTGATTGACCCGCCCTCTGGAACCGTCCTTTGGGCCGCAGATCAAAAAAGTATCCCTATCAGCCCATTCAGAAGTGATGCCCATGAGAACTGACGGGGGCAGAGAGGAAGGGACATACATAATCAAACAGCGAGGGAGGCCGATCTGGACGGCGTGTCGGGCCATCTCCGGGCCCGCGTAGGGGGGGTTGGGGCGAAGAGGAGGAGGAGAAGGAGGAGGTGGAGGAGGAGGGAGAGGAGGAGGAGGAAGGAGGAGGCAAGATGAGCAAGCCGAGGACAAGGAGGACGAGGATGAGGAGGACGAGGACGACTAGAGTGAGGAGGAGGAGGACGAGGAAGAGGACAAAGGAAAGGAGGATAATGAGAAAAGAGAGCGGGAGGAGGAGAGGGGGAGGAGGAGGAGGAGGAGGAGGAGGAGGAGGAGGAGGAGGAGGAAGAGGAGGAGTTCGGCGCCCTGGGTCGGTCTCCCGAAGGCCACTCGTGTATTGCACACGCGCAGCCAACGAACTGCCGCCAGGAGAGCAGCAACAGCTGCGCAGGAAGGGCATAGGGGTGACCACGTCGCCTGTGAAGACTCGCGCCCAGCGGTTCCAACATGGTGCGTTGGGAGCCAAAGGCATCCCAGTCGGAACAGCAGGCACGGCATACTGAGGAGCACAAACTCCCCAGCCCTGGGTGGGCACAAGGCCCCTTGGGACTTACGTGGCACAAGCCACCGCCTCCCGAAGAAATGCCGATCCCTGAGGGTCAGATCACAATGAAATGACCGCGCAGGCGCCGCTACCCGCCTTCAACAGCAGGGCCAGGCTGAGACCGGGGCCGTGCTACACCCAACGAAGGGAGACCCGTCGACGCAGGTTTCGCAACGTCCACCCCAAGCCCCAGAGCCCGCAGTTCCATAGGAATCGGCCGGCTGCACCCCGCCCAACATGCAACAGAAGTGCCGTGTACAGTGTGCCCCGAGGGTGCTCGGCACTGACACCATGAAAACAGGTGCCAGGCCCAACCCTCGGGGGGGGAGGAGGAGCAGGAGGAGGGGGAGGAGGAGGAGGAGGAGGAGGAGGAGAAGGAGGAGGATGAGGAGGAGGAGGAGGAGGAGGGAGGAGGAGGCGGAGGAGGAGGAGGAGGAGGAATAGGAAGGGGAGGAGGCGAAGGAGGAGGAGTAGGAAGGGGAGGAGGAGGAGGCGGAGGAGGAGCAGGAGGCGGAGGAGGAGAAGCAGGAGGAGGAGGAGGAGGAGGAGGAAAATGATGAGGACGATGACGAAAGGTATGGACGAGAACGAGAGGACGAGCAGGACGAGTATGATCATGAGCATGTTGATGATGATTATGATGATGATGATGATGATGATGATGATGATGATGATGATGATGATGATGGTGATGGTGATGGTGATGGTGATGGTGATGATGATGATGGTGGTGGTGGTGGTGATGATGAGGGTGCTGCTGCTGATGGTTGTGTTGGTGGTGGTTTGGGTGGTTTTGGTGATGATGGTGACGGTGGTGATGATGATGGTGATGGTGATGATGCTGATGCTGATGATGATGGTGATGATGAGGATGCTGATGATGATGATGAGGTTCATGATGATGATGATGATGATGATGATGAGTATGAGTATGAGTATGATGATGATGATGCTGATGATGATGATGCTGCTGATGATGCTGATGATGATGATGATGATGATGATGGTGATGGTGATGGTGATGGTGGCGGTGGTGATGATGATGATGATGATGATGATGCTGATGATGATGATGATGATGATGATGATGATGATGATGATGATGATGATGATGATGATGAGAAGGAGGAGGAGGAGGAGGAGAAACAGGCGGACGAGGAGGAGGAGGAGGAGGAGGAGGATAAGAACGAGGAGGTTGACGATGGTGAGGACGAGGACGAGGAGGACGAGGAGGAGGACGATGACGAGACGGCGTCTTGCCTGTCTCGGGTGGGCTTCTTGGGCCTCTCTGGGGGCCGCCCAGGGGGCCTCTTGGGTGCCTATCAGGTGCATGTTGGACCTTTCGGGGCGCTCTTGGGGCTCGCTTGGGGGCATCCCTGGAATGCCTCCTGGGGCATCTTCGAGGCGGTGGGTCAAAAGAAGTGGGGGGGGGGTCCTCGATGCCTGCCCTCCCTCGGGGGCCACGATCCTCGTGAGTGGTGTCAAAAATTGAGCCTCCCACTGGCCGAAGAAAAATAACCCTCTGACACATCGGCCCTCCTCCCCAAAATACCCAGAAATGGAAGGGAGGGGGGCTTCCCTCCCCGAAGGGAAGATGGGTTGTGAAAGAAAGCAGACATCACCCCTGGACCACATGTCGCCCAAAGGGCTGGTGGAATTTCGAAGGCAGGCCGCGACGCGGGCCTGTGGCAACCTGCCTGGACGTTGTTTTACCACGGTGTTCCAATATTTTTACGGTCTACTAACATCATGGGCTTGAACTCTAGAGGCAGGTGATGTCTGATTTTCTGCCACAAGCATCCTCGCCTGCACACAAGGATCGAGCTTGACTTGGGGCTTACGCTTCAACGTTTCAATCGCTCGGGTCGAGGCAAGTGGTGCACAGTTAGGTGTCCATATTCGGCGTGTCAGGCCACGCTGCTTGACGCGGGGTTGGGTCCTAGAGAGGCCCCAATCCGGCAATGTCGCACTTTCAGCGGCCTGTTCGAAGCCTGGTCCATCCCTGCGTCCACGAGACCAGGCTATGACCCTGCTGATTCTGATGTTCCTGAGCTGTTCAACGAATTGCGCATCGGCCCCAGGGCACAGCTGTAGGATGCAGCGTCCCAGCACGAAACAGGAGCAGGTGTGATGAAAAGAGGGGGTCTCCTCTTCGTTGGCCGAGAGCGTTTGCAGTTTCCTAAGGAAGGGTGTTTCAATGGTCATTGTGGCTGTGGTTGGTGGAGCTCAGTGGCCCTGAGTTAGGAGGCTTCCCTTCGGCTCTCCTGAAGGCCAGCTGCGCCCTCGTTGTAAGAACCCCCCTATGGAACCTTGATGCACCGAGCGTGGCTGTGTGAGCCCAACACCAGAGTGACGGGTTGGTTCCGCAAGTCTGAGCTGGTTCGGAGGCTTGTCCAGGCCTGTGGCTCAGATGAGCTGTTGCAGCAGGATTTTACTAATCCAAATTTTATTCTGGGCAAGCCTTTCTGCGACGGGGGCGCGGGGGCCTCAACGGTTGTTTCATCGTGTCTCGTCGTCGTCCACCTCATGCCTCCCCCACTTGTCTTCGAGCCCCTTTTCGACGAGATGCCCTCATCCCGCGCGCGGAAGACCTGGTCGCCCTTATCAACACCTGTCCGAATGAGGGAAGAAGGGCCTTGGAACAGGGACTGAATGAGCTGTTTCGCCACCTCCGCTAAGAGCGATGGTGGCTCTTGTGCGCGTCCCTCGTGTCGGGGGCCGATACCCCAGGTCCCCAAGAGGTGGCGGACGTTCGTTTGCCCGGAACAGGTCCCTATCCTTCCTAAGGTTGTGTTCTCCGTCTGTCCGTGTCGATGTCTAGGTTTCCCCAACGTTGTTCAGGGAACATCCCGAATTGATCATCGCCGTTAGCATGTTTATCTCTGCATGCCGCAAGCCCCGCCAGCGCGCCTGTGCAACATCGTAGCAGGAAGGAGGCCGAGTGCAGGAACGGCGCAATTGCGACGAGTCGTCTGCATTGGGGTAGGTCTTTATTCCGACCTCGTCTTCGTCCGCGCGGTAAGGGCGAGGAGGTGGAGGAGGAGGAGGAGGAGGAGGAGGAGGAGGAGGAGGAGGAGGAGGGGGAGAATGAGGAGGAGGAGGAGGAGGAGTAGGAGGAGGAGGAGGAGGAAATGAGGATGAGGAGGAGCAGGCTTCTTGTGGCCTTCTTGGGGCCTCCTTGGGGCCTCCTGGGAGCTTCCTGAACGCTTCTTGGGGCTTATTTGGGGACCCGTGGGGCCTCTTGGGGGCCTCTTGGGCCCCTCTGGGCCGTCGTAAAGGATTGTTGGCCCGTCTGACGCCTATAAAGGCCGCTGTGGGAGCCTCTCCAGACAGTCAGTGTTGGTGCCTTCTGGGAGCGGCTCACGGTCGTTTGGGGGACCTCTAGGGAGCTTTTTGCTCGATCGTTGGACCTTGTGGGCCCGATTGAGAGCCCTCTTGGGGGCCCTTTGGGCCGCCTAGGAGCCAGGCGAGAACCTCATATTCTTTCAAACACTTGAGGCAACTCAATGGTTTTGGCCTCCTCGGGCCCTCCATGAGGGCCTTTCGGAGCCCTCTTGGGCCGCCCTGGGGGCGTTTTGGTCTGCCATGGGGCTGCCTTGGGAGCCTCTTGCACCATCTTTGGCCGTTTTGGTGCCGTCACGGCTGCCCTGAAGGCTGTAGGCTGTCCTGGAGGCCATGCGGTTCCCCATCGACAGGCTTTCCTGGAGAGCCCGAGGAGGCTCAGGCCAATGGTTGTTCTTGAGGTTCCTGAGGGAGGTCGATGCTCTGGCGAGTTTGGGTTTCCGACCGCCAATGGCGGCTCAAGAGGCCCCTTTGGGCCGTCGTGCTGCTCTCCTGGAGCGTTCCGAGGCCGCCTTGGGGCCCTCCCGGGAGCCCCGTGGGCAAGCTTTGGGTCCTCTCGGCCCAACTTGGGGCCCTCTTGGGGGCCTCCTGGACTGCCTTGGAGCTATCTTGGGGGCCTCCTGGGGGCCTTGGGCCGTTTTTGGTGGTCGGAAACCCGATCAGGCGAGAACCGCACTTCTTCAAACATGTAATGAACATCAGCGCTGTTGGCCTCCTTGGGCTCTCCAGGGAGGCATCTTGGAGCCCTCTTGGGCTGCTTAGGAACCTCTTGGGCCGTCTTGGGGCCCTCGTTGGGGGCCTCTTGGGCTGTCTTTGGGGTCTATTTGGCTGTCGTGGGGCTGTCTTGAGCGGCTTTTGAGCTGTCTTGAACCATCTTGAGCCGTTCTGTTGTCGTCTCCGTTGTCTTGCAAGTGTCTTGGAGGCTATCGTGGCGGTCTTGAAGCCAAAAAGACCGCCAGATTGCAATTTCAGAGACTCCATTGGGTGGCCTGTGGGCCAGGGGGGAGCCCTGGAAAACTCTACGGAACCTCCCGGACAACAGACGAGCATTCTAACACGCCCACTCCGTGCAGGCATGGTGGCGGATCAGGGATAGGGATGGGCTTGAAGCGGTTCAGACGCGGATATATTTGGGCCCTCCTAAGACCTGAATATATCCGTGCCCACTGGCTTCTGGTGGTCTTGGGACGTCGTCTTTCCAGGTGGTGGACATGCATCTATTTCGGAACCGCCCCTTCCCTGCCTTCTTCGCGTTCGGGGCACCGATCGATTCGACCAAGCACCACCAGGGGCGACTCTCCCAAGCCGCAAGATGTTCAAGTGTTGGATCGGACGAAAGGGAGGGGGATACCAAGTTTGCTGCATGTGTCTGGCTTGGACCCGTCGCCAAGCCCCTGCCTCGATACATTGGCGCCAGAAGGCGCCTGAGACATCAGCTACGCGAGCTGATTCGTCAGCCCCCCTCTGCTGCCCTCCCCTCCCGTCCGACCCGACACTTGATCCACAACAGGTGCCCGGGCCCCGCGGCGCACTCAGGCGGCTATGTCTGCTCGAGGGCCCCCCCGCGGGCTCCACAGCGGCACGAGGCGGCCCTCTCTGGCCCGAGGCTCGCCCCCAGGGACCGTCGGGCAACGGTGCCCTTCTGTTTTCCCCGCCGCGGGGCGTCGCAGAAGCAGCAGGTGTATGACCATGAGTGCCGGGAGCGCCGGGCTGTCCTCTCGCCAGGGGGGCCCGGTGCCGATCGAAGAAATCAGCGCGGACCTCCGAGAGCCTGAGCCTGTGCCTCTGGTTGCTCCTCGGGCCAAGGCCGAGGCCCAGAGGAACATTCCGCCCCCTGGTTCGCCTTCTGCGCCGACGCCGCCGACTCCAAGGCCACCCAGGAGTAAGCGAGTCCGCGCCGCCGCCCGCTCGCATACCCCTGGTCGACTGACCTCCCTGGCAAAATTCTGAAAGCAATCCCCCCGGCCGCATCCTCTCAAGGGAGGAAAAGTACCCCGACCCCCACAATCGGCGTTTACTAAACAGCCCCTCGGCGTTTACCAAACAGCCCTGCCCTCTTCGATCCCTTCCCTGGGTGCGTTTCCTGAAGGCTTCGCTTTTCAACGAAAAGTGAAGCGGCTAAGAGAAGTAGGGGAACACTGGGATACACCCCCGGGAGGTATTCGGACGCACCCCTATCGAGGATGGACGCCCCCCTGGTATATCCCAGGGTTTGGCCCCAAATTGTTGGTCCATTCGAAAAACCCACGAAGCCTGGGATGGGGGTCGGCCGCTCCCCTGTTATATCCTGGCCTCTCCGCCGAGGCCGCGCTGCGCCACCAAGCAGGAGCAGCTCCGGCACCGGGTGCTGCAAAACCGCCTGGGCGCCGCGCGGGCCGTGCTGTGCCGTAGGCTCTGGCGCGCCGCCCGCCCGCCGCCGTGGGCCCTCGGCGGCACGCCGCCCGCCAGGCTTCGTAGGCCCTCGGCGGCCCTCTGCGGCTTGCCCTCGGCGGCCCTCGGCGGCCCTCGATGGTCTACGTCTTCCCTCGGCGGCCTTCGGCAGCCTTGGGCGCCCCTCGGCGGCCTTGGGCGGCCCGCGGCGGCCTTCGGCGCCCCTCGGCGGCCCGCGGCGCCCCTCGGCAGCCTTCGGCGCCCCTCGGCGGCCTTCGACGGCCCTCGGTGGTCCTCGGCGGCCCTTCGGTGCCCCTCGGCGGACTTCGGCGGCCCTCCTGGTGGCCTTCGGCGGCCTTCGGCAGCCTTCGGCGGCCCCAGGCGGCCCTCGGCGGCCCATCGGGGGATCACTTGGGATGGATCGCGTGTGTGGGTGGGAGGCCGGGGTCGGGGGCCATGGTCGTCACGAATGGGCTTCTGAGGTAACGTGGCCCTTTGACATTTCGCCGTTCCCGTCGTCAAAGAACAGGCCCCCGGGGCCCAGGACACGACTCTATGGGGAGCTCGCTCCTTCATCATAATGGGAATGATTTGGGGGATGTTGACTGATGGTGTTATTTCTAGACGCAGGGGATGTCGCTTAGGCCGATCGGGCGTATGCTCGGGAGCGATCTGCGGTGCCGTTTTCAGGGGATCTGGGCCGCAAGGGCGGGCAAGCCATTCTCTCCCGCTGGGGCCGCGCGTGCGCACGTGCGGCCTCTGCCCCCTGTCCTGCTCGGCTTGCTCTGACTGCCGGGCTGGCCTGTGCCCAGCGTCTCTCCCCCGAAGGCTGCATCTGCGGCCACGCACGGGCACGCGTGGGGGCAGGGCTGGGCCCCTGCCAGGGCGGGCAGTGGGCAGGAGGGCGGAGATCGGCGGCGAGCGAGGGGGGGAAAGGAGAGGGGAGAGGCCCTCTCAGAGGGCGGCGGAACTTCTCAGAAGCTCTCGCGCCGTCTGAGAAGTCCTCTGCGTCCTCGGGGAAGGATGAGAAAAGATTCTTGGAAGGCCGGGGACATCCGAGCCTTCTGAGAAGGCCCGGCCCTCAGGGATGACAGGGCTCCTCGTATGCCTCCTTTTGTCCCCAGGCCGGAAGTTCTTTTGTCCCCAGGCCGGAGACTGCACGGGCCCGTTTGCATCCCACGCGTGTGTGCGAGAGTCCGTGGCTCAGAGGAGGCACAGGGCACCGCCTTTGGAAACACATCGCGGGGGTCCGACCCTTGGGTGGTGGCCACCCGAGCGTCAACCGGTGCCAGACGACGCTCAGGCGTGCCACCGCCCAGGGGTCGGCCGCCCCCCCGAAGGTATCTTTGTGGCGGTGGTTCTTGTTTCTCCTCGCTGTTTTCTTTCTCCTTGGTTTACCCAGGTGAGGAGGAAGACCGGGAGGAGGAGGAGAAAGAGAGGGAGGAGTTGGAGGAGGATGAGGACAAGGAGGAGGGGGAGGAGGAGGAGGAGGAGGAGGAGGAGGAGGTGGAGGAGGAGGAGGAGGAGGAGACGGGGTACGAGGTTGAGGCGGAGAGGGAACGCGTAGTAGATGGGGAGAGGGAAGGTGAGGACCGTGCGGAGCAGAGGCAGTGGGTTCGCAAGAGGGGCCAGTGGGTGGGAGAGGTCGAGGAGGATCAGGGGCAACGATCGGGAGGTAAAGGCATGGGCGTCACGGGAAAGGACGCATCGACTCCCAATCGCCCACTTTACGCGGATTGGGGTCTGATAGCCCCACCCCATCCAGGAAGGTGCGGAGTTGCTACCGGGGGCCTATCACCGATGTATCGGCGATGTATCGCAGACTCCAGCTCGATGTGTCTTCCCCTCAGCTGCTCCCCCCCTTTATCGTTGCCCCTCAGAAGAAGGGTGGCCAGAGGTTCAGAAGCTGGAACTGCTGGAGTGGCGAAGCTCTGACGGCCTCTCCAGGTGTTTTGGTGCTTGGCAGGGCTGGTAGGGTCAGAACCCGCCCTTCCCCAGGTAGCGGCGTCACCAGAACGGAAAGAGTATTGCCGTGTCTACAGCGCGAGGCATTTGTCTCGCCAGTATTCGACCGCGTATCATGCTACGCCCCAGTGAGATTAAAACGGAATCGCCCTGGCTAGAAACACAGCTTGCGTAGGAGCGTCGCGGGCGTCGCCGAAACGACGGCGCGATTTTGGACAAACAACTAACCGCCAGTCGTTCTCTGTGGGGCGTGACTGATGGGAATATTGAGCTGTAGTTGCATGCTGTGCGTGGGGGAAGTCTCGAGCAACGGTTATATCCGCGGTGTTCTCTGTGAAGTCCAAGGTCTAGTGTCATAAGTTGTGATGACGCCTAAGGCGAAACTTGTTCCTCATAGATGTCGGAACGTCCAAGCTTTAGGACAATTCATTGCGAAGAGCACTCGGACGAGAATGTGGTTCTGAAAATAGTGCGCCCGCAATATTGGATCGTTGGACGGCCAAGCTGTAGGCTTACAACTGGTGAGGGAGTCTCAGGCGAGACGTAATTTTGATGTGGGGCCGTCCTCCATTCGTGCCATTATTGGGGTTGTCAAGGTCTAGGATATTTCTCAAGCGAGGGCCACATTTTCCGAATGCTTCGAAGGCCTGCGACAAGAAGGGCTCAGATCACTTGGAAGGGGGTGGGCTCCGAAGAGGACCATGGTGTGCCTGGAAGCGCTGGCGTTTTGCTTCAGCCACCTGCATCCAGTGGTCTGGAGTTTTTGTCGGTCAACAGTATAAACCTGCTTGTGGGAATGCGTCCATTGCCTGTTTCGTTGACTACCCAGGAGAAACGTGTTCCTCTTCACGCTCCTCCTTCTCCCGCGCCTGCTGCTCGTCCTCCTCATCCCAGCCTCCTGCCCCTGCTATTCCCCTCCTTCCTTCGGACGACTACCTCCCGCACCTTCTGACCCCCCCCTTCATCCCGCCCATCGTCATTCGACGATTCCTCGTCTGCCTCCACGTCCTCCCACGCCTCCCTCCCCCTCGTCTCCCTCCCCTCTCCTCTCCCTTCCCCCTCTCCTTCCGCGCCCTCTTCTCCTCCCCGCCTTCTCATCCTCGCTTTTCCTCCCCGCCTCCCCATCATCCCCTCCCGTCCACCCATCCCCTTCGTTTCCTTTCGTCCCCCGCCCCCCCCGCCCCACCTTCCCCCTTTCCTGGAGAAGGGGGCATGATGAAGGAGAGGGGAGGGGGGAGAGGAGGGAGGGAAGCAGCCAGGCTCTCCGGGGCTGCGGAGAAAGGAGAAGAGGAGAAGAGGAGAGGAGGAGAGGAGCTCTGAGCAGCGAGGGGGAGGCGGAGAGGCGGGGAGGCCGGGGGGGGGGCGGCGGAGGGCGGGGGGCCCGTCACTCGGGGTCCCTCCTCCCCCCGAGCCCCTGCCGCCCCGGAGGGCCACGGCCGCCTCGCCAGAGAGCGGTGCGGCACGGGCGGCGGCTGGCCGTGCGGTCGAGGAGGCCCCGCTTCTGCGCCAGGATCGGCGAGTGCAGAGGGTATGGATCAAGCAGTGGCGAAGCGTCCTGGCGTGCATATAGGCCTACCAAACAATGTTCTAAGATCCTTTTGTGGTTTCCCACGAAATGTTCTTAGAACATTTCTGGCTGAGTCTGTCTTGTTTTAACACATCGGGTTCACGTTCTAAGAACATTGTTTCAGTTCTTAGAACGTTTTTGGGTTCTAAGAACATATCGTGGTAGGACTATAGGAATGCAGGGACGGTCGGTCCATCCCGGGTCGGAGCAGGTGGGGTCGGAGGATCGCGCCGCATCGGCGATGCATCGCCGATGCGGCTCGATGTGGAGCCCGTGCTTCTCCACGCCGGCGTCGCCGGCGCATCGCCGATGCATCGCCGATGCGGCGCGATCCTTCGACTTCATCTACTCCGACCCCATCTAGGAGGCCTCCAGCCAAGGTGTGGCGTGCGATCGGCACCGCTGTCGCCTGGAGAGCACGGCGCTGTCTTCGTCCGCCCCCAAGGGTGCCCCCCCGGGTGCCGGTGGCCGACAGGGGTCAGGGGCCACCGGGGGGGGGCGGCATGTTTGTCGGCGAGGCCAGCGCTAGAAATCGGGGCCACCGTGGAACACCTGGGGGTCATCTCGAGGCGAGGCAGCACGCACGCAATCGAACAACGCATGGGAAACGGACGTCCGAGCGATGACGAGATGGGCCCACGGGGGAACGCATTGAGCCTTAAGTCGGGCCTGTCCCTCTACAGGAGGGATATTCAAAAATAATTGAATTACTCCGGCGGTATGACCCCACGTGATAATCTTTTTAGCGTACCCTCAACCCTTCCCCCGTCGCCCTAGCGGACATCCTCCTCTTGCCCTGAGATCGGCTCTCTCCTGCTCCTCCTTCTCCTCCTCCTGCTATCTATCCTTCTCCTCCTCCTGCTTTTCCACCTCCTTCTCATTATCTCCCCCCCTCTACCCCTTCCCCCGTTTTCATCCTCCTCCTGCCGCTTCTCTATGTGCACCTCCCCTTCCCCCTGGTCGGGGCAAGCAAATCGATGTTCCACGGCGCCTCGGCCAACGCGCGCGCGTTCGCCGACGGCTAGATCGCGAAACCTTTGGGGCAGCCCCGCGGGCCATGCCTTTGGGACATACCCGCGGGCCGCTGGGGCGCGAGGCCAGGCCGTCGGGTCGGGACAACCCCACGACCCCGCGATCAAGACCGTTGGGACACCCCCGCCGGCCTCTAGTTGCGCGCCGCGGCGCTCAGGCCAGAGGCAGCACGAAGCCGAGCTCCGCGGCGAGCTGCTCGGCCTCATCCTTGGAAGTCTTCGCTTTCTCATCGAACTTCTTGAGTGCCTCCCGCAAGGACACAGGTGGCCCGCGCTGCAGAAACTCGCGCGAGGGCGGCCGCAGGATCAGCATGTTCCGCACGCGCGTGGTGCGGGATAACATGACGTAGAGGTGCAGCCACCACTGCTCGTCCGACATGCCCGTGCGGCCAGCGTCCTCGTCCCTCGCGCAATCGATGGTGACTCCCTTGCGCAGCGTCTGGCCCTGCGACAGCGTGGAAGTCAAGTAGGACGCGTGCGTCGGGGCGAGCCCCGAGCGGCGCACAGTGTGCGTCCCCGAGCTCTGCCACGTGAGCTCCTGCTCGCTGGGCCTGAACATGAGCAACCTCCTCGCCCGCGCCTCGGCCTCGCCGTCGTCGTCGGTGCCATCGGCGCCCTGTCGCAGCAGCTAGGCGACCTCCTTGTATATCGGAGACTCTTTGAAACCGCGGGCCTGCAGCCAGTCTCCCTGCGGTAGGTAGTGGGGGCGAAAGGGCTGGCCTGGCGCGCGCTTTTCGTAGTCACTGCCGCGCTCGTCGTCTGCGTGAAACTCGAAGGACACGATGGTGGCCCGTTGATCACGCACGAGCCCCAACTTCTTCAGCTCCTTTTGCGCGGCCGTGAGCCGAACCTCCATGCCGACGTGCGCCGGTAAAACGCAATGGATGTCCCCCGTCTTGCGCGTGTGCAGGACACTCAGGAGGCGCAGCCCCGCGTCTGGGTCGCCTTGAATCGTGCCGCACTCGTCCACGGCCTGCAGAAAAACAAGGGGCGCGCCCAGACGCCGCGCGTCGCGACGAGCGCGCGTGTTTATCCACCTCGCGAGCGTCTCCCAGTAGATGCCCATGCCGTAGCCGAGCAGACAGTTTTCGTGCTGGTGCCGAAGGTCCAGGAGGCCCCCGTAGTCTGAGGCCAACGTCTTCTCCCAGGCGGACCAGACCTCCGGTGGGAAGGGCTTGCCCTCGCGCGTGCAACCCAAGAGCGCGATCAGAGGGTCCCCGGGCTCGAAGCGCTTTGTGCTCTTAAGCTCGAAGACGCTGGGGATTTCAGGGAAGACCTTGATGGCGTTCTGAATCTCCACTGTTGGCGGCTCCGCGTGCCTGTGCGTGCGCCCGTCGTCCAGGCGCTCGTTCACGTCCGTCAGGGGCCCGATGCTGCCGGTGAGGTTCAGCTGCAGGAAATCGCCGAGGTGCAGTGAGATGGGGACACGCCCGAAGTGGTGGTGCGGCCGCTCGTAGGTGGACTTCTGCACGTCATGCGTGTCATTGCGTTCGTGGCAGGCGCGAAAGTCCAGCGCGTTGTACAAAGCTGCCGCCACCAAGCTCACCTCGTCGATGACCAGAACGCGAACGTGCTCCCACAGCCATGTCAACCTCTTCTGCATGCCCCCCGTCTCATCTTCGCATTGATGTACTTCTGGATTCGCAGGGCACAGGCGTTGTGCAGCGCTCTGGCCCTCACAGACTCCGTGGAGATGTCCTTCGCCTGCGCGTTCGAGAAGTCCACGACCATGATGGCGCCCTTGTCCGTCGACGACGGGCCGCAAATATTCCGCCACTGGGAAGACGATCTTCAGCACCACGCGAGTCTTCCCCGAGCCGCCCTGGCCCAGCAGGAGCAAGTGCGTCACTTTTCTGTCGCTCCAGGGCTTCCTCTGCGCGTTGTCCTCTCATGCTTGGTCGCAGGCCTGAGCGAACTTGGCGACGAAGAGCGTCTGGTCCCGCGTGAACCTCTGGTCCTTCGGCAAACCGTCGACCAGTTCGGCGATGCGCTGGGCGTGGAGTGCACTTTGCCGTCAAACCTGGCCGCAGCGGGGTCGGTGCCCAGGCCGCCAGCGCTCTCGTCCGCGCCGTCGTCGGCGCCCGAGTCATCCTCGTCGCGATTGCCCTGGAGGCGGTTGTCACGCAGGCTCGCCCAGGAGTGTCTCTCCTCGCGCGCTGCGGTCACCAGCGGTTGGTACCCGGCCGTGGGAGCAGGAACGGTCGCGGCCTCCGTCGGCTCGGGCACGCCCGCGCCCTCGCGGGCCGCCGCGGACATCCACGGGAGCGGGAGGAGTTTTTTTTGGTCAACTTCGTGAGACGCTTGCGGCGCGCGAAGTCCACGTCCGCCATGTCCTGCTCCCCGCCGATGCCCCACGTCAGGACCGGCTGGAAGTGCGCGTGGACTTTCGAGGGAGGCGCGCCCGGGTGTTCCACGCCCTCGCCCGCCTCGGCGCCCTCGTCGTCACCGGCGCCGCCACCGGTGGTCGTCCTGCGTTGCTAATCCGAGCGGGCCATCGAAATTCACAGGGTTCTGATGACCCGCTCGGGTTACCAACATGAAGTGCGGAACCCATAGGCGGAAGGCTCTCGCCTGAGACTTCCTCGCAAGTCACGCACAGATGAGGCTCCCGCCTGAGACTTCCTCGACATTCAGCCCATGGAGCTCGAAAGTGACGACAATTACAAGTTTTCGGATGGCCCGCCTCGGATTACCAACCTGAAGGGAGGGCCCCATAGGGAGGGCCTCCCGCCGCAGACTTTTTCGCACAACGCTCACAGGCGAAGCTCCCGCTTGATACGTCCTCCAGATTCACGCCTCGGGAGCCCCAGAGTGACGACAGTTACACGTTTGAGATGACCCGCCTCGGATTCGAACATGAAGCGAGGGCCCCATAGGGGAGGGCTCCCGCATGATATTTTTTCGCAATCCAGTCACAGACGAGGCTCCCGTTTGATATTTCCTCCAGGCTCACGCTTCAAGAGCCCAAAATTGACGACAGTTACTTACACGTTTCGGATGACCCGCTTCGGATTCTAACATGAAATGCGGGCCCCATAGGGACGGGCTTCCCGCCTGAGACGTCTTCGCAATTCACTCACAGACGAGGCTCCCGCTTGACACTTCTTCCAAGTTCACGCCTCAGGAACCCAAGCGTGACGATAGTCACAGGTCTTGGATGACCCGCGCGGGTTCGTAACATGATTTGCGGGCCCCATCCATAGGGAGGGAGGGGGCTCCCGCCTGAGACTTCCGCGCAATTCACTTACAGACGAGGCTCTCTTTTGGTCGATGATCATGAAAGGATGGTGACGATGATGATGATGGGATGATGACAATGGAATGCGATGGTGATCTATGGTTGATGATGATGAGGAGGAGGATGCTGTTCGTGATAATGATGAGTGGTGATGACGATTGTTATGATTATGGTGATGATGAGTGGGTGAGTGAGTGATCGAGCGATGCTGGTAGTGATGATCTGGATGATGATGATGATGATGATGACGATGATGATGATGATGATGATGATGATGATGACGATGATGATGCTGATGCTGATGCTGATGCTGATGGTGATGATGATGATGAGTGGTGAGTGATGAGTGATGAGTGATGGGTGATGAGTGATGCGTGCTGATGATTGGTGATGATTGATGATGATGGCGGCGAGAGAGAGGAAGAGAGAGAGGGGGTGTGGGAGGATTGCGCGGGGTGTCCAAAGAAAACAAGAACCCTATTTAGGATGTGGGGAAGAATATTCTGGGGATGATTTTTTGAGTATGTTTGACCATTCTGGGGTATGCTTTAAAACAATGTTTGATTTTTCCTCCAAAATCTCCCTGTACGAGGACAGGCCCGACCTAAATCGAGCCCTTTGTCGCCCATGTATCGCGGGCGGGGCCCGATGGGCCCATCCTGCAGGGTCGATGATTCCCCCTCTGAGCTGGCCTTCCCTTAGCGTGTCCCTTCGCGTGTGTCGAAGAAGCGCAAGCATGGATCACGCGTGGACTCGCGGCAGGCCCCGCTCCACACGAGGTCAGCGCGCGCAGCCGCCACATCGGGCGGCAATGGCCGCCTCATGCTTTGGAGGGGGGGGGGTCTCTCCCGGTCCGTGGGCCCGGGCGCCCACGCGCCAGACCACGGATCCGCAGTCAGAGTTGGCACACGCGTGCACGGAGCGAACGGGCTTTGCGAGAATTCCGTCCCAGAGGTGCGCTCTCCGTGTTCGGACTCCCTGGGCTTTCCCTGGGCCTCGGGATGGGCTGGATTTTTGTTCGGGAGTGGGTCCCAGGAGTCCGTGATTAGCCACCTGGGCCTCGGGATGGGCTGGATTTTTGTTCGGGAGTGGGTCCCAGGAGTCCGTGATTAGCCATTTCGGCTCAAGCCATTTGTGTCCAGGCAGGTTGGTAAGAGCAGCACGGGGTCACACTGATGGTCACAGCTTGCACCATGTGGGTGTTGATGTGGATGTTGTTCACGCGTGCGTCGGCTCGGGCTACCTCTGAGGCGCTCTTCTCACCTACGTCATTTCATTCAGTCAACTTAGAAATTGATCCACGTGCACTAAGTGACATGCAAGCTGATCCTGTAGGGACGAGGTCTACATATGGGGATGTTTCCCTTAAAAAAACGCATGTGGCTTGCAATCTGACCATTGGCTTTGGTACGCCTGAGGCTAAAGTATTCTTGAATGTTGATTGTTCGTATGAGGGGCACGGGACTCTGTTGGGTTGCGTGGACCCGGAGACCGGTGCATTGTCTGAGCGGAGGCCACCCCATTACCCTCGTAACGTTTCATCGTACCACGATTTTGGATGTCGACGTGTAGGTTGGGAAGTGGCTGTGGGGGCATCTGCCGATTCATTGATCTACGGCATGGAGAGGCTCCGGTTTCACGGCATGACCTGGGGCGATGCAAGCTTGATGCGCGAGCGGCTTGCCCACCAAACGTTGCATGATCTGGGCATGCTCATATCCCGCGTGGCAGGGGCCCTCTTGCACGTGAACGGGGTCGAGTACGGCATATTCAACCTTGTTGAGGTCATCGACGAGCCATTCTTGAAGAGCCGCGGGCTCCAGGGTACGCTCATGTGGGAAGCCTGGATGGCATACACGGACGCACGATCCTATGACGATAAGATCGTGGTAGGTCCGAGAGTTTCTGGTGCGGCCCAGCCCCTTGTGGATCTCCGCCTTGCCGCCGAAGCGTGCCTACGAAACGGTTGCGACGAGGCTTCTGCAAGGACGATCGTCCAGAACTATACGGTTGAGCACACATGGCTTGATGCACTGTTCGGACTGTGTGTCTTTTACAATTTTGATGGTTTTGTGAGTTTTTGGGTGGACGTTGGCCCCCACAATTTTGGCATTTTCATCGATAGCCGGACGCCAAATCAACTCACGATGATACCATGGGATTATTCCGAAGCCTTGAGAGTCGTGCCGCAATTCGAAGACAGTGGTTGGGAACGCCAGCTGTTCGGAGGCGCCCAGCCGCTCGGCTTGTATGGAATAGGTGCCTCGTTCAATCCCCCCTGGTTCTACCTTCCGACCCAGGCAGAAAGGCAGACGCTATGCAATGTGCGTAACCCAGCTGGCGTTACCCACTTCACGTGTGACCCCGTGGGACACGTTATGACCATAGCGTGGCGCAGGGTGTTCTTCGATTACATCAGAAAGTATCTTCGCACAGATATGTCAGCAATTCCTCCTGTGTCCGTGCTGCAGCAGGCCAACCGCTATGCGTCACTGTGGTCCGGGCAGTACCGGCCATCAGTCGAACGACAATCTTCAGCTGGAGGTTTGCCAAAGTTGGAGGATTTCAACCGGGGTCCCGTCATTGCGCTCCAGATGTTGGCGTCTGGGCTCACGGAATTGTCCACGCAGTCCGCCACACCGTTTGGCGGTGTGACGGGATGGACCGATTCTTTTTTGAAAGCTACGAGGACTGTTTCGATGGCCGTAGGCACAGCTACATTTCCGAATGAAACATTTGAATTTGGGCTTGCAGCAGTGGTTTTGGCCTTCACGGCGGGTGCTGTGCTGTCGCATTTGGCCACGCGGTTCTTTAGTTCGGGGCCCAGACCTTTAAAGGACAGTTTGCTTTATTCGTAATTCGCAAGCTTTGGAAATGCGGGATTGGCAACGATCTCCATGGCAGAAGGTGGTGGCCAGTTCGTGCTTGTGGAGCGAGCATAGTGCAATTAGATATTGGCGCCACCTCAGATGTTTCGTTTTATTATTCTGGACACCCTATTTGGCTGGGCCCTGGTGGCGGTCCGCCAGCTCGTTGCCGCGCGTCGCCGCTGGACCGCAGTGGCGGTCTGTCCAGCTCGTCGCCGTCCATCGCCGCGTTGTTTTGCATCAATTGTCATCGTTTTGTATCAGTTCGCGCTGCATTCCTTCGCATTGCTTCGCATTGCTTTGCATCGAATCTTTGCGTTGGCTTGGATTGCTTAGCGCCATATATATTGCCACACATGAGTTGCACAGTCTGTATTGTATCACACTGATTGCGCCATCTAGATTCCACCGCATTGATTGCAAGAAATCATTGTGTGGAGTCTGCGCTTGCTAACACGTCAATCAATTCGATTTCTTTTGGGGTCAATGAACTCAACTTGCGGACATGTTCAGACGACATCTTCAGACATTCTTTCGTGATCCAAAAGCTTTGTTGGGGATGGTCTAGTTTATCCGTATGAGTTCTGTGGTCGTTGTGAAGGCTTCCACACGGCGGGATAACACCATGCCACGCCAGCCTTTGGGGCATATATTTAGATAGACCGCATACCTCTCAGCCATTATGTGTTGGGTCTTCGTTTGGCATCGAGCGCTGCGTTCTTCAATATTTTTCCTCCCGCCTTCTTCTTTATCCCTTTCTCCTACCTCCCTTTTACCTCGCCTTCCCTGGGCGCTGCGTCTTCTTCTCTCCTACCCTATGTTGACCTCGCCTTCCCTATGCGCTGCGTATCTTTCTATCCTACCTCACTTTTTACTCGCCCTTCTTTGGCGCTGCGAAGTGCGCCACAGACGCCACGTTCGTGTTTTCCCGGGATGTCAGCGGAGTGGTGCCTCACCCACAACGAAGCAGGACCTCGCCTTCCCAAGGGGGGTACGACATGCACCTTGGTCGCCACTTTCGTGGGCCTTTGGAAAGTTGCGGAGTGGTGCCATACGCAGACCCAAGCGGAACCTCGTCGTTCTTGGGAGGTTGCGACTTGCCCAATTGTCGCTACGTTCGTTTGCCCGTGGGAGGTCTAGCCCGACGCAGGCCGAAGCGGGACTTCATCGTCTTTGTTGTGGGGGGTTGCGAGTTGCGCAAGGTCGACATGGCCGTGGGCCATTGGGAGGTCCATCAGAGTGGTGCCCCAAGCAGATCCAAGCGGCATCCCGTTCCCCCCAGGGGGCTGCGAATTGCGGAATTATCACATTGGGCCTTTGGAGTGTACAGCGGAGCGGTGACCCATGCAGAACCGAGCGGGACGCCACCCTCCTTGGGGGGCTACAGCTTACGAATTTCGCAGCGATCGCCACTTTCGTGCGCCTCTGGGAGGTCAGCGATGAACGCATGGGAGGTTCAGCGGAGCGGTGTCTTACGCAGCATCGTCTAACCGCTCCCCATCCCCGCTGGGCCTCAGCAGGTCACCCGTCCAGGTGGGGTAACCGGTGCTCACGTACACTGGCCCAAGCGGGGCTTCGCCTTCCCCGGGGAGCGGGGGAGATTGCGTCTTCACAGTTCTAGCGAGGTGCCCGCGCGGGCGATTGTCGCCAAGTTTGACATCGATGTCGTTCCGTCTGTCTATTTCAAAGTCAAATCCTATGCTACGATAGCGCATCGTTTAATTATAGCTATGTTTGAGTCGTGCAACGCGCAAGCCTCCTATGTAGGTATCGCAACAAGTCGCGCTCCATCTCCATGCCATCACTCATAACAAGTTGCCCAGTTGCTCTGAGCACTGGTTGCACATGGGTTGGGGACGTCGTAGGTTAATTATCTGGTTGCGCATGGTGTTGTCATGGGTCCTGAAGGAGAATAATAATACCACACGTCCTAGGGAACCGGAGGGTATCCGGAGGGCTTTGTCTACGCAGCCCGAGTAGATTCAATTGATCCATCCAGGATATTTCCGATCCCTAGTTTGGAACCCGACGGCATATCAAAGGAACCTTTGAGGCTGCTCAGGAATCGTCAGAACTTCGCGCGCATTCGCCAGGATCCCTTCAGGAATGCTTAGTTGTCCTGAAGCAAGCCATTGGGATCCAGCGGATATCCTCAAGACCCCCCGAGACATCCATATGACATATCTGGGTTTGATGAGGACATCCTGTAGGCTCCTAGATCTATCCCGGGAGCGCCAATTGCGCCCTCCCCCTTGGTGGCCGAAGAAATGCCTGTTGGAGTCTGCTGGGGCGCTTTTGGGCGCCCTTGAGGCCGTCTTGGCCGCTCTTAAGCTCGCTTGTGCCATCCTGCAAACATCTTGAATCCTCGAGAGCCCATCGGAAGCGAAAAGGGCAAAAAGACAATCACACCTTGCCTTCGAGTGGTTTCTGAATGACTATGGCCTCTCGGGGGTGTCCTTGGTAATTAGGCTCTGTGGCCATTTGGAAACATTATGTGACGGTCTTGGGCTCATTGGAGGCATGTTTCAAGCTGTCTTGAACAATATTGGACCACATGATACGATCTTGGAAGCCATGCTTGGCTAGCTGGGGCCCCGATGGGGCCATCTGGGGGCCATCCTGGACCACCCGCCGACCCACGGAACGCTCCCTCCAGACTCAGGGGGAGGGGGTAGGAGGAAAGGCCCCTCCCCCGACAGAACAAGGAGGTTGGAGGCACCAACTCGTTAAACCACCTACGTCCCAAAGGGCTGATGGGATGTGGTTGCAATTGTGAATAGCGGTGTCTTGTTTTTTTTCCCGTGTGCCTCTTTCTATTTCCCTTCCTCTCCTTTTTGTGTCGGAACCACGAAGCCGCCAATCTCGCCGCTGACGCCGGGGCGTGGGAGTTGCTGCCTGAACTTGCGGCGTCGGGGGCAGGATGCCGCCTCGCACACACTCGTTCCTGCTAGTTCTGTCCTGTTCTTCCACCCCTGGCGTCCTACCATCTCAATCCTGGTTTCGGGAAGCCCGGGTGGGCCGACAGATCGGCGCATCTGCCCAGACCCCGCCCCCCGTCAAGGCACTCCGCGCGCACGTGGCGAACATATAGTGATTGTCCCGTTGATCCGAAACAGGCGTCTTAATCGCTTGCTGTCCGCCTCCCGAAACTCAGGAGGATCCGCCCCTAGAGGCCCCCGCAGTCAGTTGAAAAAACGAGCCCGTCGTGAGTTGAAAAATGGCACCCGCCGTGGGTTGAGCAACGACACCCGCAGCGGTTTGAATTAGCCTGGCGAAGGACCCAACCATATGCAGTTGAGAGTACCGCAATAATGAATATCTTCTTCGGTGCTCCCTATGGGGCCACGAAGGGCTGTACTGGGTGGGCGAAACGCAGGGAGCAAGGGCTGTGCTGTTTGGTGGCTGACGCATGCGGGCGGTGCCACTGGGACCTTCGGTGGAGCTCCCTATGGGGCCACGGAGCGCTGCACTGGCTGGGTGAAACGCAGGGAGCAAGGGCTGTACTGGGTGGTGGCTGACGCATGCGGGTGGTGCCAGTGGGACCTTCGGTGGAGCTCCCTATGGGGCCACGAAGCGCTGTACTGGGTGGGTGAAACGCAAGGAGCAAGGGCTGTGCTGGGCGGTGGCCGGCGCATGCGGGCGGCGCCAGTGGGACCTTCGGTGGAGCTCCCTATGGGGCCACGGAGCGCTGCCTTGGGTGGGTGAAACGCAGGGAGCAAGGGCTGTGCTGGGTGGTGGCAGACGCATGCGGGCGATGCCACTGGGACCTTCGCTGGAGCCCCCTTATGGGGCCACGGAGCGCTGCACGGGTGGGTGAAACGCAGGGAGCAAGGGCTGTGCTGGGCGGTGGCCGGCGCATGCGGGCGGTGCCAGTGGGACCTTTGGTGAAGCTCCCTATGGGGCCACGGAGCGCTGCCTTGGGTGGGTGAAACGCAGGGAGCAAGGGCTGTGCTGGGTGGTGGCAGACGCATGCGGGCGATGCCACTGGGACCTTCGTTGGAGCCCCCCATGGGGCCACGGAACGTTGCACTGGCTGGGTGAAACGCAGGGAGCAAGGGCTGTGCTGGGTGGTGGTTGACGCATGCGGGTGGTGCCAGTGGGACCTTCGGTGGAGCTCCCTATGGGGCTACGAAACGCTGTACTGGGTGGGTGAAACGCAAGGAGCAAGGGCTGTGCTGGGCGGTGGCCGGCGCATGCGGGCGGTGCCAGTGGGACCTTCGGTGGAGCTCCCTATGGGGCCACGATACGGTGTACTGGGTGGATGAAACGCAGGGAGGAGGGGGAGGAGGGCCACGAAACGTTGTACTGGGTGGGGGGAACCATGCGGACGGTAGACCTGGAACCTTTCGGTGGAGCTCCCTATGGCTACGGAGCGCTGTACTGGGTGGGTGAAACGCATGGAGGAGGGGGAGGTGGGCCACGAAACGTTGTACTGGGTGGGGGGGACGCATGCGGACGGTAGACCTGGAACCTTCGGTGGAGCTCCCTATGGGGCCACGAAACGCTGTACTGAGTGGGTGAAACGCAAGGAGGATGGGGAGGAGGGCCACGAAACGCTGTACTGGGTGGGGGGGAACCATGCGGACGGTAGACGTGGAACCTTCGAAACAGAAATTATTCACACCACCGTTCGTACTGGGAGCCTTGGCGTTGAGAGCTTGTTACGTCACCCCTCGCTCTTGGGAGCCTTGGTGTTCAGAGATTGTTGCGTTGCCGCCCGTTCCTGAGCCTTGGCTGGGCCTTGGTGTCAGGAACTTGTTGCGTCACCGCTCTCTGCTGGGAGCCTTGGTCTTAACAGTTTGTTACCTAACATCGAAGACTGATAGGTTTCTAATGGGCTAAAAAGAGAGCAGCACATTACTTCAACATTACTTCAATATTACTCCACAAGGGGGGTCTGGGCAGCCGTTGGGGGCAGTTGGGTGGCAGTTGGGGGGCTGTTGGGGTTTGCCGGCGGGGATCGTTTTTCGCATACAGTCACACACTTCGTGCCCACTTCGTGCTCTTCGATTTCCCAGAACTCCATTCCCGGGCCACATTTTGGATGCCCGGAGCCAACTGTAGGCCACTTCGTGCTCTTCGATTTCCCAGAACTCCATTCCCGGGCCACATTTTGGATGCCCGGAGCCAACTGTAGGCCACTTCGTGCTCTTCGATTTCCCAGAACTCCATTCCCGGGCCACATTTTGGATGCCCGGAGCCAACTGTAGGCCACTTCGTGCTCTTCGATTTCCCAGAACTCCATTCCCGGGCCACATTTTGGATGCCCGGAGCCAACTGTAGGCCACTTCGTGTCTTCGAGTTCCCAGAACTCCATTCCTGGGCATGATTTTGAATGCCCGGAGCCAACTGTAGGCCACTTCGTGTTCTTCGAGTTCCCAGAACTCCATTCCCGGGCCACATTTTGAATGCTGAGGCAGGCTGAGGCTGAGGCTGAGGCAGGCTGAGGCTGAGGCAGGCTGAGGCTGAGGCCGAGGCTGAAGGCAGACTGAGGCTGAGGCTGAAGCAGGCTGAGGCTGAGGCTGAGGCAGGCTGAGGCTGAGGCTGAGGCTGATGCTGAGGCAGGCTGAGGCTGAGGCTGAGGCTGATGCAGGCTGAGGCTGAGGCAGGCTGAGGCTGAGGCTGAGGCCAAGGCTCAAGGCAGACTGAGGCTTTGGCTGAAGCAGGCTGAGGCTGAGGCTGAGGCTGAGGCTGAGGCAGGCTGAGGCTGAGGCTGAGGCTGAGGCAGGCTGATGCTGAGGCAGGCTGAGGCTGAGGCTGAGGCTGATGCAGGCTGAGGCTGAGGCAGGCTGAGGCTGAGGCCGAGGCTGAAGGCAGACTGAGGCTGAGGCTGAAGCAGGCTGAGGCTGAGGCTGAGGCAGGCTGAGGCTGAGGCTGAGGCAGGCTGATGCTGAGGCAGGCTGAGGCTGAGGCTGAGGCTGATGCAGGCTGAGGCTGAGGCAGGCTGAGGCTGAGGCCGAGGCTGAAGGCAGACTGAGGCTGAGGCTGAAGCAGGCTGAGGCTGAGGCTGAGGCAGGCTGAGGCTGAGGCTGAGGCAGGCTGATGCTGAGGCAGGCTGAGGCTGAGGCTGAGGCTGATGCAGGCTGAGGCTGAGGCAGGCTGAGGCTGAGGCCGAGGCTGAAGGCAGACTGAGGCTGAGGCTGAAGCAGGCTGAGGCTGAGGCTGAGGCTGAGGCTGAGGCTGAGGCTGAGGCAGGCTGAGGCTGAGGCTGAGGCAGGCTGAGCTGAGGCAGGCTGAGGCTGAGGCTGAGGCTGATGCAGGCTGAGGCTGAGGCAGGCTGAGGCTGAGGCCGAGGCTGAAGGCAGACTGAGGCTGAGGCTGAAGCAGGCTGAGGCTGAGGCTGAGGCAGGCTGAGGCTGAGGCTGAGGCAGGCTGATGCTGAGGCAGGCTGAGGCTGAGGCTGAGGCTGATGCAGGCTGAGGCTGAGGCAGGCTGAGGCTGAGGCTGAGGCGAGGCTGAGGCTGAGGCAGGCTGATGAGGCTGAGGCTGAGGCAGGCTGAGGCTGAGGCTGAAGGCAGACTGAGGCTGAGGCTGAGGCTGAGGCAGGCTGAGGCTGAGGCTGAGGCAGGCTGAGCTGAGGCAGGCTGAGGCTGAGGCTGAGGCTGATGCAGGCTGAGGCTGAGGCAGGCTGAGGCTGAGGCCGAGGCTGAAGGCAGACTGAGGCTGAGGCTGAAGCAGGCTGAGGCTGAGGCTGAGGCAGGCTGAGGCTGAGGCTGAGGCAGGCTGATGCTGAGGCAGGCTGAGGCTGAGGCTGAGGCTGATGCAGGCTGAGGCTGAGGCAGGCTGAGGCTGAGGCCGAGGCAAGAGACTGATGCTGAGGCTGAAGCAGGCTGAGGCTGAGGCTGAGGCAGGCTGAGGCTGAGGCAGGCTGAGGCTGAGGCTGAGGCAGGCTGAGGCTGAGGCTGTGACTGCGACTGCCGTTGCCACTGCGACTGTCATCGCGAATGCGACTACGACTGCGAGAACAGCAGAATTCTACAACTGGATTCTCATCCGAATCTTAAGGGGAATGCTTCCAGATATGCTCCTACACATCGATGCTAGGTTGCTTTGCCGGGATAATTTACGTCACCGTTCGGTCTTGGGAGCCTTGGTGTGAAGAGCTTTTTGCGTTACCGATCGCTCGCTATTTGGCGTCTCTGGGCTTTCTTGGGAGTCCTATTGGGGCCCTTGTCGGGCCCTTTTGGAGGCCTCTTGGGACGCCTCTCGGGGGCCTCTTGGGGCTTCTTGGGGGGCTCTGGGGGCCTCCTGGGAGCTTCTTGGGGCGAAAGGCTAGACTTTTCGGTTCGTGGTCCCCCTCTTGGGGCCGTCTTGGCGCCCTCATGGGCCGTCCTGGGCGCCTTTTGGACCGTCTTGGCGCCCTCTTGGGCCGTTTTGGGGGCCTCTTGGGAGCCTCTTGGGCCGTCTTGGGGCGGTCTTGGGGGCCCCTTGGAGCGTCTTCAACGCAGTGAAAGCCGAAAAGCCTTGTATGCTAAAAGTGTACCTTTTCCCATAGGACATCAATGAATTTCGCCTCCCGGTGGCCTGTTGGGACGCCTCTTGGGGGCCTCTTGGGGCTTCTTGGGGGGCTCTGGGGGCCTCTTGGGAGCGCATTGGGGCGAAAGGCTAGACTTTTCGGTTCGTGGTCCCCCTCTTGGGGCCGTCTTGGCGCCCTCATGGCCGTCTTGAGCGCCTCTTGGGCCGTCTTGGGGCCCTCGTGGGCCGTTTTGGGGGCCTCTTGGGAGCCTCTTGGGCCGTCTTGGGGCGGTCTTGGGGGCCTCTTGGGCCGTCGTCAACGCCGTGAAAGCCGACAAAACGCAGATGCTAAACATATACGTGTTCTTTTTTGGAAAATCTTTGATTTCGGCATCTTGGGGCCCTCTTGGGACGCCTCTTGGGCGCCTCTTGGGGGCCTCTTGGGGGCCTCTTGGGCTGTCTTGGGCGGTCTTGGGCTCTCTTGGAGCGCTCTTGGGCCGTCTTGGGGGGGAACCCGAACAACATGCAAAATCCCGAGGGAAAACCCGAAAACGGCCGTTAACACGTAAATGCGCACGTTTCCCCCCCTCCCCTGGAACCCCTCCTTTTAGGGCTTCGCCCACACCAGAACGTCATCATTCGTACCTCGCTCTGTCCGTTACCTGGAACTTTCGGTGGAGCTCCCTATGGGGCCACGAAACGCTGTCCTGGGCGTGGGGGACGCACGCGGGCACCCCCAGTGGGGCATTCGGTGGAGCTCCCTATCGGGCCACGAAACGCTGTGCTGGGTGGGCGTGGGGGACGCATGCGGCCCCCCCCACTGGGGCCTTCGGTGGACCCCTATGGGGCCACAAAACGCTGTGCTGGGCGTGGGGGGCGCATGCGCCCCCCCCCCCCCCCCCACTGGGGCCTTCGGTGGAGCTCCCTATGGGGCCACGTAACGCTGTGCTGGGCGTGGGGGACGCATGCGCCCCCCCCCCCCACACTGGGGCCTTCGGTGAGCTTCCTATGGGGCAACAAAACGATGTGCTGGGCGTGGGGGACGCATGCGCCCCCCCCACTGGGGCCTTCGGTGGAACTCCTTATGGGGCCACGAAACGCTTTGCTGGGTGTGGGGGGCGCATGCGCCCCCCCCCCCACTGGGGCCTTCGGTGGAGCTCCCTATGGGGCCACGAAACGAATCAGCCATGGCGATGCCGATGATGACGATGATAGTGATGCTGATGCTGATGCTGATGCTGATGCTGATGCTGATATGATGATGACGATGATGATGATGATGATGATGATGATGCTGATGCTGATGATGATGATGATGATGATGATGGTGATGATGATGATGATGATGCTGATGATGATGATGATGATGATGATGATGATGATGATGATGATGATGATGATGATGATGATGATGATGGGAGGCGGGGGTGAGCTCAGACATGCAGAGAGCAAAGGCAAGGATGGGGGAGGAGGAAGAGAGGAGGAAGAAGGAGGAGGTGGGACGCGGGGCGCTGTGTCTTCAAAACGAGGACCCAACACCACAGGATGGTTGGGAAAAATGGAGGAGACTCTCGCCTAACCCCCAAAAAACGCCGCGTTCGAACGGGAACCGACCTTTTTTTTACATCGTCTCTCATCACAGTTTCCACTGAAGTTGTCACACCGCTCGCCGAGAGCGTTCCACAACTCGCAAAGTGCCTGCTCGCAAACGTCCGAACAACGCATGTCCGTTTTCGATGTAATTTGTCGTAGATCCCCCGTGGCGGATCTAGGCCATTTGCGAGTAGTTACACGCCAGTCGTTGAAAGTAGGTATTTTTGGATTCCCAGATCCAATCTACTTCAAGCGCCTTCCTACTTCAAGGACCGACATGCTTTTGTTGTGTTTTGTTACTCTCTGGGAGGACCTGGGCCCAATCTACTATATCCGCCTTCCTACTTCATGTTTCTATCTACTTCTTCCGACCGACGTGTACTGTGCGAGTAGTGAAACGCGCTCGTCTAACTGCAGCGGCCCCCGTGCCAGCGGCGGCGGATGTCCCCGAGAGCCCGGGGAGCAGGCCGGCACCCGAGCGCAGCCGGCCGGGCCTCGTCCGCCCAGCGCCCTTTCGGCAGGCCGCCGGCGCGGGACGGGGTCCTGGGCAGATGCGCGGGCTCTTCGGCGCACCCTGGCTGCCCGACCCCAGGAGTGAGAGATGGGGAGGACAACTCGAGGCCTCCTAGATGGGGTCGGAATAGATGGGATCGGAGGATCGCGCCGCACCGCCGATGCATCAGCGATGCATCGGCGATGCGGCTCGACGTGGGGCCCAATTTTCTCCACGCCCACGTCGCAGATGTACCACTGACGTCGCTAGTGCATGGCCGATGCGTCGCAAATGCATCGGCGATGCGGCGAGATCCTTCGACACCATCTACTCGGCCCCCATCTAGGAGACCTTCAACAACGCGGGTGGATAAGCGAGAAAAGAGGCGCAGAGATGAGGGCGTGCGAGAGGTGGCATCATGCGTCTGATACCGCACGCGCGCGCGGCAGCTTCCCGCCCCGACGCCCAGGGGCGAGTTCAGCGGCAATGCGGTTCCGATGTCAAAAGGAGGGAGTCAAGCAGTGGCGAAGCGTCCTGCTGTGCCTATTGGCCTACCAAACATTATTCTAAGAACCTTTTTTTCTGTTCTGCGCGAGATGTACTTAGAACATTTCTGGATGGGAGTGTCTTGTTTGAACATATGGGCATAGGCCTATAGGAATACCGGGACGGGCGGTCCCTGCTCAAAGACGAGGACCAACATTCCAAACCGCCACGCACCAACGCAACCGAATCCCACAACAATTTCGGGCATAGGCGGTTCAGGGAGCTAGTGTCTCCAACTTCCTCCTTTTTCTTGGGGGGGAGGCAAGATTCTCCTGCTCCGCCCCCATGGGTCTGGAGGGAGTGTTCCGCGGGTCGCTGGAGGGTCCAAGATGGCCCGAGTACGGCTGTATGAGGGCCCGGGCTGGCCAGAGATGGTCTCCAACATCTTGCAGTACATCCCGCGATGTTCCAACAGCTTCCAGCATGCCCCCGAGAAGCTGCATTGCTGCCCTAAGCGCATCCGAGTGGACGCGGGACTTTCAGGGGCGCCCCCGAGAGTCCATCATCATCCAAACGCAGTAGGAGAACAGCCCGAAACAAAAACATGTTTTCTCGTTGTTCGGTTCCGATGTGTTCCATGGAGCTTCAAGATGCTTCAGGATGGCCCGAACGAACCCCAAGAGGCGCCAAGGGTGGTCCCGAACGCGCCAAAGAGCGCTCCGCGAGCACCTTAAGGGGGCCCCAAGAGTGAAGGGGCCCTTGGACACACATACAAATAGACACGAGTAGCAGGATTCACAATATTTTCCCGTATTATCAGGGCTTTTGTTTCCCCGCCCAGTTACATAGTGTCCTTTATCGTCTGGGGAAACGACGATTGATCGTATATGTGTTTTTTGTTCCCCTCCTTGAACAGGCCGTTATTCTGCCTCCGCGGGCCGGAGCGTAATTGGTCACCCCCCTTTTTGATCGATGGCCTCTAAGATGAACCCAAAGAGGCCGCTACAAGCCCCCTCTCCTCCTCCTCCTCTTCCTCCTCCTCCTCTTCCTCCTCCTCCTCCTCCTGCCCCTCCTCCTCCGCCCCAAGAGGCCAAATAGGGCCTTCGGAGGGTTTCAAGACGGCCCACATGGTTTGCAAACTGGCGCTATGAGGCCCACAGCCCCACGATGCCTCCGCAGAGTGTGAGCGCATGCTGCCACGAATCCCTGGCCAGTGGAGCTCGCTGGGCGTTTGATTTTGGATGGGCTGGTGGGTATGCGCGAAGCGTCAACAACTGGCCACCCACATCTTTGGGACGCACGTCCAACCAAACGAACAACGCCGCATGGGCAACGCTACCATAATCGAAGTCACGCACTGGAGCACGGTCGGGGAAGCGACGCAGCCGGCCGCGCACGTGCGATTCAACCATCATTTTCAAACACGGGGCGGAGTTGTTCGAACCTACTAGTATTTTGCATCACGTAATTGTTACACTTAGCATTTTCGCTACAGCTCGTTGGGTGAAATTGATGGGCAAGATTGGGCGAGTGAAAAGCGAGCGATGAGGAGGACAAAGGACATGGGGACAGGGAAGGGGGGAACGTGGAAAGTGAAGAAAAAGTGTGGGATCCAAACTTGAAAGGGAATGTGGAGGGGGAAGGGGGATCGGAAGGAGGGGAGGGGAGAAGGGGGAAGGAAACGTAGTGAATGGGGAATGCATGACAGAACAAAAGGAAGGGGAGGAAGGGGGGAGGGAGAAAGGGCAATGGGGAGGGGGGAAAAAGGGGAAATGGGGACGGGTCGAAACGGAAAGTGGGAGGCGGAATGGAGTCGGGGGTTGCGGGAATGGGGCGACGAACAAATATGACGAGAGAACGGAGCAGGGGAGCAATTGAGGGGCAAGGGGGGGCCAGGGGAAGGAGGAAATGTCGAAGGGGGAACGACCGAATCGAGAAGGGGAAGTGGAACGGGCAAGGGGGGAAGGGTGAAGGTATCAGGAGGAAGCGACGAGAAGAGGCGGGGGAGTCGGAAGAGGAGGACATGTCACCGCGGGCGCCCCCAGGCGGCTCCCCACGCTGCGAGCCACAGAGCAGCCGGTGGACAGGCAAGGCGAAAGCGCTGACAGAGCCCGCGTCCTTCGGCCACTCCTCCTCTTCCTCCCTCTCCTTCTCCACCCCTCCTCTTGCTCCTTCCTCCTTACATCACCTCGAAGCCGTCCTTCTCCCCAAACTCTCGAGATCTTCCTCCTCCTCCTCCTCCTCCTCCTCCTCCTCCTCCTCCTCCTCCTCCCTCTGTTTCTCTCCTCCCCCATGCCCCTCCGGGGCGCTGGCTGTCGTCCCCGACGGAGGCGCGATGCCTCCCGCTCGCGCATTCGTCCAGCTGTTTCCACCAGGCGCAGTTTTTGCTCTCGGCAGGCGCCCTCCGGCCTCTCGTCCGACCACAGACCCCCCCTTTCCCTCGCTTACACCTCGGGGGGCAGGGGGGGGGGCAGCCAGTAGAGGGAGAGGGGAGGGGGAGGCGAGGAGGGCGGCTGCAGGAGGAGGGGAGGGGGAGGGGAGGGGCAGGGGAGGGAAAGGGGGGGGTGGAGGAGGGGGGGGGGCGCTGCAGAAGGGCAGGGCCCCCCCCAGACCTCCAACGTTGTGAGACACGTGCGCGACGTGCGCTTGCAGCGAGTTCGGCATCTGCGTTGCCGTCCTCGGAACCTGGGCAAGGCAACCAGTCCTGGAGATGGGGTTGGGAGTCGTTGGTCTCACATGATGAAATCAGCTATGGCGTCGGAAATAAACAACCGTAGAAAGCAAGTAAGAGCCCCATCTATATCGTTTCTCGGCCTCTGGAGTGGTGTCGACGAAAACCCAACCGAACACGGTTCCTCTTCGATGAAAACACTATCAGGGTTATTTTTCTCTCTTCTGTTACTCTTATTCCCACCGCACCCCCCGCTGGCGGAATGATTGTATTAATGCATCTGCTGGGGTGTCAAGCGATCTTGCTCGGTTGTCCTCCCTGATAAAATACATCGACCCAATGAAAGTTTCTTGACTTTTCGTCATGTCGCTTGCTAGCGGAAGCCGGTGGAAGTAAAACGAGGCGGAAAACGGCGGAAGGCCGTTCGAAGGTTTGCGGAAGACAGCAGAAGTAATTGAAGTCTTGTTCGAACCCCCTCCCCCCCCCCTAGAAGCCTAGCAATGTAGTCTTCTGCCGTGGGCTGGGCAGGATCCCGCCTAATTTACTCCCCTTTGATATTATTTTGTTAGTTCAGCCAGACTAAAATCCCACCCGTCAAGAAAAGGGTAAACCACTATCCCGGGCCGTCCACGGTCGTCTTGAAATCATATTGAGACCAGATCTCAGTCATGCTTGGATCGCGCAGACGTCGCGTGTTCATGCTGGGGCTAAACTGGGCGCGCGTGGACCCATCTTGTTGCCATCGGGCCATCTGTCATCTTCGAGTCGGCATGGGACGGTCCAGAATCCATGGCGGGATCGTGTTGGGGTGGAGTGATCCCAGGGTCGTCTGGACGTTACCGTCTGCGGCCTCATGCCCTCTTGGAACCATTTTGTGGCCATGGGGGTGCCTCGGGCTCTCGCGCGTGCGAGCGCGGAGCACGCGCGCGCGACAATTAATGTCGCCGATGGGCGTGCACACACACATACTCCTTGTTGCGAGTTTCCAAGGAAACTTTTGTTGGAACCAAGTAGGGGGACTGTGTTCCGATTAGGACGATCAAGGGCAGGTACATTCCGTTGGCCTGTGATCGTTGGATACGGTTTCTTGGCTTGGCCATGGAGGCACATATTCAAACACCGAATCTGAGTCCAATCCCCGGCTTGGCCAGGATCGGTGTAGTGCATAGGTTCAGGGGTATGGCCAGAGGGACCGCTACACAAATGTGTTATTCCACAGTGCGGTGGCGTGCAATCCGCGATGGTCAGACATACCAACAGGGCATGCGTGCAAGGCAACCCATCCACCTTCTGCTCAGGCGTACCAGACACACGCACGTTCTCTCCTCTCTCTCTCTCTCGTTCTCTCTCTTTCTCTCTCTCTCACGCGCTCTCACACGTGTCTTCGAGAATCTGCCACAGCAGTGCGGGCGTCAATCCGTTGATGAATCGTGCGAGCGTAGCGCAGTGTGAGTGGCAAAGGGCGAAGATGGCAAGCACAATGCGGACACGCACACACGCACACAGACACATTCACACGCACAGATTTCCCGACGCGCTGATGGATGCAGCAATGGATGCAGTCCGCAGATGCAAAACTAAAACGGCTTACGCACAAGCACGTTGACCAACGACACACGCACACGCACGCACACTCACACACAGACACGCACACGCGCAAATTTGAGCATGCATGAACGGCATGCACCGCCGATCTTTTGGGGTCTCAGGGGGCTTGCCCGGTTTTTTGGGGGGCGTCTTGGGCAATCATTTGGGAGGTTTCTTGGGCCATTGTGGACGCTGCGACGACCAAAACAGCCGATATGCAAAACAGCACGCTATTCATGTATTGGGGTGATTCTCGTTCCTTTGGGTCTTCTTTGGAGTCTTTTTGGTTGGAGTCCTCTTGGGGCGCCTTGGAGACCTCTTGGGCTGGTTGGTGGGCCATCTGAGAGCATCTTGGGGCCACGGGGAGGCCACGTTGGGCCATCTAGGGGCCTGTTGGTACGGCGGGTATCTGCCGAAAGACCGGAGAAAACATTTCTCCAAACACGATAATTTGGTGGTATGCGTGAAGTGCTATAGAGCGAAAGGGACGCCTCGAAGAGGCCAGGCAACGCGCCCCGCGGAGGCAAGCACTTGCGCGGACTGCGACAAGCGGCGGAACTTGCGAGGCATCTGCTCGCCGCGATGTGACCGCAGGGGAAGCAGGTCGAACCCCGCTGCGCGAAGAACGTGTTGAGGATGCTTATTTGGGGTTTCCTGGGGGCATGTTGGGACCTCGGGGGAGCGTGGTTGTGTGCGGGCGCTCTTGGGCCGTCCATCGCTTGCGGGGCCAGTTGGGGGGGGGGGGGGGGCCTTTCTTGGGCTGGCTGGACGGCTTCGTGAACCCCCTTGGGTCCTCTAGCCCTCCTGGAAGTTTGTGTGGGCATCGTAGATCTCTCTTGCAGGCCACTTTGGCTGCCTCTTGGCCCGTATTTGCCGCTGCGCAGACGAGAATAGCGAATTTGTGAAAATCGGCGCTTTCCCCATGGAATGGGGCAATGTGTCCCTCTTGGAACCTCTTGGAGTCCCCTGCGGGCGCCTGAGAGGCCTCTTGTATCGTCTGGAGGCTATCTTGGAGCGTCCTGGGGCCATCTGCGGCCACTTGGTGGCCACGCTGGGCTGTCCGGGAGCCTCGGGGAACCATGTCGATGCCGTCGGAGGCCGTCCAGGATCACTTCTGGCCAGGGGAGTGCGATTCGGTTCGCACCGGAGCACGGATCGAGCCCCGTGTAGGAGAAGAGGGGCCATAGCCCAGGGCAAGCGCAGAGCGAGCAGGGAAACATATACATATATGTATATATATATATACATATATGTGTATACACACGTATTTGTGTGTATATACATTCGTAAATCGAGAATCGGAGTTGTATCTGTATGTGTATATATATGTATATATATATATATCTATATGTGTATGCATGCATGCATGCATGCATGCATGCATGCATGCACACATACTTCCTGGCAAGATGCCAGATGTATAATGCACGCACGCCGCCTGACACTAACACGAAGAGTTGCGAGTAACCCCATGCCCAGGATAATAATCTACCCCCCCCCTTAAGTCGTTAGTTTTTTTTATCGTCGACCAATAAGAGTTTGGTCGGGGGCGCGGGGGCGCGGAGGCCGAACTTCATTATCACGGGAAAAGTTCGCCATCGAGGTTATTTCTTTCTTATGTTGAGATGACAACATCAAGCGAAGCGAACACGTTGTTTCAGGATGTCTCCAGCGAAACCAATGTCCTTCTGTCTCTTTGTAGTTATTTCTGTCTCTCTTTCTTTCTTTCTCTGTCTCTCTCTCTCTCTGTCTCTCTATCTCTTCCTCCTCCTCCACCCTCTGGCGCCCTGAACTTGTTTATCGCTGGGGTTGATCACCCTGGGAAATGAGGCACGTGAGCTACCCTACACAAGCAGATGAACATGTTAATGTTCATCAAGCGTTTACATATTAAATATAATAAGTTTTAAGCTTTGGATTTTTGCTATCTCCTTCTCCTCTCCTCCTCTTGCTCTTTCTCCTCCTCCCTCAAGGATGTCTCAAGCGAAACCGATGTCCTTCTGTCTCTTTATAGTTCTTTCTGTCTCTCTTTCTTTCTTTCTCTGTGTCTCTCTCTCTCTCTCTGTCTCTCTATCTCTTTCTCCTCCTCCTCCCCCTGGCGCCCTGAACTTGTTTATCGCTGGGTTTGATTGTCCTGGGAAAACGAGGCACGTGAGCTACCCTACACAAGCAGATGAAAATCTCAATGTTCATCAAGCGTTTACAAATTAATTATAATCAGTTTTACACTTTGGATTTTTGCTATTTCCTTCTCCTCTCCTCCTCTTGCTCTTTCTCCTCCTCCTCCCTCAAGGATGTCTCAAGCGAAATAAGCAATAATTTGAAGATGTCTCAAGCGAAACAGACAAATATTTCGAGGATGTCTCAAGCGAAACAAGCAATTCGTTGAGGATGTCTCAAACGAGACTATCCTCAAGATATCTTTGGCTTTTTCCTCTTGCTATCTCTTTATGCTGGCTCTGGCGGGTAACTTTTATTATCCCCCCCCGAAAACCCCGAACTTTATTCTCCCTTAGGGTTTATTATCCGCAGCTAGGGGTTACGATGTTCGAGCTCGAGCACGCGTCCTGTGGGCGTTGGGAAGTGAGGAGGGGGTCGTGCCGCCCACCACCCTTCCCGCAAGCGCAAGGGGGGGTCCTCGAGGGGTGGGTTAGAAACAGGGTCTCGAACCGCTTCCAACCCCTCCAATGGCAAACGACGACGGCGAGCGGCGGCGCCGGCGCCGGCGCCGTCGGGCAGCGGAAGCGATGACGACGAAGTCGACGACGATCGAACCCCAGTAGGATCCAGGGGGGCTAAATCAGAGTAGATAGAGCCCTCGTAGGATTCTCTCAGACGTGGGCCCAGCCCTAATCGGATTCCACAATACCTGGATCGAACCCCAGTAGGATGCTTCTACAGCTGGACCGAGCCCTCGCATGACTCAGTTAGAGCTAGGACCGAGCCCTCCTGGGATCCTATCCGATCTGGATCCATGTTCAGTAGTGTACGGTTAGAGTTAGATCGATCCCTCGAGGATTCTGTAAGAGTTGGAGAATTGGATCGAGCCCTAGCAGGATTTGTGTTACAGCTGGATATGGTCCGAACAGGATTCCATCAGAGCTGGATGCAGCTTTTGATAGGGTTCTACTTGAGCTGGATCGAATCCTAGTCGGATTCCGTTAGAGCTGGATCGAGCCCTGGAAGGATTCGATTGGAGTTGGGCCGAGTCTTCTTAAGATTCGTGAAGTCTTGGGTACAGCTCGGGTTGGATTGATCGAGCCCTAGTAGGATGCGAACACAACAATTGGATCGAACTCTCGTGGTAGTCTACTCGAGTTTCGTTCGAGCCCTCGTATGGTGCTACGTCAGCTGGGTCGAGCCTTAGTAGGGTTTTAATAGGGTTGGACCGAGCCGTTGTAGGGTTCAGTTAGAGCACGCTTCCACCCCTGATAAGATTGCAGCAGCGATGGATGGACCCCAGGTGGGATCCTAGTAGAGCTGGATCGATCCCAGGTAGGATTCCATTCGAGTTGGGTGACGCCCGAATGAGATTCAATTCGAGCTGGACTGAACCCCAGTAGGATTCGATCAGAGATGGAACCAACCCTGATCGGATTCTATTAGAGCTGGATCGAACCCCTGGGTTAAAGGGGCTGTGACTCGCCGTGCGTTCTGAGTTGTCGTTCCGCATGTTCAGATATACTTTTCGCCAGCTTTTCGTTTGCACTCTGCGAGAGCCCCTGTGAGAGCGCGCCTACAAAGGTTGGGCGCTTTGGCCGCCAGGCGAAGCGTTCCCTTTGCCCCGGCTAGCGAGGCACTCAGTAGCAAGTGCCGTTGCCAGATTCTGCACCGCAGCGGGGTGGGGTACGGCAAGCAGGGGAACAAGGAACAAGAGTGGAACGGAAGGATCTGAGTGGGACGGCGGGGCGAATAATGAGGGGAGCGCGTTTGTGGTGTATACTCTTCCGGCAGGACACATGGTCACGCTGATGCGTATGGAACGAGTGATCCATGCAGGCGCTAGGTCGGGGACATGGCAGAACCAACGTTTGTTGGTACCAACGTGCGTGCGGTCGGCTTCGCCGTCGCGATCTGATATCGCCCGTCGGTCTGACGATTCGAACACTGAGATCGAAGTTGCACGCGTAGCAGAAGCAGGAATCCGGTCATGAGCAGGAGTACGATCAGCGCCAGCTGCGGGGCCTGAACAGAGAGCGGAGGAGCAGGAGAAACGAGAAAGAGGAGACGGAAGAACCGGGGGAGTGGATAGGTGGAGGAGGGGGGACAGCAGCAGGAAAAGGAGGAGCATGATGATGGAAACGAGTGGAGGAAATGAGGTAAGTAGGAGGAGGAGAGGGGAGGCCAATGACCAGGGGCCCGTGGGACTCTTGAGAGTGGGCAATCATATAGAAGAGCGAGGCAAAGCTCCTCATCACGCTCTTGCGCATCCTTCTCTTCTTTCTGCAACGATCATTAAGGAGGCTTTCTGAGGCGCGCGTGCAAACACATGGCCTTCCCAATTTCCAGAACAAATGTCGGCACCGAGGGACCTTCAAGGAGAGGGGTTATCAGGGTGGTCTACACCTCGATTGATTATGTGATGGGTGCTGCCGATGGCTGCGCAAGGCATCTTTCGCCTTGATTACACAGCCCCCCGGCGATTCCTCCAAGCATTGTGTTCGATCCAACCGATGCGACCATTCAAGTGTTTCCATCGATCTTCGATGCATTGCAGTGTTTGACAGCCTTCGAGAGGGGAGGAGGAGGAGGAGGAGGAGGAGGAGGAGGAGGAGGAGGAGGAGGAGGAGTGTCGGGAGTGTGGCAAGCTCCTGGCTACCAAGGCTACTTGGCGCATTCACGTGACCAAATAGCATATAGAACCTACGCATATTTCTAATTGGGTTGTTGAAGGGCGTTGTGCAGACTACGGTGGTAACTTCCATATTCGAGGGCGCCTCATTGCTCACCTCCAGCGTCGACAGGTTTGTTCTGACGTTTTCCGGCATTACCTTCCACTGCTGGACAGCGAGACAATTGCCCCATCTGAGGATGAGGATTGACCACGCCACAAGGAGCTCAGCCAAAAAGGCCGCAAGGCCAACACCGCCCTACAACCAGCTACCAGCTTCTGACAGGATCGTTTCTACGGCCCCTTGCTGCTGGCCTGCCTACTCGAGGACGCCTTGATGTTGGCCGCCCAGGCACCATCGCCCATCTGTATGGACCAGGAAGAGCGCGACAGGGACGACGGCGAGAGGGACATCACTATCGCTGGCTCCATGTACAGATCGCTTGACACGGACTTGTGCGTCTTCTTGCATTTATTCAGCGGTCAGCGCCGCCAGGGCGACCTCCAATGCGCCGTCGAGACACGGCTGGAAGGGCCCATTATCGTGTTGCCTTTGTACCTGGAGAGCGACTCCGTGCTTGGAGATCCGCTCCGTCTCGAGACGCTCAACTACTGGCTCAGTTTTTCTCAGGGCCTCACGTGTGGCTGGTGTGCACGCTGACCCCCCCGTGCGAGTCCTTGTTTGGCATCAGGCAGGCGCGCCTTCAGGCCGAGCGCCCATGACCCCCTGGCCAGTCCGCGATCGCGGATAGAACCATATTAGCCTTCGAGCGCGTTCCTGCTGGCAACAGGCTGTTACGTACGGCCTCGACGTTCCTGCTGGAGGCCACATGCGCGCGAGTGCAGGCCACTCGAGCACCCAGCAGCCCCGACTTGGCGCCCGAGGTGCGTCCTCTCACGGGACATCGACGAGTGCAAGTTCTTCTTATCGTTGTTTGTGGCTTTCGATCAGTGTGGATTGGGCAGCCGCTCACTCATGCCCACGTTTTTTTTACAAGTGCCAGCATGCTGCGGGCTGCCGAGGAGATGGTTCGCCTTCCTGGTCACGGACGTTGCTGCCACAGCAGCGGGCACCTCATGGCTCTGGGCACCTCGCCGCTCAAGCAGCACCCAGCTGCCATGTTTGACTTGTTGGCTCACACCTTCTGGTGGCACTGGCAGCAGTCGATGCCGTGCCGCCATCCTCCTCAGTCCCGAGGAGCTTACCAGCTTCAGCGTACCGCTCGACCACTACGTGAACTTCGGTTCGCGCCACGTGCAGGGCCGAGGAAGACAGCGGCAATCGCTCTGGCGTTGCCCGTCGTTACGACAGGCGGCCCCGCCCCGGCTGGAGGAGTGCCGCGACTCCCGCGGTGCTGTGGCTTCTCGCCTCCCGTAGCGCCACCCTGCGGGCCGCGCGGCCCGCGGCGAAGGCCGCACCGCCCGCGGCGCCGTCCCCGCGCTGCTGCTGCTGCTGCTGCTGCTGCTGCTGCTGCTGCTGCTGCTGCTGCTGCTGCTGCTGCTGCTGCTGCTGCTGCCGCGCGTGGCCTCCCGAGGAGCGGCGGGCCCCCCCCGTCCCCGTGGGCCGAACGCCTCTGCAGGCCGCTGCTGCCGCCGGCCCCTGGAGAAGCAGCGGGCCCCCCTCCCAATGGGCCCAACACCTCCACGGGCCGCCGCACGCTACGGCCCTCGTCTCCGAGTGCGTAGCGCCCGGCGGCGGGCGGTGGAGACCGCGCTCTTCATGCGTGAGGAGGAGGAGGCGGAGGAGGAGGAGGCGGAGGAGGAGGAGGAGGGGGACGAGGAGGAGGGGCAGGGGGAGGGGGAGGGGGAGGAGGAGGAGGAGGAGGAGGAGGAGGAGGAGGAGGAGGAGGAGGAGGAGGAGGAGGGGAGGAGAGGAAGGAGGAGAATATGGAGGAGAGGAAGGAGGAGGAGGAGGAGGAGAGGAGGGAGGAGGAGGAAGAGGCGGGAGGAGGAGGAGGAGGAGGAGGGAGGAGGAGGAAGAGGCGGAGGAGGAGGAGTAGGAGGAGGATGAGGAGGGGGAGGAGGAGGATCGGGGAGGAGGCACTACGACAATGAGGGTTTGCGCAGCTGCGGTGGCGTGCGGCGGGGACTGGCGCGAAGGCGGGGACGGCCATGGGAGGGAGGGGGGGCGTGGGGGGAGACAGACGACCGTATGGGCGCGGCGTTTTGTTCGGGCAGATCCCCATCCCCAAGGGGCTATGGCATTTCAGTCCCACCTGCCCACCTCCCCAGGTGGACAGTGGCCCCGTAAGGCCGCCGCGCGAGCTGGCTGATGCGACGCGCTCCAAGTGGGCCAAAGTCTGGTCGACCCGAAGATGCCGAGCGCCCGAGCACCCGCCCGATTTCGATGGTTGGCCGTCGCTTCCGAAAATTATAGTTTCCGACACGGGGGCGGCGATTGCCAAATTCCCCGAACGCACAGATATCGGATGCTCGATCATCCACCCTCGTCGGTCTTTGCAATGTCTGTCGAACGGCCTGCTCGACGCGGTGGCTGCCCTCCTCGTGGGCCGCGAGACGGCGGGCGGCTGGCCGACGAAGCGCATGGTCAGCCGCTTGGTCCGCCTTCCGAAGGCAGACGGGGGGCCCTGGGCCGATGGCCCTCCTCGATTCCCTCGTTCCCGCCCGGGGCCGCCAGCGCGCGCCCGAGACCCGAAGGCGGGAGCTTGCCACCAGGACTGAGGAGTTCTGGGGGGCGGGTAGGGGAGGGGCGAGATGATGAAACTTTCAAACTTATTATAATTTTTCTCGGCAGGTTGGTTTCCCGCTCAGGATGGGCCGGGCGATCGCCCAGGGCTGCGCGGCCCCTGGAGGGGTCGACGCGCGCGGGTCACTGTTGGAAGCCTGCGTCAATTTCCAGGGCAGTCTCGCGGGGTGCTCCGCTGCGTTGGCCGCGATACTTGCGGCGCTCAGCCAACCTGTCTATAGCGCGATCCCACGCTTCCCGACGGAGGGAGCCGCCCATGGATGATGCGTCTCTCCAGTGGGACAGAGGCCGACCATAATGAAGCTGATATTGCATGTGCTGCCACTCGCGAGCTCTGTCGCGAGGTTGCGCCGATCGGCCTCCTCTTGCGGCCGAACAAATCTGGGCGCGCTGCGTCGCGCGTGGCCGCCCGGGAAAACGTTGCCCCTAAGCATCTATCAGGCGATCGCAAACATGGATTTCGGGGCGTGGATTAGCGACGGGTCCCGTTTCCATGGGAAATCGCGGATTCCCGCCGCCGAGCGAGGCGGCACCGGCCGCATTTTGGGGAGGGCTTTTCCCCCGATGCATGGATTTGGTGACCGCGCGCCAAATCCATGGATCGCTAATCCATGTTTGTGCGCCCCTGAATATATCCCCATCTAGGGGGGTACGTAAGTCGTCCAGTGCCAGTGGGGCCAAGTTCATGCCAGCGGGTAAGTGGGATGGATTAACATATGCTCAAAGAGGAGGGGGAAGAGGAGCAGGAGGAAGAGGAGGACAAGGCGAGCGAACGCGACACTCTGTCACGCGGCGAGCGCCGCTTCGCCGCCGAACGTGCCCCGAGCACATCTGTTCCAGCCCAGTCCTGCCGCCGCGAGCACGCCGATTTTTCCTCGTTCTCATCTTCATCCTGCTATTTCTCCTCCTTCTCCTCATCCTCCTCCTCTTCCTTTTCCTCCTCCTCCTTTTCCTCCTCCTCCGCTCCCTCGCCAGTCCCTACTTCGCTACCTTCTCTCCTCGTCCCGTCCTCCCCGCTGTCCTACACTCGCGGGGCGTTCCCCACAGAGCTACTCGGTGTCGAGGGGATCGATGGCTCGGCCTTCTCGCCCTCGGCGGAGGCAGGGCGAGGGCAGCTCCGCCAGCGCAGTCTTGCAGAAGTCCAGCGAAAGTTGCGATGTAAGGTTAGGGAGGAATGTAGCGACCTGCAACCGCCCATGCATCGCCGGTAGGGGCCCTCCACCACGCCGAGGAGCGTGTGGATTCGCCGTCGGGGGCCTTGCGCCGATCTATCGTCAGTGTATCGCCGGTTCCAGCTCGAGGATTTCCCCCCCTGAGCCGGTCCCCCACTAACGCTCCCCCTCGGTAATCGGACACTGTAGGCCAACGCCGGGGGTACCAAGGGTTTGCGGGGCTGGCCACGCGGTGCAGGAACCATTGTGGGACACCGTCTTAGAGTCTTCCTCTCCCTCCTTGCTCAGCCTCCTCTTCTTTCCCCCTTGCGTCATATTCCTCGTCATCGCCATCATCAGATTGCTCTCCCGATCACCGCCCGGCCTCGCCATTCATCCTCCCCCCTCACTAGATTCAAAGCCGACGTGCTGCAACGCGTCCTCGTCCTCGTTACTATTGTCCCCCTCGTCTTCCTCGGCCCTCTCAGGCTGCGGACTCTGCGGGCGGCGCCACCCCACCGCGCCACCGCTCGGGGAAAGAATCTTTGCAGCGCTCCGTCTCCTTCCTTTCGACCCAGTTCGGACGAAAGGGGGGATATGGAAAGGGAAGGGCATGTCCTTTGCTTCGTGCAGCTGGTTTCGGCGCCCTCCTCGATACATTGGCGCCTCTGGCGCTGGGAGGCACCGGTGAAACCAGCTACGCGAGCTGATTCGCTAACCCCATGTTCTGCCCCCCCCCCCACCCCCCTTTCGTCCGATCCGATTGTCGTCTTCACCTACGCCTCATCATGTCCCTTTTCCCCGTCCAGCTCCTGCCACGGCCAAGCAGCTGACGGGCACCGTTGCCCCCCCCCCCGCAGCCCAGAGAAGGTCCCAGGATTACGAAGAGTTGCATCAATCGGGAACGGATGCGAGAGGGGATGAGGAGGACGACTGCACGGTTTTATGTTAACGTGCGTGACTTCAGTTGTCCTTGCCCGGTAATTGGATCAAACACGTGGCAACTACGTTCAAAGTGCACGTATACGCATTCGGGAAGTACATCAAATTTCTTGCGGCAAACCTCTCCTCCGCGCCATCGCAGGGTCGCAGCAGGACGGAGGTGTAGTTTCAGACCTTGACAGGACATTATTTTAAGGTAGCCTACCATGCTATGGCCCACAAGCTGGTTGCGGCCTGGATTGGGGATTCTGTACGCGCCCAGAAACCCCAGCAGGGGGAGGAATGGGACGCCTACGGCAAACCACCGCCGCCTCCTGCCCTTTGGAAAGGCACACGTGGCCACAGGTGGAGGAGAGCGAGCCTCTCGGGGGCCTCTGAGGAGGGCCTCTTGGGGGTCTCCTGACCCAGACATGCGACGTCCTGAGTTTTTCAGGACGGCGTTCTTGGGTCGTTGCCCCGGGACCGGTTTTTCATCCTGAGTCGTTTTGTTGACGGTCCTGGGGCCCGGCGAGGGCCCCCAGGGGCCGAACATGGTGAAACATTTGCCGTCCTGATTTTTGCTACGACTCGAGCATGTCTGGGGAGGCCTCTGGGCCGCTTGGCTCTCCTGGGCAGCCTCGGGAGCCTCACCCTCAGTAGAGTCGGGGGCGAGCCCTGGGGGGGGGGGAGGCGAGAGGGGGCGGCCTCTGTGTCCGTCGGGCCTCTTTGGCCTCAGACCGAAGTGGTGACGAGCAGGAGGGGGTGGAGGAGGAGGAAGAGGAGGAAGAGGCGGAGGAGGCGGAGGCAGAGGAGGAGGAGGACGAGGAGGAGGAGGAGGAGGAGGAAGAGGAGGAGGAGGAGAGGAGGACGAAAAGGAGGAGGAGGAGGAGGAGGAGGAGGAAGAGAAGGAGGAGGAGGAGGAGGAGGAGGAGGAGGAGGAGCGTTTCGCCTGGAACATCCTCTCCAAATCGGGATGTTGCTCACGACCTTGGTCCTAACAGGTGAGGCCTTCGCCTTCGCCCGAGACGTCATCGGCAAGTCTCTGCTGGCTGACATCCCACACTGACCCAGGGCCAGAGCTCCCGCGCCACCGATGGGCGAGCGAGTGAGACCATCGGCGCCGCCAGGCGTGGCTGCCTCGCCCCAGCCTCTCGGTCGGGCCCGTCCCTGGAGGCGGCGCCGGGTGTCCGGCCGGGGGGCGGCAGGGACGCGCCCGCGTCACGAGGAGAGGGTGCGTTCCTTTTCGACCGACGTCGACGTCGTCGTCGACGTCGACCGACGTCGACCTCCTCGTGCGTTCCTTGTCGATCGACGTCGACGACGTCGTTCGCCGAGCCGCCTCGCTCGTTCCGCCTCGGCCTCGTCCTGCCGCTGCTGCTGTTCCCTCCTTCCTGTCGCCGTCGTCACCGTGGCCGTCGCAGTCGCCGCCCGCCGTCGTCGTCGTCCTCCTCCCCCTCCTGCTCCTCCTCGCCCTCCTCGTCATCCTCCTTGTTTCCCTCCGTCTGCGAATCCTCCGCCGACCCCCCTCCTGCTCCTCCTGCTCCCTCCCCTCCTCCCCCTCAACCGCTATTCAACATGGGTATTACTCTCTTCTCAACCCTGAGTCTATGTGGAAGGTTCTCGGCCCTCTCCGCGTGTTATGTTATTTTTACACTAGTTCAAACGTTTATATTTCCTTTTGTGCCTTTCCACTCGGATCCTCTTCGGCCGTTCCGAGGAGGCGCTATCGCGTCGGCACCCGCCGCACGCCTGCCCCCGTTCTTTCACTTACCCTATCTGAATACTACTCTCCTGTCACCCCTGAATATGCGCGAAATCTGCTCGGCTCTGCTTGGGTATGGTTCTCACGCACGGGATTTCAAACATTGTTTTTTATTGATACGGTTTCCGCTCGAACTGTCTTCGGCCGTTCGTAGGAGGAAGGCGCTCTCGCCTCGGCGCCCGCCGCAGTCTTGACGCGCGCAGAGGCGGTTCCCGGGCACGCCTCCCGCCTCTCGCCTCGGCGTTGCCCGTTCAGACGCGCGCATGCACAGCCAGCTCTGCTCATCCCAGCCATCACATTCAGACTCACCCATACTCAGACTCGCTCATACTCAGACTCGCTCGTACTTAAACTCACTCCACTCCGTACTCGCACAAGCTCAGATTCATTACCACCCATATTAATTCGCATTCAGACCCAGTCAGGTTCTGATTCTTTCTCATTCAGACTCGCCCATGCTCAGACTTCCTCGTATTCAGGCTCATTCAGGTTCGGATTCGTATTTGTCACGCTAACATTTACGCCCAGCCACACCCCGAATCACTCGCGCACAGACTCACTCTCACTCAGACTCGCTTGCACACGGACCCAATTATACCTTCGTTTAATCCGATTCGCTCACATTCGGATCACTGACGCTCAGATTCGTTCACACTAAGGCTCGCACGCAGATGGCTACTGGGATATAGCCGGCGTGGCACTTGGGCACCCCAAATGCCAGCAGGCGCCCCGAGTAGCACGCCAGAGAGCGGGCGTAGCAACGCCATGCGCACTTGCCTGAGTTGCCGCAGTGGGAACAACAAAAGGCATTCCCCCTCGCTCCTTCACCTGTCTCCCTCGCTTCAGGGGATGAGGAGAGGAGGATGTCACTGAAGCCTTTGCTGTCGTCGTCGTTATCGCGCCTATCGTTACGGACTCGCTCTCCCACCCACGATCTCACAGGCAGAGGTCCTCAGCGAGACGTGACAGGAGTTCTCGAAGACGCCTCCGGCGAGTCACCGCCGCACCCTGCTTTCTAGAATCGCCCATGTGGCTGAGCGTTGTGGCAAGAGCTCGTCCAAGCTATCGGACCATGTGTTCCCCCTGCCGTTGTGGAACGCCTTCGGGGAACAAGTGGTGGAGGATGGCGGGGATCTTGGGCCGTCTTGGAGGCATCTGTGGGGGCGAAGCTATCGGACCATGTGTTTCCCGAGTCGGTTTGGAAAGCCTTCGGGGAACACGTGGGGGAGGAAGAGGAAAAGGATGAGAAGGAGGAAAACGGAGAAGGGGGAGGATGCCTCTTCGGAGCCTCTTGAGGCACTCTTGGGCTCGATTGGGCCATCTTGGGACCGTCTTGGAGGCCATTTTGAAGCCTATTGAGGGCATCTTAGGTCCTTTTTGGGACCTCTCGGGGGCCTCTTTGGCCGTCTTAGGGCGTTCCTGGCCCATCTGACGCCGTCGGGAGACGTCTTGGGGGCCTCTCTGAAACGGCTTGGGGTCCTCCTGGGGCGCTTCGGGGCCGTCTTGGAGGCCATCTTGGGCGTCTCAAAGCCTCCTGGCCCGTCTTGGGGCCCTCTTGGGACCGTCTTGGGGGCCTCTTGGGCCGTCATGAGGCCATCTTGGAGGCCTCGTGGGCGATCTTGGGGCGATCTTTGGGGCCTCTTGGGCCGTCTTGAGCCGTCGGAAAGCCGAGAAGAAGCAAATGCCCAAATCCTTCAAAAACCGAAGGAATATCCATGAGTTTGGCCTCTTCGGGCCCTCCTGGAAGACCTCTTAGAGGCCTCTTGGGCCGTCTTGGAGGCCTCTGGGGGGCCTCTTGGGCCGTCTTGGACTCTCTTGGGCCGTCTTGGAGGCCGTCTTGGACCATCTTGGGCGAACTTGGAGGCCATCTTGAGCCATCTTGGAGGACTTTTTTCCGGATTGGGGTTTTTCCGGGTGGCCGGCGGGACGCGCCAGAGCCCCAGGGGGAGTTCTTTTTGGACAAGAAGCTAAACCAAAAACGATAGGATTTGGCTCGCCAGGCACCCCTCTTGCGGGCAACAGGGGGCGGCGGATCGAAGACGCCTACGGCGAATCACCGCCGCCCCTTGCCTTTTTGGAAGCGCCTGAGTGGCCGAACGTTGAGGCCAGTGTTCCCCGAATCGGTTTGGAAAGCCTTCGGGGAACACACAACACGCGGGCATCTTGAAGGTCATCTTGGCCGTCTTGGAGGCCTCTTGGACGATCTTTCGGCGATCTTTGGGGGCTCTTGGGCCGTCTCGGGCCGTCGGAAGGCCGAGACGAAGCAAATGTCAAAATCCGTCAAAAACCTATGGAACATCAGTGTTGTTGGCCTTTTCTGGCCTTCCTGGAGGCCCTCTTGGAGGCCTCTTCTTCCGTCTTGGGCCAGCTTCGAGCCAACTTCGGCCATCTTGGTGGGATCCTGGCCCGTCTGACGCCGTCGGAAGCCGTTCGGGGGGCCTTTCTGGGCCGACTCGGGGCCCTCTTGGGGTGCTCCAGGGCCGACTTAGAGGTCATCTTGGGCGTCTTGGAGGACTCTTGGGCCGTCTTTGTGCCTCCTTGGGGCCGTCTTGGGGGCCTCTTGGGCAGTCCTGAGGCCATCTTGGAGGCCTCTTGGGCGCTGTGGGGGCGATCTTGTCGTCGGAATGCCGAGAAGAAGCAAATGCCCAAATCCTTCAAAAACCTAAGGAAAATCAATGAGTTTGGCCTCTTCGGGCCCATCTGGAGGCCTCTTGGGCTGTCTTGGAGGCCTCTGGGGGGCCTCTTTGGCCGTCTTGGGCCATCTTGAGGCTATCGTTGGCCGTCTTGGGTGCACCTTGGGCCGTCTTGGAGGCATCTCGGGTCCATCTTAGCCGTCTTGAAAGCCATCCTGGACCATCTTGGAGCCGTCTGGGGCAGGAACACCGTTGGCAACTACCTCCTCCGGGACCCTGGCGGGACGCGCCGGAGCCCCAGGAGGAGTTCTGTTGAAACAAGAACCAAAACCAAAACCGAAATCGTCTAGCACGCCAGGCACCCCTGCGATGAATCGACAGGGGGCGGCGGATCGAAGACGCCTACGGCGAATCACCGCCGCCCCCTGCCTTTGTGGAAGCGCCTATGTGGCCGAACGTTGAGGCCAGACCTGCCAAGCCATCGGACCATGTGTTCCCCGAATCGGTTTGGAAAGCCTTCGGGGAACACGTGGGCATCTTGAAGGTCATCTTGGCCGTCCTGGAGGCCTCTTGGACGATCTTTCGGCGATCTTTGGGGGCTCTTGGGCCGTCTCGGGCCGTCGGAAGGCCGAAAAGAAGGTAATGTCAAAATCCGTCAAAAACCTATGGAAAATCAATGTTTTTGGCCTTTTCTGGCCTTCCTGGGGACCCTCTTGGGGGCCTCTTGGGCCCTTTTGGGCCAGCTTCGAGCCAACTTCAGCCATCTTGGTGGGTTCCTGGCACGTCTGACGCCGTCGGGAGCCGTCTTGGGGGCCTTTCTGGGCCAACGGGGTACCCTCTTGGGGCGCTTCGGGGCTGTCTTAGAGGTCATCTTGGGCGTCTTGGAGGCCATCTTGGGCGTGTTGGAGGCCTCTTGGGCCGTCTTGGGGCCCTCTTGGGGCCATCTTGGAGGCCACTTGGGCCGTCATGGGGCCTTCTTGGGTGCCTCTTGGGCGATCTTGGGGGCCTCTTGGGCCGTCTTGAGCCGTCAGAATGCCGAGAAGAAACAAATTCAAAAATCCTTCGAAAACCTAAGGAACATCAAAATCAATGATTTTGGCATCTTCGGGCCCCCCTGCAGAACCTCTCGACGGGCTCTTGGGCTGTCCTTGAGGCCTCTTAGGGGCCTCTTGGGCCGCCTTGGGCCATCTTGAGGCTATCTTAGGCCGTCTTGGGTACATCTTGGGCCGTCTTGGAGGCATCTTGAAGCCATCTTAGCCGTCTTGGAGGCCATCCTGGCCGTCTTGGAGGCATCTTGGAGGCCATCTTGGAGCCGTCTTCGGCAGGAAATTTGGGAATTGAGATCCTTGGCAATCCTCCCGGTACCCCGGCGGGACGGGCCGAAACCCACTGGGAGAGTTCTTTCGGAAAAAGAAGCGACACCAAAACCGTAATAGTCTGGCACGCCAGGCACCCCTGCGATGAATCGACAGGGGGCGGCGGATCTGAGGGCCTTCGGCCCATCCCGCCACCGTGCTTGGGTTGTGGGTCAGAGTTATCAGGGGTGCTTCTTGGGGTCTCTTCGTGGCGCTCTCGGAGGTCTCTTGGGAACAGCTTTGGGGCTTCTTGGTGCCTCTTGACAGCTCTTGGGGGCCTCTTGGGACCTCTTGGGGGCATCTTCGGGCCTCCTGGGAGCCCCTCGGGGCCGAAGTCTCGAAATGTCTGTTCGGGTCCCCCATCAGGGCCCCCTGTTGGCGCCGTCTTTGGGGCCTCTTGGGCCACTTTTGGGCCCCCTTGGAGGCCTCTGGGGCCATCTTGGGCTCTTCTTGGGGGCCTCCTGGGCCGTCGTGGAGCGTCGGGAAGCCGAAATCAAACATTGGGACATCCATGAATTTGGCCTCTGGGGTCCCTCTTGGCAGGTTTCTTGGAGGCCTCGTGGGGCGTCTGGGAGGCCTCTTGGGCCAGCTCGGAGTCATCTTGGGGTCGTGGGGTGGTTTTTGTCACGTGTCAGAGCTTTCTATTACTGTCTTGAAGGCCGTTTGACGCCTCTTGACCCGTCCTGGGGCCCGCTTGGGTCTGAAAAAGTCATGGGGGAAGATGCGGCGGGGCCCAGGATGCAGGCGACAAACTCCAGGAGATCGAGGACTGAGGTTCAGAGGACTGAGGCCCAGAGGATTGGGCAAAGGACCCGTGGACACGCCCACTCCGTGCCCAGCGGCACAGTTGCAGATGAGATGCACGTATTGGGATCTCCGCGTCGAGTAGATCTTTCAAAACGAATGTGCGCGGCGCGGATGCCAGAGCCACGTTTTGAGCCCCCAGCCCATCGGTGCAAGTTTCGCGAAGTTCAGGGTTCGGAGTCGTGAGCGGGGGGTCAAAGACGCCCGACCCGCCCTGCCCACGCGTCTGGTGGTCGCACGAGGCGGAGCTGCCCAGAAGGACAAAGGGTTTGGGGATGACCAGAAGAAGGATCTGTGCCACCCGCGGGGGACCGACCAGGCTCGCGCTTCGCAGTCTGGGCCGCAGAGTTGCCCTGCTCCGCGTGGGCCGCGCGATGTTCCGGAGATCGAGCCGCGCCCCCCGCAGCGCGATGCGCGAAGCCAGATGACCCAGAGGACCGGGGGTGGTGCGTGTCGGAGCGTGTCGGAGCGTCGCGCCCCCTGGGGCTGCACTGGATCGGGCAGGCAGCTTCAGGGTGAAGGTGATTTGTTCGGCAGGGCTTCGGGGTTGCGCCCGGCCGGCTCCAGCAGGTAGCCAAGCCTGATCACATCGGGCCCACGGGATAGTCGAGGGCATGCTCACATCCTTTGCCCCTCGCTTTCGCTCCTCGCTGGGCTGGTCAGACTGCCCTGGGCTTCTTTGTTTGCCCCTCGAGGCCAGCCAGGACTATTTCTAGAGCCCTTCTGCGGAGTCATGAGAAAGCTTGGCAAATCTGGTCCAGGTATTCTCAGTGCATTTGGCAGCCATCTTGAAAACTTCGCCAGTCCTTGTACGTCCTCTGGGCTCGCGGGCTCCCAGAGATCTGCAAGACAGCTGTGCTCAAGTTGTTGGTATCCTACAATCGCCGTTGAGGTCGGGCCCAGTGGCCACAAGGCAGCTCCACCTCTCCGTCTTCCCTCCTCTCAGCGAAGATACCCATACCGCTACCCTTGAAGGCCCTTGCTTCGTTATCGTCTTCCTAGGCCTCCCGTGAGGCCCTCGTCGCCACTGCTGGATTCGCCTCGAGATTCGGGTCAGAGAGCACCCCAGGAGAGGTCCGCGGAGTAGCGTATTGGTGCCTTTTGGTTTCCTCACCCCCTCTCCTCCCCGCGTGACGCGTGCTGCGTAGTCTGGGAGGGCTCTAGCTTGCTCAACTCCCTGGCACTCCTGGAGCGATTCCCCAGCCCCTGTTACGAACGTACGTCGCAACCACGCCCTCATGGCAAGCCGAGGACGAAATAGTGTGACGGCAGTGGCATCAGAAGGACGCGGCTGACGTAGCTTCTAGAGGTGGAGCGCAGATGGGCTTTTCGGCGCCGAGGAAATACGTGGCTACTTCGTACATCCTCAGTAAGCTCTTCCAGAACCCGGCGACACCGGGCGCACCTCTGACGCAGATGATGTCGGGGGATCGTGCATCTTCTGTTGCCTCTCTTATGTCTTCCATCTCTGTCGCTCGTCCATCTTCTGTTGCCTCTCTCTGTGCTACCTTTCCCTCCGGTCGCTCACCGTCTCGTCTTTCTATCGAAAACGCCTACGGCGAATAATTACCGCCCCCTGCCTTTGAATTCGCCCATGTGGCCGAGCGTTGTGGCAGGAGTTCTGCCAAGCTATCGAACCACGCGCTCCCCCAGCCGTTGTTGAAACCCTTCGGGGAACACTTGGGGGAGGATGGCGGGGAAGATCAGGAGGAGGAGGAGGGAGAGGGGGAAGGGGATGAGGAGGAGGAGGAGGAATCTTGGGAACCTCTGGGGGCACTCTTGGGGCCTCCTTGGAGTTTCCTGGGAGCCTCTGGGAGGCATATTGGGGGCCTTCTCAGGCCTCTTGGGGGCCTATGGGGGTTTCTCGTGGGCTTCTTTGCCAGTCTTAGAGCATTTCTGGCCCGTCGGAAGCCGTCTTGGGGGCCTTTCTGGGATGACTTGGGGCCCTCTTGGGGTGCTCCAGGGCAGTCTTGGAGGTCATCTTGGGCGTCGTGGAGGCCTCTTGGGCCGTTCTCGGGCCATCTTGGAGGCCTCTTGGGCGATCTTGCGGCGATCTTTGGGGGCTCTTGGGCTGTCTTGGGCGTCGGAAGGCCGAAAAGAAGCACATGCCAAAGTCTTCAAATTTCCAGGGGAAATCCATGATGTTGGACAGTGGTCGAGTAGACTGGAACGCCATGCTGGAGAAGGAGAAGCACAAACATGTACGAACATCTGCACGAGAAGGTAAATCCGAACGGCTGGAAGATTTGGGTGCGACTGGTTCCTTGGATAATATCAGGAAGCTCCGAACACCCTGTCCCGCCAAGCAGGGGCGGCTCAGGAACTTGCAGGGAGAAGTAGTCAGCAGCGAAGACCGAGCAGACACCATGGCAACATGCCTCGACCCGCCCTTGGACACGCGTTGCGTGTCAATTTGGCCAACTTCACGGACGGCGAGGTCAGGACATGTTTGCGCAAGGTTCGTGATGGCCAAGCACACGGGCCAGACAGCACCCCGCCAGAATATTGGAAGGCATTTGCAGACAATTCCAGGGCATTGCAACCTATCGTGACTTTTTTGAACCGCCGCTGGCAAGGGCGAAGGGTGCCGCAAGGATGGCATAAGGCAAGGGTGAACAATACACAAAGAAGGAAAACAGACGATTGCGCAAACTATCGACCAATCAGTTGTTCGCGATTGGGTACAAAGACTTCGCGTCTTTGCTGCACCGACGCTTGGTAGAGACAGGAGCATAATCCAGGCTAGCGTGATTGCAATATGGTGCTCGATCGAAGCATGGGACACAAGAGACAATGTTTACGCTCAGTCGGCGCATAGACTTGGATATTGTTACGTCATCAGGTTATGCGTACGCGTTGGCATTGGATTGGCAAAAAGCTTTCGGGTCGATGAACCCTTTGGCCATGCTACGCGGTCTGCGACGTTTCGGCATGCCCGAGCATGTGTTGGAATTCGTAAGTGCGATTTACAGCGACAGGTTTTTTGAGGTGTAGGACTGCGGGGCGACTCTTTCCTCGAGGCCGCAGTCGTCCGGGATATCGCAAGGATGTCCGCTATCACCCTAACTGTTCGCGGCGACTGCGACAGTAATCATCGAAGACGCTGCCTCACAATTTCCAGCAGAACGCCGAGCGCTTCGGGACACTGGATCCGTCTCCGTCCTGTTGCACGCGGGCGACACGCTGATCCTGGGAAGGACGAAGCGGGGAGTGGAAGACACATTCGCTGCTATACAGAGCTTCGGCGAATCCAGTGGCATGGAGTTGCACCCGGACGAATCTCAAGCGTTGTAAGTTAGATGCCAAGCGGTATTCATGGTTCGAATGGAATCGCCATAGCAGCGCCAGAAAAGATCACCGGAGTTCTCATTCAAACCTTGCCAATTGGTCCGGTCCCCCCCCTCATTCGTTTCCCTTCCTAATTCCGATGGCGCCCTTTTATTTCCATTGGCACCCCCCAACTATTCCAATGGCGAGTCCTATGGATGCCGATGGATTCCTAAAGGTCGCATGGGTTCCTACGCTTGCTTGTTCTTGCTTGCTTGCTTTCATTTGCTTGCTTGCTTGTTATTGCTGCTTGCTTGATTTTGCTCCTCCCATCCTCCTTTCGTCCTCCTCCCATCCTCCTCTCGTCCTCCTCCTGTCCTCGCTGTTTGGAGCCAGCGCTGGCTGATCTGATTTATTTGGGTGCTTTGATTTCTGGAACAGGCGCCGCAGGCAAGAAGCTCAGTCGCCGCCTGGGCGCGGTGCGCGCCGACATTGTCAATCTTTCAAGTGTATGGCGACATTCAGGTTTAAGCAGGCACAGGACAACTGAGGTCTACAAGGTCGTCGTTATGGGTGAGCTCACGTTCGGCTTATCGACTTTGTTGCTGGATGCTGCGAAGAGAAGGCGGTTGGATTCGCATCCGTTGCCAGTGCCTTCGCGTCATGTGGGCGATCGAGCCAGCATACATTTCCAGAGTGAGTAATGTGATCGTTTTAAACAGGAAGGGACAACCTCCTCTGACAGATACGGCGGCACGACAACACCTTCTCATACCTGGCAAAACCGCTAGGACACCAGAGGGGGCCTCCTCAGGACGGCGACCTTCTATTCTGGAAGCTTCAGACCGGCGGCAGACTGGTGCGCGAAAAAGGTTGGCAGGCCACGCGCAGACTGGACAATCCAGGTGCCACGCGTCGCTTGCGCGGCGGCCAGCAGCGTGCCAAATTTGACCCCACTCTTGGCCAATGAAGTCTCGTGGCGACAAGTCGAGCGCGCAGCAAAGCTGACCGCATAGCGCACGGCGGCCCGAACTTTACTTTGTAGTCTGCAACACTTTTCCAGCCCAGTATTCTATGCACATCCGGGCGTATGATTCTACCACTACCGCGCCACAGTGATGTTGGCCTCTCTGGGCCTTCGTGGAGGCCCTCTGGGAGGCCTTTTGGGACGTTGTTGAGACGTTTGGGGTCATCTTGGAACCATCGCGGGCCGCCAAGCCTCCTGGCCCGTTTGACGCCGTCGGAAGTCGTCTTGGGGGCCTCTGTGGGCCGACTTGGGGCGTTGTTGGGGTGTTCAAGCGCCGTCTTGGAGATCATCTTGGGTGTTTCGCAGGCCTCGTAGTCCGTCTCGGGGCCTTCCTGGGGCCATTTCGGGTGTTTGTTTGTCTTGTGGGTCGTTCTGGGGCCATTTCGGAGGCCTCCTGGGCGATTTTGGGGCAATCTTCGGGCGTTCGCTGGCCGCTTCGGGCTGTCTGAAGGCCGAAAACGAGCAAATATCAAAGTCCTTCAAACACTTTTTTGGGGAATCAATGATGTTGGCATCTCGGGGCCTTCCTGGGGGCCCTCTTGTGGGTCCTTGTGCCATCTAGCAAGCTTCCAGGGGGCCTTCTGAACCGTTTCGGTCATCTTGAGGCCACCATGGGCAGTGTTGGAGGTTTCTTGGGCAAACTTGGAGGCATTTTGGACGCTCTTGGGCCGTCTTGGAGGCCACGCCTGGCCAAGTTCAGGGCCGTATTGGCCGTCTTTGGAGGCCATTTTGGATGTCAATGGGATCTAGCTAGCTGTCAGAGCGAGCAGGGAACGTGCGCATCCGCAACCCCTTGCTCCCTTCGGGTTCAAAGAGCCAACACCACGATATGATAAATCATTGTCTGGCTTCTTCTGCGTGAAGCAACATACATCCTCATGACTTCTGTTTTTCTTGGTAGAGTTAGTTGCGGGCTACGCACTTGTGTGGCTGGTTACAGTAGTGCACGGAAGTATGTCGATGACCAGTGTGGACTACCATGCTCCGACATTCTTTCGGGGAGCAGAGCCTGGAAGCTGGCGTGAACAGGCCGGCAATGGGCTGGTGGTCAAGAGCGAACTGGAAGCTGGCACCGGATCTACCACTGCAGTCACGCCCACTTCCGCCACCAATCACATACACACTACGGTCGACTGTGTGTATATACATATATGTGTGTATATGAATATATATATATATATATATATATATATATATATCCGTAAGGGTTTCGCCCCATGACGCCGGCCCCCTGTTTCGAAGAATGGGAGATACAACAACAAAAACATGAGGTCTGGGCGCCGCCGTGAAGCAGTGTCCGAACCTGTTTGTTTTTCGACCCTGACCCTACGGACCTGCGTGAGGGGTGCCACCGAATTTCAGACATGTGAGCATCCCTTGTGTCTGTTGGACCCTGACCCTACGGATCTGCGTGAGGGGTGCCGCTGATTTTTTAGAAATGTGGCACATCCCTTGTTTTTGGACCCTGACCCTATCGATCCGCGTGAGGGGTGCCATTGAATTTCAGAAATGTTAAGAATCCCAAGGGATTTCGGACCCTGACCCCGCCGATCTGCGTGAGCGGTGCCATCGAATTTCAGAAATGTCGCAAACCCCATGTGTTTTTGGACCCTGACCCCGTCGATCTGCGTGAGGGGTGCCGCCGAATTTCAGAAATGTGGCAAATCCTTTGTGTTTTTGCACCCTGACACCGCCGATCTGCGTGTGAGGGGTGCCACCGGATGTCAGAAATGTCGCAAATCCAATGTGTTGTTGGACCCTGACCTCGCCGATCTGCGTGAGGGGTGCCGCCGAATTTCAGAAATGTGGCAAATCTTTTGTGTTTTTGCACCCTGACACCGCCGATCTGCGTGTGAGGGGTGCCACCGGATGTCAGAAATGTCGCAAATCCCATGTGGTTTTGGACCCTGACTCCGCCGATCTGAATGAGGGGTGCCACCAAATTTTAGACATGCGGCAAATCCCATGTGTTTTTGCACCCTGACCCCGCCGATCTGCGTGAGGGGTGCCAGCAAATTTGAGAAATGTGGCAAATCCCATGTGGTTTTGGACCCTGACTCCGCCGATCTGAATGAGGGGTGCCACCAAATTTTAGACATGCGGCAAATCCCATGTGTTTTTGGACCCTGACCCCGCCGATCTGCGTGAGGGGTGTTAATGTTTACCCACCCCAGCAATTCAGAGAACACGCTCAGGGCGTGCTAAACCTGCCGTTTTGGGCCTCCCCCCCCCCTCGCGCGGTCCATCAACAATGAACAGTAAGCAGCAATAAGCAGAATTGTAACAGTGGAAACTGGAAGCTGCAACTGGTACAGGAAACTGCGAACAATCGGCCTACAGCCTGGTCGGCGGATATATGTATACCACGGATTTACACCAGATTGATCCGCACGACGCGTACACTCAATTTGGCAGCAGGCTTGGCCACGCAGCACTACCATTGGACAATTGCGCCAAGCATTTAGACATGCAGCCAAGAACCCGACGACATCCAACATCATACCGCCAGCTTGAGAACGTGGAACAACCACGAGCACGGTCAACGTTTTTCTAACCATTATCTTAAGACCACTGATTTGAAATCGTATGGGTTGTCTTGGGGAGTAGTGCAGGCTGCATGCAGCGTGGTGCAGACGACGCCACCGTCATAAGAGTACATTATTGGGACCCTGCGGGCAACGTGCTTTTCAGGACCTGCGAACAAGAGGTTCACGCGTGGCTTAACATGACCAGCCGCCGCGCTACACCACAACAACAAGCGGCCGCCCTCAAACGAGGCCTTGCAGGCTGGGCACGAGTCGTAGCGATGCTCTTTCCATCGCGCATCATCAGCTACAGCGTAAATGTTGTCAGAACCGATCCTGCGACAGATTTGATGTACGTATGCAGCTTCAAATTTGACACCTGGAAGACGAACGCCAACTCGACTCAGGCATACGACGCATCGACTTCAGTGTGTTTGCAGGTGAACCAATCGGCCGTACATCAATTGGATTTGACATGGTCGGCCAACAGCTGCTATCGCGGGATAAAACAGCCCCCGCCTCCTACGTCGATGGGCGCGCAGCGATTACACTTTTTTTACATAGAACCTCGAATCACAGTTGAACCAATCAATGGTTATGCGTTTTTTTCTTCCACCCCGTTCCCGGCTCTTAAAGGGAGCTGGTTAGTTGTCTCGGCGAGCACGGAGCAAGAGTATCCACGATTCCGTTGGGCTCAATGGGGTCGATGCCAGGATGTGGTAAGTCATTGCGCTGACTTACATTGCGCGAAGCAGGATATCTTGTCATTATGTATTGCTACTCTCTGGCCATCTCGAAACCATCCCGGGCGGGAAAATATGCAACCACCTCCGGGCACGCCTTCCTCGCGGCCAGCGGCGTCGGCTGATACTCCAGAGGGGGGTTTTCAAATAACCAAAACCCACCTGAAGTGTGGCACGTCAGGCACCCTTGTGGCAAGCCATCAGGGGGCTGCGGACCAGCCTTCCTTCGGCCGTACCCGCCACCGTGCCTGGGATGTGTACCAGAAGCCCACTGGAGTCTCTTAGGGATCCTCTTGAGGACATATTTGATGCCTCTTTGGGGCCCATTGGGCGTCTCGTGGAGATCCCCTGGGGCCATTCGGATTCCTCTTGGGGGCCTCTTCGGGGCCTCCTGGCCGTTTCGGAAACCATCTTGGGGTCCAAAGATCCAAATGTCACGTCGTGTTCGACTTCCTGGGTTCATGTTGCTGCTATTTGGTGGGCCTCTTCGGCCATTCGTGAGGGCGTGGAGGTCGCTTTCGGACAATATGTGGGGCCTCTTGGGCTCCTAAGACCGGAAAGGAGGGGGCTAACACTAGGTGAGAATCGTCTGCGTGTAAGTTATGTTGGCCTTTTTGGCCTTTGGTGGATGCCTCCCAGAGCCCCAATGTCGACCGAAGAGGGACCGATGACCTGCCCTGGACATTTTACAACATGTCGGTCATGCGGAAGCTCAACCACGGTCCCTAACATATGACACCGTCGTCACGCCGACGAAGAGCCCAGCAGCGCCCGTGATTTGGGGGTTCGGGTCCCGTCAAGAACACGTACAATATTCAACACAGAGAATTCGAAAGGAGTTCAGGACACCCCGCTCAATGCCTACGGAAAAGCGTGGCCTCCACTGCCCACTGCCACGTCGGCGTCCCCAACCAATCCAAATAGAACAGACAAAAGTCAAGTAAACGTAAGACTGACCCAAAACACTCACTCGCTACTACCTTGCTAATCAACGGCATTCCGTAGTTTTGTGTACGTGTACGTCCGGATGAGTTGTAGATTGTTCAGTTGAATTGTGCGAGCATGTTTACTTGCTTACGCATTGTGTTGTTTTGGCTTGTTGACGTGAAGACAAATCCCCCAGCCGTAAGCAAGGCGAACATAATTCCAAGTGGCTTGGACCACTCATAATTGCAAAGCGATGTGCCGATGATCCGAAGAAAAGCTTGAACTGTTCCATCCAGCCAATGCGTGGAATTCGATGGAATGAAACTATCGGTCATCGTGAGTTCAGTGAGACGACGGCCGAGCGACGGGAGGCGAGGGTAGAACGACGAGAGTCGATCGCCGAGGCACGAGGTTCGAGGGGCAGCGTGGGGGGCAGGAGGAGCAGGTGTTCCGAGAGTCCCGCCGTTCGGCTCTGCCCATCTCACAGGAAGGGATGAGCTCGCCACTGAGGGATCCTGCCCGCGCCCCACCTCCCGCCCGGGCGCGCAAGCCTGGCGCTCGGCGCTCGGCGGCGCAGGACTTTGACATCCACGGCCTCGGGGACCGCCTGGGGAAGGCAGCCGCGGCGCCCTCCCCGCGCGACGGCCGCAGGGCGAGACTCGGAGGAGGAGCACGCACGGTGACCGGAAGTGCCTGTCGTGTCGACGCGGCGGCGACCCCAGCGCGGGCATGCAGAGGTTGAACGCGTCCAGTGGCTTGGAATTGGCCGGCATCGAGCGGCCCGCGCCATCAGGAGACCGCGGTCGTTCAAGGTCGAACGATCCACGCTGTTTCAGAAACGAACGCCCATTCACGACACGAATTTGCCGCACCGATACACACCCTTACATCATTCCTGCATCTTCTGTCCTCCTATAGGGGCGGCCCTTGTCGCCACGGCTGGGTCCTCCTCGGGATTCTGGTCAGATTGCGCCACGCCACAGGACAGGTCAATTTCCTAGGATGCAATAAGACTGGGTCCACGCACGTGTAGCCGCGGCATCTACTATGGGGTGACATCGCAAGGATGACCATTGCAACCTTTCCTTGCCCTGCCTTGAATCCAATCCCGCTGGTCATCCCTTATATCAGGGTACCCTCGCAGAGTGGCCGCCCAACGGCTTTCACCCTCACCTTGCGTGCTCACGAGGACACCTTCCTGGCCCGCGAAGGTATTAATAGCCATCCAGACTCATCGACCTAGAGACAGTTGTTGGTAACATGGTCAGAACACGAGCTGCCAGGTCCAGGCGCCCATCCGTTGGCCTCCACGGGAGATTCAGGTTATCGCTTTCTCCGTTTGCTCTTCCCCCGCGTCTCCCCGCCTTTCCTTCTTCCCCGCCCCTCTCGTGGCAAGGCCGTTCGAGGCATGAGGGAGGATGGGGTGGTGGTGGGCGAGCGCATGGACGCTCTCGTCTGCGGCGGAGCGAGCGCGGCCTGTGGAACAGCTCGGGGGGAGCAGCTGCTGGGGCAGCGCAGAGTCGAAAAGGCCCATGGCTACAGCAAGGCTCGTTTGGCCTTTGTTGCCGCCCCATTCGCTGAGATACGTGCAAGCTGATTCCGCGGTTAGAGGAGGGAAGCCCGGCGGGGAAGGAGGAGAAGGAGGACGACGAGGAGGGGAACAAGGGAGGATGGGGAGGAGAGGCCGCCAGCAGTGGTGGGGATGCCCTCCAGGACGGAGTCTACAGGCCCGTCGCCACCCCTGGCGCCTCGGAAGCACTGGCGCCCGGCAGGAGCTCGACCGCACGGCTGGGCAGTTGGAGGTGGTGGAGCGCATCGTTCGCAACGCCACCGAGGAGCGCCAGCCCATCAGCGGCTCGCAGAAGGGCAGGCTCAGGGGGGGCGCATCGACCCCCACGGGTCCACTCATCGCCGATAGGGGCCCGATAGCCCAACCCGCCCAGGAACGTTCGGATTCACCATCCAGGCCCTATAGGGCATGTCGCCGAGTGATCGGCGATGTATCGCCAATTCCAGGTCGACGTTTCAACCCCTGAGCAACTCCCCCTCTAACGCCCTAATGTTCTCTTTTAAAGAAGGGGGCAGGGCTGGGGGGAGGAGGAGGAGGAGGAGGAGGAGGAGGAGGAGGAGGAGGAGGAGGAGGAGGAGGAGGATCATATTTTGCATGTCGGCAGGGGCTTTCTCCAGATCTGCTGCATTTGGGGGTCGCCTCGGGCGCCAGAACCATTTGACGTCTTTCCGGTACGAAAAATCTCCTGGGACGGACTCCCGTAGAAGTTCATGGGCGGATTAAGAGCGGACGCTGAGGTGAAACGGAGAGGTTCGAGAATCGAGGATACATAATTATTGAGGATGGCATTGTACTGTTTCTCAGCCTCGGGGAGGCTTCTCGTTTTCCCTTCGAGATGTCAGGCAAGACGCGCCCCACGAGACGCCTGTGTCTGGACCGCCCCGATCTGGCGGCTCGCAGGAGGGGACGGGGGAGAGGGAGGAGGACGATCTTCTCAGAAGACGGGGGGTACTCGTGGGAGCTTCGAAGCATTCGCAGAGGTCTCCAGGCCTCCTTGATGGGGCTGGCGTAGACTGGGTTGGGGGATCGGGGCCTCATCGCCGATGCGTCAGCGATGCGTCGGCGATGCAGCTCGATCAGCAGGCAGATTATCGCTTCTGTTTTGGCCCATCTGGCGGAGGGTCTCCAGGCCGGGCCAGCTTCAACCCAAGGAGAGGAAGGATCGGGATTGGCGCTCTGTCTTGGCGTGGTTGGCCCCCGGGGGCCCCTTCGCGGGCCAACCCCAGCCGGGCGGGGTCGACAGCTCTGATGTTTGATTGTGTCGCGACGTCTCGCGAGCTTTCACGACATCCCGTTTCGGATGGGAGCCCGCAAAACAGACTATGCGCGCACGGCGACTGCAGCTTCAGCGCCAGGAGCGAGGAAGTTGCTGGAGGAGCGTACCCGAAATGCGCAGCGCCTGCTTCTAGAATGATCGCGCGGGTAGAGTCCCTCGCGGGCGCCATCGAGCGCGCCTGCGGAATGAGTATGGGGTGAGCCCGAGCCTCCTTTCGACGTCGCAAAGGAGCCGTTTCCGGCGGCCTGCTGCACATGTGTTTTTCAGATGCGCCTTGTTTCGATCTCTCTCTCTCTCTCTCTCTCTCGCTGTCTCATGTGAAGGCATACACTTGTATACAGCATACACCCCAACCCCCTCTCGCCCTCATTCACTCTAAGGCCGTCTCCGATGAATAGTGTTGTGTGAATGTCTTCTGATATGTTCCATCTCACTCTCTCTGTATCGCTCGTTCTTTCTTTCGTTCTCTGTCTCTCTCCCTCTTTGTCACTTTCTACCCCATGTGTACATCTGCACTTGTTCCCCAAGCAGTTGCGCGGATACGAGTGAGGGGGCGTCCGGGTTGGGACGCACAAGGGTGTTCTCCAAAGCCAGTGAAAACAGCCCGCTGCAGGCGCATATTTTTTCCACACGTGGGTCGCGGATAGAATTTCGAAGGTTGGTTGGAGAATCGAACGGCGGTCGCACGTGTCTGGTTGATGGGTCGTAGCTTGTTCGCGTCGCGTGCGGGTCGCTGTTGGGTCGCGCGGCGGGTCGTGGGGCGACGGCGACAACAGCAACGACAATCCGCACCGCGATCCCTACAGCCTCGCACCTTGAGACAGTGTCAGACCGCTCGGCACCCCACTCTGATATGAAACTACCTGCAAATGCGAATAAAGTATGTTGGATGGCGGTGGGGGCGAGATCAAAGTGAAACGCAGATCCCGTGTTCGATTTCGATTCGATTTGCACTCGTGTTAGAAGTATATCGCAGGGCGGTCGGGGCGAGATCGATCGAGCCCCCACCGGTGTTAGAAGTATATCGGGTGATTATTATTTCGTGTTCGAGCTGTGCGAGTAGGCGAGGCGAAGTTGCGTGCGCAGGCGAAAAGAGTGATCCCGCCATTACTAGGGCGAAGCCAGAGCAAATGTTCCTTCCCCCCCCGGTTGGTGGATGGTGCCTCGCGGTTGTTTCCTTGGTGGTTCGTGGTTATCCCGCGGTTGTCTCGTAGTTTTCCCGATGGTTGTCCCGATGGTTGTCCCGATAGTCCCGATGGTTGTCCCGATGGTTGCCCCGATGGTTGTCCCGATGGTTGTCCCGATGGTTGTCCCGATGGTTGTTCCGATGGTTGTTCCGATGGTTGTTCCGATGGTTGTCTCGATTGTTATCCCGATGGTAGTCTTGAAGGTAGTCCCGATGGTTGTTCCGGCGTTTGTTTGTCCTAGTGGTTGTCCCGATGGACGTCCCGGCGTTTGTCCCAAAGGTTGTCTTGATGGACTTCGGCCAAAAATGCGCGAATTCGGCGCCTCGAGATTTCGTCCAAATGCGGAGAAGAAGCGCTAGTTGTCCCGATGGTTGTCCCAGCGTTTGTCCCGATGGTTGTTACGGTGGTTGTCCTGATGGTCGTCCCGATGGTTGTTATGATGGGCTTCGGCCAAAAGACGCGCATTCGGTGCATCGAGATTTCGTCCAACTGCGCAAAGAAAAGCGCTGCTTGTCCCGATGGTTGCCCCGATGTATTGATAAAGAAGTCGGACAGTAGATATTGATACACATATATGTGCACGTAGACTGTGAGGTCGATAGAGAGAGCGTTAGTAGTGATATTGTTACATAGATCGTGAGGCCGATCACGATCTATATAGATATATAGTGAGACCGATCGAGACGATATAGATCGGCAGCTCGCCTAGTTGATTGATAGCGAGATCGACGTCTGGATAGTGAGATCGATGCATGTTGATATTGATAGAAACTCTTCGATGGATGGAGACGGTCGACCCGATTGGTGTCCCTTCGTTGTTTCCACCCACCCACCCACATCTCCTTGTCGGCCCTTATCTGGTTTCATATAGCATCCCAAATTTACGGATAAGAGTGAGGGTGCGGGCGCGGCCGACGCGGCCGTCGAGTCGGCGGATGTCTTGGCCTTCGCCTTCGCCTGATCCTCGGCCCACTCGCATGTTTCCGTTTGCTCTCCCTCCTCCGTCGTCCTCCCGTTCTTCCTCCTCCTCCTGCTCCTGCTCCTGCTCCTCCTCCTGCCTGGGGTGGTTCGCGGGTGGGTCGCAGGTTGGTCGCGGGTGGGTCGCGGGGTGTGTCGCGGGTGTGTCGCGGGGTGGGTCGCGGTTTGGGTCACGGGTGGATCGCGGATGGGTCGCGGGTTGGGTCGCGGGTTGGGTCGCGGGTGGGTCGTGGGGTGGGTCGCGGGTGGGTCGCGGGGTGGGTCGTGGGTGGGTCGCGGGGTGGGACGACGACGCTACAACAAAACAAAACAACGAGAATCCGCACCGCGGGATCTCACTTCAGCCACGCACCCGGGGACAGTGTAGGACCGTTCGGCCCTTTCGCTCTGATGTTTCTCCTTCTCTTTCTCATCCCCGCCGGTTTCCTGGTGTACCTGGTCTTTCTATCTCTCTCTCTCTCTCTCACTGCCCCTTGCCTCTCCGCCTTCCTGCTTCTCTGCCCCTCCCTCTTTCCCTGCCGCGTCCTCCTGCTCGCTGGGAAGCAACTCCTGGGAGGGCAAATCGTGTATCGGCGCTGGTATATCTTCGCGGTCGATAAATTGCTCAATCTGGACTTGTCTGAATCCCGCTCAGTCCAGCTCAATCCGGTCTAATCCGGTGTGATCCCAGGTTTTATGCAGCCCAATTCGTTCAATCGGGCCTCTAGTCGGGCTTCATTGCCCTGAACTCGTCCCGACGGAGACCTCCCAGGAGTTGCCTCCAAACACTCGCCACACGGATCCCTCATCAAAGAACGGTCCACATTAGGAGGAAGAGGGAGTGCCTTCGATGTCATGAATGGGCCGCCCCCTCGTGCGCGCGCGTGCGCGCTCTCGCGCGGCGGAGCACGCAGGAGAAGACCCAGCTGCAGGCGCAGCTCCGCGAGACGATCGGCAGCTACACCGAGGCGGCGTGGGCGTGCGCGCGCCGTGGGTCGCACGAGCCTGCGGGTACGAAGGGAGAGGGTCGGGGGCTCCTCCTCCTCCTCCTCCTCCTCCTCCTCCTTCGCCTCCTCCTCCTCCTCCTCCTCCTTCTCCTCCTGCTCCCTCCTCCTCCTCCTCCTCCTCTTCCTCTAGGGGCGGATAGGCATAGACGGGGATGCATCGACCCCCATCGCCCATTGATCGCCGATAGGGGCCTGATAGCCCCAACCTGCACAGGAAGGTGCAGATTCACTATCGGGGGCCTGATGCCGATGACTCGGCGATGTATCGCCGATTCCCGGTCGATGCATCCCCCCTATGCCAGCCCCCCCCCTACCGTTGCCCCTCAGAAGGGGGGGTCCGGGAGGATTTGTCGCCATGAAGGAAGCAGGTCCTGAGAGAAGCGGGTCCCGAGGTTATCCGCCGTTTACGGGCGTCGGGGACCTTCCCCGGGTTCCGGGACCGTCAGAGAATGGCACAGGTCGATTGGACGTAAGAGTGACCTTTCGCCGGAGTGGCCTTTGGAACGGGCCCATTGGGGCCCCCCGATCGCCGAACGCGATGCAGCGTCTTTCGCGATTGGATTTGGCCCCACCGCGGCCCCCCAAAAGCTGCGCACCAAAGGTCAATCTTACCCAGGGTCACTCTTGCGTGTAGCCGAACAGGATGAAGAAGTGGTCTTGGGGGAAGGCCCCCAGGGTCCAGGACCGGCTTCTTTCACACGAAGGCTTGGAGAGATGGCCGTGGGGCGACTTCACCCCGTCGGTGGGCCAGTCTTCCTGGTGTCGTGACGTTGCACCACCCTAAGAAGCATTGTGGCTGGAAGCGTCCATCGTGGCTCACACTCAAGGTCAGGTCACTCATTGGGCAGAGCGAGGGCTTGCCCTGGGGGACTTCCCAGTAGCGCCGCTGTCGAAGAGAGAGGGAGGACGGGAAAATGAGAGGAGGAGGAGCAGGCTAGGGAGAGGGAGAGTGGTACCATGGAGAAGCGGCAACAGCAGCAGCAGCAGGGGAAAGCTAGGAGCTAGGGGTAGGGCCCAGAGGAGGAAGAAAAGCACGGCACAGTAAGGGGAATATGACTGTGAGAGGTAAGGGGCATCGAAGGTTTCGAATCCAAATGCGTTACATGCCGACGACAGTCGTTGCGTGCATAGCGGTTTCAGGTTACGTCACACAACACAGTGATGAGGTGAAGAGATGGTTCGTCGCGCAGATTCGTATGACGTGTATGCGGAAATCGAATCGAGTGTCCGCATCAGGAGCACCCGATCTCCCCAGAAATGCCATTTCTACAACTCCACTGTTGCTGGTACACTTCCGCATTGTTGCGACAATGATTATATGATTTGCGTTGTTTGGGGGCCAGGCTAGGTTTCATTCAGTGCAACTGCCAAATTCAAGCTTTCGGTAGAGGGCAAAAGGCAAGCGCCAGTCCGCTGCAGGTTCATTCCCAGCGCACCAAGGACGCTGCGCTTGCTCATTAGCACTATCTGTGCGGTACCTTATGCTAAGTATCGGCCAGAAACGACCTCAGCCGATGCATCTGTTTGCGCAGGGCCTGTCGCCTCACACACGCAGATGTGTGGGTCAAGCCCAGAGAAGGCAATGATACCGGAGTTGCCACATTTGGCTCTTCGGTTGCTGTGTTGAGGTAACCGCTGCAAACAACATTGCTATAAATCCGTAAGTGTTCTTGTTAACCCTGCTGACGACAGCTCGCTGAAAGCGAGCGCTGAGACGGCCAGTGCTGTCCATGCCAAGCCGCATGTCCCTGACTCGCCCGAATTCGGCGACGGGGTTGGCCTCCCACCCTCTGCAGATGTCTGCTGCAAGCTCTCAGAAAAGTCGGAATCCTGCAGGGAGTCATCCACCGCTCGCTCCAATTCGTATCATTGCTCTTGATCTGGTCTTGCCTGTGGGATCATGCTGCTTCACTTACGACCCCCCGAATCGCAGTTGCCTCGTCTGCGTGGGGCAGCAGGAGGAGGGGGCGAGAAAGAACGAATGGAAGGAGGGGGCGGATGGCGCGACGGGGGACGAATAAGGGAGGAGGTGGAGGAGGAGGTCGAGGAGGAGGAGGGCGAGGAGAAAGGTGAGGAGGAGGGCGACCACGTACCGTCTCCTCCGAGGAGGATGGATCGACCGTCGCCGCCGCAGGGTCATCATCGCACGATGCTCCTCTCCTCCAGAGGGTGCCCCTCCGTGGGGCGAGCGCTTGCAACGCGGCCGTTTCCTTCTAGAGCGCCCGCGTGTGCCGCCCTCCGCCCCGCCTTGAAAGTCAGAGTGTCGGCCGCGCCGCCGCGGCTTTCGTCTCCCGCGCTCCGCGTCGAGGCACTCTGGCTCCGAGCACCGTGGACGCCCCGAGCGCCCCAGGAGGTGACCGAAGGGCGCGCGCCGCCGCAGCTCCGGTCATGTCTCAGAACGGCGAGGGCCAGCCCGTCGGGACGCCACCGCGTCGGTGGGGGATCCTTCGGGGGCAGAGGCAGGAGCAGCAGGGTGGTGGTGGTAATGAGGGCACGGGTGGGAAGCAGGGGAGGCAGAGGTAGTGGTGCACGTGGGCGGGCACGAGTGATGATGATGATGGGCACGAGGACGAGGACGAGCGATTACGATTAGGGGCAGGCAACGGAGGGGGGGAAGATGAGATGGTGGAGAGTGAGATGGATGATTGTGAGGGTGATGTTGATGCTGATGCTGATGATGCTGATGATGATTATTGTGATGATGCTGATGATGACGCTGATGATGCTGATGATGATGATGACGACGAGGGTGATGATGACGCTGATTATGTTGATGATGATGACGCTGATTATGTTGATGATGATGACGATGCTGATGATGATGACGACGAGGGTGATGGTGATGCTGATGATGCTGATGATGATGATGATGATGATGCTGATGCTGATGCTGATGATGCTGATGATGATGATGATGATGATGATGATGATGATGATGATGATGATGATGGGGAGGGAGAGGGGGAGGGGGAGCAAGAGGGTGATGATGATGGTGGTGATGATGACGACGAGGGCGACGACGAGGGAGAGGGGGGGGGGATTATGTTGATGACGACGAGGATGATGACGATGATGCTGATGATGACGCTGATTTTGTTGATGATGATGATGCTGATGATCATGACGACGAGGGTGATGATGATGCTGATGATGCTGGTGATGATGCTGCTGCTGCTGCTGCTGCTGATGATGATGATGATGATGATGATGATGATGATGATGATGATGGGGAGGGAGGGGGGGAGGGACAGCAAAAGCAGGAGAGGGAGGAGGATCAGGAGGAGGATCACGAGGATGAAGATGAGGAGGAGTTTGGGGAGGAGAGGAGGAGGAATCAGAGTGTTGATAAAGGTGGTGGTGGTGATAGTAGATATGATGATGGTGGTGATAATGGAAATGGTGATGAAGCTGATGGTGGTGGTGATACTGATGACGATGGTGATTGTGATAGTGATGATGGCGATGTTGATACCCATGGTGATGGCTATTGTGATTGAGATGATGGTGTCGATGATGATGCTGATAATGATGATCCCGATGATGGTGATGCTGATGATGGCGATGATGATTCGTATGATGATGATGGTGGTGATGATGATGCTGATGATGCTGCTGTTGCTGCTGTTGCTGGTGATAATGGTGGTGGTGATGATGATGGTGATGATGATGATGCTGATGATGGTGATGATGCTGATGATGCTGATCATGATGATGATGCTGATGCTGATGATGCTGACGATGATGGTGTTGATGCTGGCGTTGTTACTGATGATGGTGCTGGTGCTTGTGATGATGACCATGACGGTGATGGTGATTAGGGGAGTTGACGCTGACACGAGGGTAGATTGTCAACCTTAGCTTCTGAGGTGTGCCCTTGATGCTTTTCGTGCCTCCTCCGCCTCAGAGTCGGTTTTTCTTGTGCGTCAGATCTCCATTGGGGCCTCGGGCGTTCGGCAATGGGTTCTTCTGTGCTCGTGACCTGCGTCCTTGTGGCCACGAGTCGGTGTCAGAGCTGGAGGGAGGAATTGGCGCAGGCAGGGGGGGAGGGGGTGGCTGGGGACGACGAGGTTACTCCAGGGTTCTTCATAAGCGTGGGGGGTGTACCCCCCCCGACGGGGGTCAACCTCGCCTCGTCGTCGCGCCGCGAGGGGGGTCGGAGCGCCTTCGGCGCGCGGTGGCTGCCCGCGACGGGGGTCGACGTGGGGCTGTCGGCGGGGGTGACGCCCCCCCGACGCTTAATAAGAAACTCCGAGTATGCAGCCAGGATTGGCCGAGGATGTGCAGGAAATGGTGGGGACGGAGGGGCATCAAGACGCGAGGCGCATGGGAGGCGGAGGAGTACAGGAGGCTTGCGATGGCCGCGTGTCGGAGTGGCGCGCGAGGAGGCGCACGGAAGGCGGCTGGTGTGATGGGAGGGGGCGCCGTCTTCCTTGCCCTTCTCTCTCCCCCTCTTCCTTCGCACTGCGCCTCCTCGCTACGTCTCCGTCGTGGGGCGGTTTTGAAGGGTCAAGCCCACTTGGCCACCCATCTGTTCTCAGCTATCCGGCCCCCTTGCCTTCCCGCTTCCCCGCGCCCGCCCCTCTCATCCCCTCGTTTCCTTGCTTCCTTTCCATTATCCCCTCTTATCCCCTCTTATCCCCTCTTATCCCTTATCCCCTCTTATCCCCTCTTATCCCCTCTTGCGCCTGCTTCCTTATCCCCTCTTATCCCCTCATCCCCGCATTCCCCTGCTTCCTTTGCCCTCCAGGCTGCCAGAGCCAGCAACGCTTCAACTCCCAGCCCCAGTGTCCCCTCCGTCCCTCTCCCTTCGCCCTTCACGACTCGCCTTACCCCCCCCCCAATACCCCTTTGAATGTTTGCGGGAAATCAGTCCTGCGGCCCAGTTCTGTTCGATTGGGTTGTGAGTTTCTTCGTTCTCCTGCTTCGAAGTCGGTCGTGAGCCTTCTCCGATCTGGTCGTCAGTATCCTCCTGAGGCCCACCAGCCCTCCCCCCAGGCCAGCCTCAACCGGGGGAGCGGTCCTGGACCTCTCTGCGGCACCCCTCTGTTTCAACACCCGTCACACGCGGGGCTAGGACCAGAACAGATCTTCCAGATGGAGCGCTGTCAGAACGTGCCCGATCCATTCTCTAGAGCTGTCGGATCCTAGAGGTCTCCGATCTGTCCTGGTCCGATGTTGTCCTGGTCCTGGCTGGGTTCGTTCAGGAGAAGAACACAGCTCCCCCAGCTTCGCAGGCCTACAGGTTGACACCAACACCAATATCGGCGGTGTGCCTCCACCGAGGGAAGAAGATCCCGACCTCGGTGATGGTGGTAATATTCTGGCTGCCAAGGTGACCGAACTATTACCACCAGCACCGAAATCTAGGATCACCTTCCCCCTGTCGAGGCAATCCCTTGTGTTGGTGTTGGTGCCCATTTCCAGGCCTCCAGCCGTGATTCTTGGGAGAGGGAGGGGCAGAGCCGAGGGGACGATCGGCGGACTCGGCCTCGAGCGCCGCACGAACGCGAGCGAGTGCAGAAAACTGGCGGCACCCACCCGAGAGAGCACGAGGCGGGGATCCCCCGGGGAGCACCCGCACCGCTGGGGCCTGGCGGCCGCGGCACGCAGCCGTCATTCGTCGGATGCACGAGGCGGGGATCCCCCGGGGAGCACCCGCACCGCTGAGGCCTGGCGGCCGCGGCATGCAGCCGCCATCCGTCGAATGCACGAGGCGGGGATCCCCCGGGGAGCACCCGCACCGCTGAGGCCTGGCGGCCGCGGCATGCAGCCGCCATCCGTCGAATGCACGAGGCGGAGATCCCCCGGGGAGCACCCGCACCGCTGGGGCCTGGCGGCCGCGGCATGCAGTCGTCATTCGTCGGATGCACGAGGCGGGGATCCCCCGGGGAGCACCAGCACGATTGGGGCCTGGCGGCCGCGGCATGCAGTCAGCGCGCCCAGTGAGGACGCGCGCCTTCGTCAAGGGTGCCCTCGTGTCCTGGCCTCTGCGGCCCGTACTTTGCCGTTTTCAGTAGTAGTCGCCCATCGACCAACACATCCCGACTTCGGCCTCCCAGGGTCTTGCGTCCTTGCCACCCGTCATTGATACACGTTTTGATTGCATCGGCCATTTGCGACTCCGGGGCCCTGCCCCATTTGATTCGATTTCGATGGCTTCTGATTTCGATTCGATTCGATTTCGGATTCCGATTTGGATTCCGAGTCCTCAATGGAGGCCTACTCGACTGCCGATTTCTGCCGATTCGACTTCTCCCGACGTGGCTGCCGATTTCCGCGGATCCGATTCATTTCGATCGCCGATCGGATTTGTCGATTCGATTCTGGGCTCATCCTGGCTCCTCGTCCTCCCCGGCTCTCCATTGACAGCCCCGCCGCCGAAGAGCCGGGGGCGGCAGGGCCCGCCGGGCCGCTGGCGGCGCCGCCGCGCAGCCGGGCCTCCTCGCTGCCTTGTTTTCCAACGGGGTGTGGGGGCCAGAAGAGAGCGAAGAGGGGGAGGAGAGGCGAGAAGGTGTGAGAGGAATTGAGGAGCGAGAGGATCTAGGTATCCTAGATAGGGTCGGGGTAGATGGGGTCGGAGGATCGCGCCGCATCGCCGATGCATTGGCGATGCGGCTCGATGTGGAGAGCGATTTCTCGACGCTGGAGTCGCCGATGATGCATCGCCGATATATCGGCGATGCGGTGCGATCCTCCGACCCCATCTACTTCGACCCCATCTAGGAGGCCGCGTAGAGGCGAGAAGATGAGAGAGGAAAGGAGGAGCGAGAGGAGGATTGGGAGCTGAGACGAGTCAGGAGGAGCGGGGAGGGAAGAGGGTGGGAGTGGCACTCCGATGCCAGATTTCGGGCTCGCGGAAGCTAAGTTAAGGGAATTTGTGCACGAGTGGTCAATGCACTTGTTTGGGCACTTGGCGAACTAACACGAACAGATGCAACATGGCTGTAGACAGTGCTGTACTAGGATGGTTGAGTTGCAGGGTGCGTTGATTGAGTTGCCGAAGTCCTGTAGTTTGATGAACTTAAGCTGACGCATGTGAAGGAGATGGGCGTGGAGTAACGATATCGCATCGATCGCGCGCAACATCATCTGCTCCAGTATTCGGTTATCCTGTTTGGAATGCTGCGTTACTTAGTGAGACGCCCAGAGTGTATCAATCATGTACAATAATGGAACACATGTAGGACAACGTCAGATGAGTGATTGCTCGATACACATAGCTGCGGTCCGTTTTGAAACTCACTGGAAATGTTTGGGAGGCCTTTCTCAGGTCATGGTGGCTCCTCGGGAAAGTGCGAACATGAGGGGAATGAATGGGGAGGAGGAGGAGAGCTGAAGAGTGTCGCTCGGGGGTCAGCGACAAGCATTTCACTAGAAACCAGACTGCCTCCGTTGCATTTCGCACCGTATGTTTGGAAAGCAGGTCGTGGGGATCTTCGGTGGCGTTTGAGTTGATGTAGGTGTTCTCGGGGCTCGTTTGGCGATTCTCTTGGGACTCGCTGGAGCCTTTCTGGTGGTCCTTGGGGCCTCTTGGGCGCGTCCTGGGGCCTCTTGGGGGGTGTCTTGGGGCTTCTGGGGGCCTCTTGCGCCAGAGGGCGCGAACATTACGTTAGTGCGCCTTCTTGAGGCCCCCTGGGGCGGTCTTGATCGCCTGTTGGACCGTCTTGGGGCCCTTTTAGGTTGTGTTGGGGCTTTCTCGGAGGTATCTTGGGCTGACTGAGGACGATCCTGGAAGCTCCTCAGGCTGCCTAGAATTTGGTGAAGCTCGATAAAGGGAATGTGCAAACCATACCCTATCCTAAGGGATTGGGTCTATGTTGGTCTCTCGGGGCTTTCTTGGGAGCGCTCTTGGTGCTCACTTGAGCCTTATTGTAGGCCTCTCAGGCCGTCTTTACGAGGATCTGGGGGCCATTTTGAGGCGACTCGAGGCTCTCTTGGGCGGTCTCCGCGGCCTCCTCGGTCTGTCTTGGGACGCTCCTGGCTTCCAGAAGACGCACGCAACGCACCCCACGAGCCACCGTAATTCTCAAGAGTTCCCAGGAGTCGCCGGGAAACCGTGGGCCCAGGCCATGAGCAACCTTTCTGGGAACACTCGGTGCCGACCTCTGAGAAGAGCAGGAGCCTTGGGGCACTGAATGACGGAGCGAACGCGGGACGGACGACGCCGTCGTGATCATTTCCATCTGCGGCCTCTTTAGAGGTCTTGACCCCTGCCCAAGGGCCAGCTTTTCACTTCGAGTGGATTTGACGGTCCCGGGAAGGGAGGGAGGGAGGGAGGGAGGGAGGGAGGGAGGGGAGGAGGAGGAGGAGTCGAGAGCAGACCTGGCCTCTGTAAGGGTGCAGCTTGCGGATGAGAGGCCGCATGTCATGCACCCCTTCGCCGTTATTGGGGACGGTGGGCGGAGGCTGTGGTGTACTGTGTGTGTCGTGTGCGGGTTGGGAGGGGTCAAGATCTCTGCGAACTTATCACAGGGTTGTCGAGGCCCTCCCGCATCAGGCACGTGGGGTGCTCGAGTCCTCTCGGGCCTCACGCGTGCGCCTGCACGTTTCCAGGTCAATCGGGTGTGGCGGTACCTCGAAGATCCGCTGCGCACGGCCTCTCTGATCCGTGCAGGTGTGGTGCAGCCCCTCTCGAGCAGCGCTGCGCCGTGATGCGCGGCTTCCACGTCTGCCAGCCTGTGCGCTGGCGTCGCCTTTCATTTCTGGGCACTGTTTGGGAGGCGCCACCCGCCTCTGGCACTTGCTACGCGGTGGCGCAAGTGGCATGTGGCGCGGACAACCTTGTTCGCGTTCAGGCTGAGTCGAGGATGAGGAAACGGTGCCTTGAAGCCCAAAGCAATGAAACCATTGGTTGCCGTGAGTTTTTCGGGACGCTCGAGCTTTGCGAGCCCTGAGTTCTGACGTCGTGAAAAAGTTGCAACGTCGTCACGCCCAGGGCCCTAGACCTTTGCGTCACCTCTCGAGCGCAATCGACCCATGAGGGACCGAGGCCCAAGGTGAAAGCTCTGTTCGGGTGTTGCTAGAAGTGCCACTGGCCCGTGGTGCACCAGGATTTCCAAGGAGGCCCCCACGGCCTCCAGAGCACCCCTCACGAGGCCCAGAGGGCCCCAGGGGCCCCAAAGCCGAGCGAAAAGCTGGGGGCACCTTGGGCTAGTGGCACCTCTGGCAACCCACAAGTGAGCGGGGCAAAGAAACGGGGTCGCCTGCGCCGACTTTTGCGCGTAAGCGCCGCCCTCGCGTGCCGCGTGGGCGGCCCGCGTAAGCCGCCGCGTAAGGTCGCTACGTCATTTGCGTAAGACCCGTTCTTGATCGTCGCTCAAGTGGGAACCCGACTACGACGCCCTCACCACGGGGGACCCTGGCGCCACCTTGGCTCAGCCCGCGGTTCGGCCGCGCTCGAGCCAGCCACAGCCAGGCCGCTCACATGGCGGCCGGTACCGCCGGCCCCGGGGCGGCGCCTGGGGATGCTGGTGCGGGCTGGGGCGCGCAGCTGGCGCAGAGCGCCAGCGGCTGCGGGGATGACGGGGCGCAGGCCTCGTGGTTCCAGGATTTCCAGATGGGGTCGGAGCGGACGGGGTCGGAAGATCACGGCGCATCGCCGCTGCATTGGCGATGCGGCTTGATGTTAGCCCGATTTTCTCAACGCCGGTGGTGGCGTGGGTGCCGTGCCGACTTCGCCGATGCATGGCCGGTGTATCGACGATGCATCGCCGATACATCGGCGATGCGGCGAGATTCTGTGACCCGATCTATTCCCAGCCCATCTGGGAGGCCTCCTGTGGTGGTCCCCTCCTACCCTGTCTACGCCTGGCCTCCCTCGCGTCGTGGCAAGCCCTGCGATCCTGACGTCGCGAGTTTTTCATTGAGGGCGAGTTTGCCCTGTTTCGGGCCCCGGGGCCATCACGGATCGATCCAGCTCGACAAATGCAGCAAAAAGATAGGACCTCAAGGGCTCCGGTCGAGATTTCTCACGATGTTCTACAGAGACAGTCACCACGAGAAGCGTTTCGCCAGTGTTCAGCCTGCAGATTCCTCCTCCTGGGCCCCTGGACCGTGGCAAGACGACTCAGGATGAATAGCCGGTCCTGGGGGAATGATGGGGGATTTGGGGTGCGCACGCCCCGCTGTGAAAAAGACTCCGTGCGAACGCAAGCTCCTGCGCGCGAGTGGGGGCCCGGCCAGAGGGCTGCCGCTTTCCCCGGGACAAGCCTGCGGATCTCGAATGACAAAGTGGTGGCACGGCATCCCGCCCCACGGTTTGGACCGCCCGGGAGGAGGGTGAGGGCCGATGAGCTTCCAGGAGGCTGCTCGTCGACCGGCGGCGCCAGATTCCCCTCGAGGGTTTCGCCAGGGCGCACCACTGGAGGTCTCTGGAGGGTGTCTGTGAGGGCCCACGAGGGAGCCCAGTCCACTCGCCGTGCGAGCAAGTCGCGGTGGAAGTTCTCTCGCTGTGTCCCAGGTGTCCCTTTCTGAGCCACAGGCCTGTCAGAAAACACTCGGGATGCAAAGCTGGCCACGCAACTTTTGGTCCAGGCGGCCAGATGCTTGCCTCGAGAAGTGAAGGCGCCCCGTGGTAGTTTTAGCAGCGTCATACCGCTGGCGATGCGATGGGATGAAATGAACGGGCCCCTGGGAGAGGGGTCGAGACCCGAGGGGGCCCACGCCAGTGCCGTCGAAAGCGTCGGCTGGTGCCCGCGTCCGCTGTTCTATTGAGGATCATGCCCTGGACCCTGTGACAAACACATGACGGGCATGTTTTGTTGCCCCGCTCTCGGCCCCAGGGGCCTTCCAAATCGGCAGGGCTCGGAACAGCTCGTGACAGAGTAACGATGGGGTCTGGGAGTTGTCGTAGTGTTGTTTCTCGCAATCGTTTGCCTGGTCCAGGCCGTCGGATGTTGAGAAGGGGCAGAGTTGGGAGAAAGTGAGCAGGCAGACTCTGGCCCAACCCAAAACACACGTCACGATAATTTCCAGCAGCGGGTGGAATGTCGCTTGGTCTGGCCAAGTGTCCATCCGGTTGCTCTTTGGAAATCCCTGCTTCGCAGAGGGGCGGTGGGACCACCACGCAGGCCGACTGCGCGTACGTGTTTGTTCTGTTTGGAGCAAGGTGCGAGCAGTATTTTCTTGGCATCGTCTCTGTCGTCCGGTCTCTTCTTAAACACCTCTGCGTGCACCAGCGCGTGCTCATGCACACGCGAGACGTACCGCGGTCGGTCCTCGACCTCGCTGTAAGCCTGGGTGTATTCGACGAGATCATCCCCACAGATTACATCGAGGCTTCGGAGTTGTTCTTCAACAATCCTCAGGCGCACCAGCGTTTCGGCAAGATCTTCACAAAGTATAGGGTGCTGGGCTTGGATTGGCGCTTCAAGAAGGTATTGCTGTTAGATTCTGACCTGCATGTACGCTCCAACCTCGATCACCTCTTCGAGTTGGACGCCCCCGCGGCGATGCAGAGGGGACCGAATAAGCCGCCCATGCGAACGCTGCTCCCGGCCCGTGCACCGATTAACGCTGGCGTAGTGCTGCTGCAGCCAGACTCGCGCGTCCTCGACACGTTGTTGCGGGAGATCACTGGGCCCAACCCGCGGCGCTTGCCAGGCTACAACTCTCCAGACGCGGATTATTTGACAGAGCACCCGATCTATGCCGGCAAGTGGACGTCCATCCCGCTCGAATACAATTTCCAGTTGGAGTTCGATGCCCTGGACCCGAAGGCGGGCACTGTTCGCTTTTCCTCCCTGCGGGAGGCACACTTTTCCGAGGATGGCGCCGCCATGCCTTGGGAGAACGTCCAGGTCGTGCACTTCAGCGGCATGAAGCCCTGGGCGGCCTTGTTGGACGACACCTCGCCGCTGCTACGCGGCTTGCGCACCGTCGGCAGCAACGACGCCGGGCTGCAGGCCAAGTTGGCCGCGGGCATCCACGAGTACGCCCGCGAGGTCGCCACTCTGCAGGGCCTGTGCTCCCAGCTGGGTCTGGGGGAGGGCGTCGTCTGGCGCGAGGTGCGCGCTGAGCGGGCCCAGCTGCCGAAGAGGCCGGAGCAGGCGCGCATGCGCCTGCACGCCCTGTTGCCCCTGGGCGGGCGCTGGTTCGAGGGGCAGCGGGCAGCGACCGCTGTCTGGATCCCGCCCGGCGCGGGCCTGGCTATGCCGGGCGCGCTCCACGACAGGTGCAAGCCAGTGGCCGTGTATCTGGAGGTAGCCGGCTCGGCGGGGCCGATCGCGGTCGGCAATAAGGTGCTGGCCAAGGTGGACGGGACGGAGCAGCAGTTCGAGGTGACGGCCATCAAAGATGGCGTCGCGGGTCTGCGCCGGAAGGTCGTTCTGTCCCCCGAGTGGGAGCGCGCGGAGGCACCCCCGAGCGAGGAGACGCCCCAAGGCCGCCCGTACTATTACAACACGCGTAGTCAGTTGTGCCAGTGGGAGTTCCCAAACCTGCCGCGCAGCTGGCAGTGTGTGAACGACCCGGCTACTGGGGATCAGTACTATTATAAGGTGGGCAGTCAGCAGCCCGCGCAGTGGGACCCGCCCGAGTTCGAGGAATTGGAGCTCCGCCTGGACGAGCTGCGGGCGGAGAGTGTTGCGGCTGACCGCGTGACTTGCTCGGACGTCACCATATGGAGGCGGTCTTTCCTGGAGGAGGAGGACAAGGAGGCGCTGAAGGCGATGTGCGAAGCGCTGGAGATCGCCAGGCGAGGCGGATGATGGCGAGCGCCGGCGCGCGCCTCCGAATCCTGCGCCACGCTTTGGGGCAAGGGGGCAAGGGAGGGAAACAGCTCCAACGCAGTCGGGGGGACCCGACTACCTCGCGAGGGGCTGTCCGGGAACCCAGATAGCGGGGCGGCCGTAAACGGCTCACGCGCGCGCATGCCCGGACGCGCAGGATCGGGAACAATCGTGCACGCACGTGCGCGGGCGTGGGTGCCATTTGAGCACTTTCTCAAGAGATGGTCTGACCTCGGAGACGGGCATTTGGGATCTGCCCCGATGCCCCAGCAGCAAGACATGTTGAACCATCCAAGATCTCCACGATCCACTGAAAGACAGGTGGCCTAGAAAACAATTTCTCTACCCACTGGCCCACTTGGTCGGGGTTTGGAGGCTGCCTGACTGCACTGAGCGTGGGGGGGGGCGAAGGGGGAAAGGAGCGACGTCCGTGCCCTGGGGGGGTCGGTAACGGCCCCGACAGACTGCGGAAAACGCCAGAAAAAAGTTGCCTCCTGCTTCCAGCTGCTGCTGCTGCTGCTGCTGCTGCTGCTCCTCCTCCTCCTCCTCCTCCTCCTCCTCCTCCTCCTCCTCCTCCTCCTGACCTCGGACGTCTGGGCGGCCCCGCGCTGTGAGTCCTGATTGGGGTTGTGCTGGGGTAGGCTCATTCGTCGCGTGCCTCTGGGTCTGCAGCGTGCGGGAGTGCATAGGCGAGTCCTCGTGGTGTTCCCCTTTTGAGGGTCTCGCCTTTGCCAGAGGCATCCCCCTGCAGGGCCCCAAAGATTGTCGGGCCCCTTAAGTGGTTCTCGAACACCCGATCCGTTTTTTGTTTTCCTCGGGCCCTGCAGGATGCCGCAGTCTTGGGGCGTTCTGATTCATCGGATCACTGGTGCTGCTCTGCTCTGCTCCTCCTCCTCGTCCCCCTCCTCAACTTCCCCTCTCAACGCAAAGCACGACTGATCTGACCAGGTTGGACGCTCGTCCTCACGATCTTGGTCGCGAGTGTCCCTCGCACGCCTCTATCTTCCATCCTCTCCCACTCCATCGTATGACCAGCTCCAGAGACGACGTCGCTCTGGAGAGGGCGGGGCGATGTCTGCCTGCGGCGGCCGGCGGAAGCAGAGAGCCACGGAGAACGTGACCCTGCACCACCTGCGCGGCCCTTGGTGCGCGGCTTTCGGGTGGCGCCCAGGGGCCGATGTACAAGGCACGCGGGCCAACATGGCCGCATGGCCTTGCGGCGATCGGCACGCCGCGCTCCATGGGGCCGTTCTTGTCTGGGGTCGCGCCTTGCATGCAGCCCAGGGATCGAGGCGGGAGTCCCCGTGGTCGTCGGAGCTGGGGCCACTGTCGGTCGACGGCGCTTCCCGAGGCGGCCCCTCGTCTGTCTCTGTGGCCGTCGGCTCGTTCGAGCGGCCCGAGCGTGGAGCATCTTCGGCGGCCGCGGAGGGCGACCGCCGGGGGGGGGGGGTGAGGCATGTCCTTCCACCCGAATCTCCTCCCGGTTCTGTCCCCTCGGGAGCCTTCCTTCCTGCATTCCTCCCACGTCCTGCTGCCCCCTCCCCCCCACCCCCAGCCTGGTCCCCCCTCCCCTACCGCCCCCCCCCCGCCCTCCACCTTGTACTCCATCGCTCTCTTGCCCCGCATTCCTCCGTCCGTCGATGGCCCTCCAACCTCCTCCTCCGTACCCATCCCTCCGTCCGTCCCTGGCCCTCTATCCATCCGTCCGTCCGGCATCGGCGTTCTCGTCGTCGTCGTTCTCGTCCTCGTCGTCGTCGTCGTCGTCGTCGTCGTCGTCGTCGTCGTCCCCCATGTGCTCCTGATCCCCCTTTCCATCCTCCTCCGTCATCTGTATCAATTTCTCCTTCTCCACACATTGAATATCCGTCTGTTGCTTGTAGTGGTCGTCATCGTCATCGGCGTTTTGCCGCTTCCATCTGCAAGGCGTGGGAGCCAGCGAGTAGCAAGCTCAGCACAGACCCTCACGGGTCTATGGTGCAGGGACCCATGAGGGTAGGTTCGTATTTTGTTAGCCCACATCAGATTCGCGGTGATGGAGATCATATCAGTTCTTCAGTCGTCACTTGCCCCGCTGATGTTCGCACGATGCTGCGTGAAGGGGAATCAACCGCGCGCAGTGCGGCCAGCCCGAGGCCATGGGACCAGAGTTGGTCTGAGGCATGGCCCGCAGATTAGGGGTGCAGAGCATTAGGGACCCAGTCAGGCAAGTCTGCATCAGGTCTCCCTCAAGGGGGGCCATGTGACCCCAAGCTGAGAAATTTGCTCCAGGCGATGCAGAGTCCAGCCGGCGCGATGCTTGCAAGGCGCCTATAGGCACGTTTGGGCATCAATTCTACGATTTTTGATATCTGTGGACTTTTGATTCAGACCCAAGCGTTGCCAACGTCTTTCCCGATACGGTACAGGAGCACGGACAATGGGTAAGAGACAATAGAGCCTACAGGATTCCCCCCAAAGTTGTATTCCGTTGTGTTGGTTTGTGGTCTCCCCCTCCTTGCCCTGGAGTGCCCGCCCGTTGCTCAGCCCAGCCCCGTGTTCGCATGGGGAGTTGTGCACCGATCTTGGGGATTTGCGATGTACACCGACAGTGCAGGCTTGGCAAACGGGTTGCCAGAGACGACTAGACTCGGCTGGGCGGCGGTTGAGCTTTCCCCATGGTGATGTCCCGTAAGGGCCATCTACGGACGCGTCGCGGGAAGGTGCCATTCGGTGCCCAGGGCCGAGTGCCAGGCCACCCTTCAGGCTTTGCGCGTTGGCACTATCGACCTCACGACCAGTCTTCGCACCAATGGATTCAGCGATCGATCCCATTGTGCTCGCCCCAGGGGAGATCGCCTTCCCCGCGAGATCTGCACGACCCAGGGGACGTCGCCTCCCTGCTCATCGGACAGCGCGAGCGCACAACCAATGTCACAATCAACCGCACTGCCGATGTCATTTTTGATCTCACTATCCATCCCATTCTAGCGATCTCACTATCGATCCCACTTTCGACTTCACTATCGATACCAAGGCGGGACACACCCGGCCACCGCCCGCCCACCGCCGACGGAACACCGACGGGACACCGACGGGACACCAATGGGACACCACAGGACACAACTGTGGGACACCCCAGACCACCGCGCGTCCACCAGGGGCGGAGGGGCGGTTCGGTGCATCCGAATCGCCTTAGCGACGGCGGGACACGTCCTCTCCCGCGCCCACGCAGCTTCGCCTCGCACGCACGACACGAACACGAATACGAAACCGAAACCGATTTCCTGGTGGGAGGTTCTCCTTTCCACTGCGATCTCACCCCTGCATCCTCCGATCGTACGCTAGATGTCATGAGTAGGGCCTGGCAGCACGCAGCTGCTGCGAAGGTCCGAGACGGCCTCCCTTAGAGGAAGGGCCGGCGGGTTGCCGTCTCACGATCTGAATTCTGAAGGTGGCAAAAGGGGACGGAGGGCGTTGCACGTGGTGCCTTTGCTCGGCTTGGACCCGCTGCAGCAGGGCCAAGCTGGAGCAGCCTGGTTCAGTTGCTGCCCTGCTCTGGCGCACCTGTTTCGTTCAGCGATGAGGGCCTGGCGGCATAGCGGCGTCCTTGTCAGTGCGCGATTGATGTGCCGCACTTCTGGCCGCGCTGAACGAGCCAGGGCTCAGCGCGGAGGCTGACGCACCATCCGAGCCCGTATAGGCACTATCGAGTATGGCGGACATGTCGTCCAGGCCGGAGGGCGGTTGCTCCTGCGCCGCCGCTGCGGCGCTCGTGCTGTGATCGAGCCGCCTTGCTGGCGGTCTCATCCTCGGCCCTGCCGAGGGGCTGTTACCGCAGGACAGGCCTGGCTCCGCGACGAGGTCCTGGCAGGGCGGGGGCCGCGGGCATCGGCAGCCACCGTTGGCGGCGGCGCTGAGCGCCGCCGCAGGTTGAGGGTGCGTGGGGCCGCGGCTCGCTTCCGGATGTCTCACGGGAGTGGGGGCCCTCCTCTTCCCGTGTGCAGCCGAGCTGCACGAGCCCTCTCGGCCAGCTTTCAGCTTTGCCACGGATGCTGGACCTCGGTCGCCCCCAGCCCCTTCCCCTATTCCCCTTCTCCCCTTCCTATTATTCCCACCCCCCCCTCCCCTCCTCCCGCTCCCCCCCTCTCGTCTGCTCCCCTCCGTCTCGTGTCCTGCGGGGCGTCTGAGAATTGCGGCGCCCGTGCTTCTCGTGGTTTCGAGGCCAGGCCCGCCGTCGAGCTCCGCTCCAATCCGACTTCACCCCCCTCCCCGTTCCCGCGCCCCCTCTGCCCCCCCTCTCCTCCCCAACCCCCCCCCCCCAAAAAAAAAAAATCCCTCTCCTCCCCAACCCCCTCCCCCCTTCCCTCCGCCTCCCTGGCATGCCTTCGCACCCCCACCCGGGGGGCCTGCACACCACCTCCCCGCGGGGTGCCAATTGGCATCCCAGGGCGCGGCCGAGCAGTCCCCCGCCTCTGCTCCTCCGCGGCGCGGGGAGGTCGGGCCCGCCCAGCCCCCGGCGGCCCCCAGGAGGCTCCCCGGCCTCGGCCGCCTCCGCCTCGCCGCTCTTCGCCCGCACGCCGGGCTCCGGAGGCGCGGCCCCGCCCCCCGGCTGGGACGAGGACGACTCGGGGGCGGACAGGATGCCCCCCCCCCCCCCCGGACATGTCGAGTGGTGAATTGTCCGTTGTCGGTGCTCGAGAGGGCGCCGCGGCCGTCATTTCCCAGGTCTGCGCCCGCCAGGTTTGGGCCCGAGGTCGTTTTCACCAAAGCACGTGTTACTAGAGGGGGTTCTGTCCGTCCCCGGACGACGTCGTTGGTGGGGGCGACCTTCGCGGCGGCGATGTCAGCTTGCCAGGATCGACGATCGCCTTGCCAGGATCTGCCAAAGTTGAAGCTAGAGTACGCAGTTGTTCCTTTTACATACTGACGAGTGGGACGCTTGTCGTGTGCTTTACCCCCTTGGACTCCTCCTCATTACACATAGAGTCGTGCTGCCAGAGGCGGTCCTGGCCCGAGGTCGCTCGCCCTGAGGGCCTCGCAGTCATGATGCGGCCATGATGCACGCTTGTATTTTCCAGGAGGCCTTCCCCCCACCTGGTCTCAGCTAGGTCCGGACGATAGTCCGCAGTGGTGGTGGTTCGTTCGTGCGTTCATGAGCCCCCTTAAAGTGGCACTCTGCGGCCCCCTGCGTGGGCTCCAGCAGGACTCAGAGGTGGCCGAGCGTCTCGGTCTACTCATGCACTACCTCTCTCACGTGGCCCTCGGCCCAATTGTTGTGCAGGACTGACTCCGACTGGGCCGACGCATCGTCAGGGCCCGTATCAGATGTGTGCGTTGCGCGCGAGTGGTCAAGGATGCAGAGTCTGGGAAGCAGGCCCAGAGCAGGCCGGTCATGGGGCACCGCCCATGGCAAGCGGGACCGCGTGTCTACTGCAGTGCATGCGGCTCGCTCCACCGTGGCAACGCCCAGGACCCGGCCCAAGACTGTCAGGGTCAGTGTGGGCGAGGCGCGGCCACCCACGGCCGCCTGGACCGCAGGTGGCAGGGCAAGCATCCTCTGTCGGGGCGGCATCTACCCCACGGTCAGGGCCCCGGAAGCGTGGCTCCCATCAGTGCGTTCTCCATCGACGCGAAACTCGGGGACCTCGAGGTCCTGCCCGATTGGTGACCTGCCGCATGCCGAGTCGTGTTCTGCGCGTAGAGGCCCATCCGTGTTATGTTTTTTCTCATCGTGGAGGCACCTCGTGCGGTGCCCACTGCGAAGCCTCTCCTGGCCTCGGCGAGGTGATGATGCTGGCTGCTCGACCCATGTGACCCATGTGTAAGCCACCCCCCATGTCCTGCCCGGTCAGATCCTCCCATCCCTCGTCCTTGGCACTCCTCCCGACTCCTCCCTCTCCCCCATCCCTCCCTCCGTCCCCCTCCCCCTCCACCCCCCTGAGCAGGACGAGGTTCGGGGAGCCACGCCGGAGGTGCTGGCCTGCATGACGCCCACCCCGGGCGCCGGCCCGGAAGGGGCGGCCGGGGGCTGGGGGGCACGGCCCGCCAGGGGAGCGCGGGCCCGCGGGCCCCGGCTGCGTCGGCCCAGAGGCCACTCGGAGTGGTGGCGCTCGCGGTGGGGCTGCCACGGCCTTGGAGGGCCCGTCACAGCAGAGGCGGCCCTCCGCGCAGGGCCATACTTCGATCTGCGAGGACCGGCCCTGCCCCTCCGTCGCCCCCCTCGCCCCCCTTCGCCTCCCCCCCCCTTCCGCGAGACGGCGGCTCGCCGACGCAGGGGCCCCCCAGCGGCGGCACGCCGCGCGGGGTCTCCCCGGCAACGCCCGCAGGCCGATCGGGGGGCGCCGCCGCCGGCTTCGCCGCCGGGGTGTCTGCGCCGTCGCCGTCGCCGCCGCCCACGTGACGAGAGGGCCTCGGCGGAGGGTGCGTTGAGGCTGATGGGCTTGTTTTCCACCACCAACACTAGAAGTTAGAGGGGGGAGGAGGTGGAGGATGAGGAGAAAGAGGAGGAGGAGGAGGAGGAGGAGGAGGAGGAGGAGGAGGAGGACCCCCTCCCCCTCCAACTTATGGTGGTGGTGGTGGTGGAAAACAGGCCCGTCAGAGGCAACGGAAGTTGGCCTTCGGGCGGGCCCTCTCGTCGCCAAGGCTGGGCGCAGCCCAGAAAACAAGGGCGCCCTCGAGGGCGCGAAGTGTTTTGCGCTTCGCGGTTCGGCTCCGATTCCTCATCCTCCTCTTCTCCCCTGGGAGGCGGCGCGAGAGCGCGAAGTGATTCGCGCTTCGCGCAGCGCGAAGCGCGAAGTTTGGAGCCCTTGGGACAACTTGTGGGTCTGGATCCAAGGGCAGTCCCGCCCAGGGACCGGCTTAAGGTTCCGTTGTTTTTTCATTGACCCTGCTCCGAGTCTCAGGGGGGGAGGTACCAATATCGCTGCGCGTCCATCGTCACCACGGCCGAGTGCGCCTCGAAGTCCTGGTGCTAACGCGCTCCAGGAGAGGCGCGGGGATTGTTAGTAGCAGGATCGGCGTCGGTATCGCCCATCATCGTTGGTGTTGGCGGCGTCGGCGTAGGCGGTGTCATCCTGACCAGGTTTAAGTTGGGCCACGGGAGGAATATTCTGAATTTGTCAAAGTAGTGAGGGGATGTTTTTTTCAATACGTTTGACTATGTTATGTTTGAATATGCTTCGACTTTTTCTCGTTTGTCATCCCAAATCCGCCTGTAGGAGGACATGCTGGACCTAAGACGAGGTCACACGGGCATCTGGTGAGAGTGTGGCGAGGCTCTGACGATGCCATCAGGCAGGTGCGCGGGGGCGTTGACGCCGTCGCCCCCTGGCACCGAGGGCGCCCTTGTCGGCGGCGTGGTCGGCAGCGGCGGCGTCGGCGGCGTCGGCGTCGCAGGATGTTTTCGAAGATTTTCGGCCGTGTTGGGGCAGTCTTGAATCTTCCAGGTTTTCTTTGTGGTCACGGCTGGATTCGCTGGAGTTCTGGCCAGGGGTCCATCTCAGGAGAAGACAGCGGGGAAGAGGAGGAGGAGGAAGAGGAGGAGGAGGAGGAGGAGGAGGAGGAGAGCTGGACGGGGTTGAGGGTTAAAGTGAATGTTCTAGCTGCCTGCGGCAAGTTCGGCCACCGTGCCAGCGCAGCACTCTGAGGCGACGTGTCGAGCACCGCGCAGAAGGCCCGAACGTCTGACACATCGTGTCTCTATTATTTGTAGGGCCCTGATGGAGACTACCTGGGCCGTCTTGGGGCTGCCTTGGGCTCCTGTGGGGGCCTCCTTGGCGATCGATGGCAGCGCGGTGCCGAACTGAAATGCCATAGTGGATACATGTTTCTCTCGCACAGCTCAACACGAGGGCCCTTGTCTGAGCCCAGCCTGCTTGCATGAGGACCGCCTGTGGTCGCAGATTCGCAACAACTCAACTGCGGGCGGTAGCAGTGGGTCCTTCGGTGGAGCTCCTTATGGGGCCACGAAGCGCTGTACTGGGTGTGGCGGACGCATGCGGGCGGTAGGACTGGGACCTTTGGTGGAGTGCCCGAAACGCTGTACTGGGTGTAGCGGCCGCATGTGGGCGGTAGCATTGGGACCTTCGGTGGAGCTCCCTATGGGGCCACGGGGCGGTGGACTAGGTGCGGCGGGCGCATGCAGGCAGTAGCACTGGGACCTTCGGTGGGGTTCCTTCGGTGCGACCTGCGGAGCACTGGGACCTCAGGTAGGGGTCCCCTTGGGTCCACGACACGCTGTACGGGGCGTCGTGACGGACGCATGCGGGCGGTAGCACTGGGACCTTTGGTGGAGCCCCTTTATGGGTCCACGGCACGCTGTACTGGGTGTGGCGGACGCATGCGGGCGGTAGCATTGGGACCTTCGGTGGAGCTCCCTAAACGCTGTACTGGGTGTGGCGGACGCATGCGTGCAGTAGTTGTTGGACCTTCGGTGAAGCTCCCTTTGGGGCCACGAAACGCTGTACTGGGTGTGGCGGGTGCAGGCGGGCGGTAGCACTGACACCCTATGGGACCACGAAACGTGTGAGGGGTGTTCCGAACCGGTGGGCACGCGGAGAGCAGTGGCACGGACTGGAGGAGGCGGGGGGGAAGAGAGCGGTAGGTGGCGCGGGGCGCTGTCTCTTCAAAACGAGGACCCAACACCACAGGATGGTTGGAACGTGTCATGTCGCAGATCTTCACGAAATTGTAAGCGCGCTGAAATACACAGTTGCTGATAAAACACTAGCTTCGGCGGTGGGTTCATTGAGAACCAGTCTTCAGGACATGATGCCAAAACTGCGTCGCACGCTATCCAGCTGTCATTCACTTGAAAGTCTCTTAGTCCTGCCGATCATCTTCTGCCTCGAAGCTTCTGTGAACTCGGAAGCGGAAAGCTGTCTCTCCACACTTGGTTTCACATTACGCGCTTTGCCCGCTACACCTTGTCGTTGGACCCTGCATGCGTTACATGCGTTTTCGGCGGGCATCCGCACGGTGACACATTGTCACGGTTGCACGCCAGACACTGTTTGTTGTCGTTATGTTTCTGCTGAGCCCTCGAATTGGCTCTCTGAATGTCGTCCGACTCGCCGATATGATTTTTGCATGCGTACATCCTGCACGAAACACTGGACAACGAACACCCTGCGGCACGAATCCCACCTTCTCGTAGTCCACGGATCGTAGTACTCGTCCTCTAGCATCGGTTTCTTGGCGTCATCGTCTTGCTCTTCGTTGTTGTCGTTGTCGCTCAGCTTCTGACTTGACGAGCTCTTCTCAGTCGGTGCGTTCGGGGTCTTCTTGGTCGTAGTGGTGCCTTCGCTTGCGTCTTCGCCCTTTGTCTTGTTCTTTGGGGTTGACTCTCCTCCATGTACTCGCTCGCTTGGCTTGCAGCACCAGCCCCAAATAGTTCCGATTACGATCAGCGCCGTCGCCTTCCCGATCTCGTCGCCAGTGAGCCCCTCACTGATCTCTTCTTTTGCTCGGCCAATGGTTCTCCTCGGATTCCGGTTTGAAGGTGTCACTCTCGTTGTCGGTGGTTTAGTGATGTTTGATTTTCTCCTGCATGAGATTCATGAAATCGTGGATTCCCGCTGCTCTCGAACACTCGTTCCTTGGAAAGGGAATTGTTATTTCCCTTGCCCTTTTCTCCTTGCCATCTGTCTTCTTCTCGTTCGACTCGTTCTGCTTGGATGTTCCTGGATCCGTCTGCACGCGCTCGCTAGTCCTGACGATATTGTTGCTCTTCAGGTAGAAGTCCGAATGGCCAATCCAGCGCTCCTCTGGGTCGTGATCCAGGTGCCTCACCTGCTTCTCGTCGAACCACTGGTCGTTGATGATCTGTGTCTCGCCTCCTTCGTAGTGCACCTCAGTACGTCTCTCCAGGGTGAGATCGTCCAGACCTACTGGCCGCCCTGATACTCCTCCAGTTGGGACAAATAGCTTTCTGCAAGGAACCACGTGGACTCGTCGAACACTGTCGTGGGCAATTTCCCAGCGATCCACCTCGGGTTTCTTCTTCGTTATCTTCGGTCGGGGCTTTGGATCTTCACGCTCGTCAGCTCGAACGGTAGGCAACTTCCGTCTCGCACCCTACGCCTCGCGCCTCTCGATCTTAACCTCCTGCCTCAGGTTCTTCAGGATCTTGTCGAGCTCCAGGTGCTCCGTAAGGTGTACTCTTCCGGGTGTTGCGTAGTACGTGCCGTAGATATATCGATGCTTCGGTGTTGTCCTCAGTGAGCGCGTCCGCGAGCTGCTGATTGGTGTTGACCCAGCGCACCTGCACGTTACCGTCGCGCATCTGGTCCCCGATGATCTTCAGGTCAAACAAGAGCATCTTGTTATCCAGAACAGAGCCTCGACGATGTACGTAGTCGTACATGTTCTTGCAGTCCGTCATGGCCACCATGGGGATGTGCTTCGCCTGCTCACAGATATCATTCTTGTTCAGCACGTGGGTCCCGAAGAATTGCAGGAGGTGAACTCGAACTCGTTCTGCCTGCTCGATCGCCTCCGTCACCGCCAGCGTATTCGCCGCCAGTGTAGAACTCACATTCCGCCTCAGCCTGTGCGACCGGAATGAGGTGATGTTCATTTTTACTTGCCCGTCCTTCAGGATGTTCTTGTGAGCTCCTCCGACGACTAGCCCTGCCTGAGTGCGTATTGGTTCTGGGTCGTCGTTCGCCTTGAAGTTCGTAAGGCTGCTGTCGTGCCATGTCAACACCACCAGATCCTTCGCTGACTTGGCTCCCATGCCTCGGAAAATCATCTGGATGTCGAAGTCGCGCTGTGTCTTCGTGGCCATGCTGTTGTACACCATGATGCCCTCCACGGTGACCTGACTAACCCGCGATTGCGATTGCTGTATGCCGAAAAACGAGTCGGGCCTCGTCTTCTTCAGCCAACCTAGAAGAAGACCGTTCCCCGCACGAAGAGCTTGTTTCTCCGTCTCGGTAGCCCGGTCATCCTTGTTCTTCCCGCGCTCTTTGCCGAGGTAGATCCTCCGAATGCTCATGGCGTAGTCGTTCGGGCTGGCTGAGGTACCTTCCTCGGTCTGGTTTGAGCTTGATGCCAGTGTGCAAGATTTCCTTCGTCTGCCACTTGCCGTAGGGAAACCTTGCCTTCAGAGCATTGTGATCTTGCTGCGTCGCTGTAGTGCATGATATCGTCGTCAACATCAGTCCCCGATGACCCTTCCAGCCCGTTCTTGCCGTACCGCAAGTACAGGATCGGACACAGTCCGCTGACCTTGGCGACGCACTCCATGATGCCGTTGCCGTGCTCCTGATGCCAATCCAGCGGGGCGTCGCTGAAACCATATACTGGCCTCTCCGCCCGAATAATCTTGCCGCCTCGAAGGTCGCGCATGCCTGGTACTTGTGGTAATCCTCCTCGCGGCACTCGTAGATACACCTCGCGCGTGTACAGCGGTGACTTCAGAAACGCAGCCTCGACATCGCCCTGCTCCACCACGTGCCCCGGTAACGGCTCCGCACTGTGCAACTTTATCATGTCCGCTGGTAAATAGGCGCGTCAGTCTTCAGCGCTCCTGTCATCATGTCCTTGTCCTGAAAGCTCTTCGAGACCAGCCGTGCTCGTACTTGGGGGGGTACACCTTCGAAGGTCTGATGATGGCCTCCTCTTGTCGGTATCGACCGCTCGCATCTCCACGATGTTGGAGTCTGGGTTCGCTTCGAGCTCGTCCTGGACCTCGTAGGAGAGCGACTCCACGTTGTCGTGGTTGACCCAGTTGGCACACTCCGTCTTGAGCGCCGCTTTGTCCTCGTCCTGATGTTAACGTGGAATGCGTTTGATGCTGATCTCGCGCCCCTTGAGCTTTTTCCGATGCAGTCGTGCCTCTAGGTACTGATCCGTCCGACTAGTGAGAAATGCATCCCACTCAGCCTGCTTGCTGTACGGATCGTCGGTGTTGTTCGCGATGAACGCCATGAAGTCGTTCCGATAGTCGTCATCCTCGTCCGGGTTCGCTCGAATTCCTCCAACAGCGCCATGAAGCGGGTGCCCGTCTTCTCTCGCTTCGGTGGTGTCGACGTCGGAAGCTCCTCCTCGGCGTTCCGCTTTGCTCCTTTGGGTACTAGGTCGGGGTCTTCCTTGTCGCCTGGTGCTGTCCCAGGAATCCTCATGTTGCCCGCGTCGACAGGTTCCTGTTCAGGTGGTTCCTGGCCTTGATCAGCTTCATCGGGTACTTCAGGTGCTCCAGCTCCTTCCTGTACCAGTGCTTCCTGCATCTCGTCCTCGTTCTCCTGCTAATTATTCTCCTCAGTTTTCACTTCGGGCTCGGTCTCCTCAATCTTCGCTTGGGCTGCCTCTCCCGGAGCTCTTTCGTCCAGAAACCCGTTCTGCGTGTTGTATCGCCTCATCCTCGATTAGCACCTTCGACTCATCCTCGAACTCCAGCCACACGAACATCTTGATCTCGTCATTGCTGGGTTGTCTGCATTGTTCTGGATACGAGTACGGGCATGCCACGATGAGATGGGGAAACCTTGGTCGTCCCCTCGGTGCCGATCACTAGTGAAGGTCCCTGCCAACCGGTCAATAACTGCAGCCGCTTATTTGCGCGTCCCGACTTCTCCATGCTCCACCAACACACCAGGTCGCCCTTGATCGGTTGCCTGGCCTTCTTGGTGGTGTCCCTTCTCATTACCTTCACGATCGCCGTCATGCTGCCCAGCTTGTAGAACGTGTTCACTGCTGCTTGACGAATCTCTTCCGCTCGACCAGCAGGTCCAAGTCGGTAAGCCACCGCTCCAAGTGCTGGTAACTGAGCCTCGTCTGGCAGCAGGCTGGTAGGCTCTCGTATTTCTTTTCCGAAACCGCCTTGAATTGATAAACAAAAAAACACCTTCAACCCGCACACGACTACTTGCCGCCCATCTCAGCTGCATAGCCGAGTTCCAGCGTGGATCGTCCTTGGTATGATGCGTTGCGTGGTTAAGCTTTACGAAGTGATGCTTGATGAGGTCGGTGCGCTTCTCCACCTTGCCCTTTTGCTTCCACGCCTCGGCTGGTACCGTTCCGACTGAATACCGTTATGCCAGCATCTCTGCTCTATTGCCACTGAGTTGTGCGACCTGGTCATGTCGTAGTGCAGCCTCTTCGGAGGTCCAGCCCTTGTAATCCAGTGCTCGACGATCGCCCTGAGCGTCTCCTCGGTGCCCACGACACGATGGCCTTTCATCGGCACGATAACTGCCAGCGCGCTCCTGCTGTCCACCATGGCCTTGGACATCTGCTTGGTAGAGTCCGACAGCACCATCTCCAGGTCAGCGGATGTACAGGTCGTCGTTGAACATCTGAGCCTCGTCTAGAATAGCTGCATGGCGTTCGAAAGCTGGACGGTTGCGCTCCTCGCAGTCTCTGCAAGGAAGAGACGGAACCGCCGCAGTAACCTTTTTGGTGCACCCAGCGCGTTTCAACAGACGTTGTAAAGCGGTAGTCGATGGATGTGCCAGCCGAATGCGTAGTCTCTTCGCAGCCCTCCTCTGCGTGTTAGTGACTAAGTCAGGTTTTGACCCCAAATCATCTCGTAGTTGAACCACTGGACGAGTCTCCCGAACAGCTTCTCCTTCAGTATCCGGTGGGGTAATCTTCGCTCGGCTCTCTGTTTTCATGTTCGGTCTTGGTGCGCCCGCTTCGGCCAGACCTCGCTCCGCTTGTGTCAATTCTTCTGGTCCTTCAAGTTCGTCACCTGGGCCGGCCTCTTTAGGTCTCCACAGTCTCGATGCATGCGCCTTCTTGCTAATTCGGGTCTTGAGACGGCGTCGTCGTCGGAGTCAAAGTCCAGTTCCCTCACCTGAATCACTATTGCAGTCTCGCCTGGCTCCCTATAGATCTTCTTGTCGAACAGCGTCGTCACGTTATCGCTGTATCTCCACCTTTCGCGATAGTCCAGCCTTCCACCTTTGTCGAACATTGCCGTGGTCTGTCTCGCTGTGGTCGGCGTTGGCTTGACTTCCTGTCCGTCAGCTCGATAGGTTTCAACTCGTCGCGGATCGAGGTACAGCATCTCGGCCAGGTAGTTGTCGAGTTCCGGTGCACTCTGAGTTGATCTCCTCCATGTGATTTTCTTGGGGATGTCCGGTGCCCTTCGACATGCTAGTTCTTGAGTAGTTGCCGCGACGATCGACTGACGCATCTCCATTGACCAGACTCCAGCCTGCTTCGAGCTGCCCTGGCCGATGATCTCTGCATGTTGATTGTCCTCCTGGACGCCTCAGTGCCAGCTCGGCTGCCAGCGCCATCTGGCACGTGACCAGTATGCTCGTTGGCAGCTTGATCAGCTTGCCAGTCTTCTTGTCGTTCGTGTTCAAAGACGCCCTGGTCACAGTCGATCAGGTCGTAGCCGTTCCCGATGAGATCGCTCAGCTCCGTCCTGCTCCACACTCGTGATGTAAACGGGTCTTCTGCCAGAGCGAGCCGATGCCCATCTCGTTGAACCTTCAGTAGCCTCTTGGTGAGCTTCAGGAGCTTGTGATCCGCCTCGTTTTGAGCCTCCGTCCTGTAGATGCCCTGAGCCTCGCTGAGGTACCTGAGTGCCCTTCGCAGGGGAACGCGATGGAGATCATCCAGGGCTGGTAGACGTCCGCCAGCTCCACGATTAGGTCATTCAGTTTCTCGTCGGTCAAGTCGTGCCCGTAGATCGCGTCAGCCTTCGCGCTGGTCGCGTGCCCGCCCTTGACCGCCATGTTCATGGTGTTGCCGTCGTCCTGAAGATCTCCCATTAATTAGAAGGTCTTACCGTGATCCTTAAGCGCCGCCATGATCTTCTCCAGGTTCTTCCATTCACGCAGTGCTTCACCTTGTATCTTGCGTGAAACTGTACCCACTCGCTTCGCCATCCATACCGATTTCACCATGTCGCCGGGCTTGTTACTCTTGCTTTTCTCGTACATCTGCTTGAACAGCGTCATCTGATTTCCCTGAGCAGGTAACCTCTGTGTTCGTCTGCATCTCAGTGATCATTCCGTGGCCGTCGTCCACGATCTTGAACTCCTGCATCCTTTCGTCTTTGTCTGAGATGTTCTCGGTGAAATCGAACAGGTCGATCATCAGATGACCGCCCGGTCCGGTGCAGATGTCCACTCCGTAGATCTCGAGGTTGTCGCAGTCCACGAAGCCATTGCCAAGATAGAGATTGCAACCCCAGCGCTTCAGGTCCCTCTTGGCGATAATTGTCGGCATCTCGCCCTCGATCTCGGGAATCTCCAACTCCGAGTGAACTCCATAAATGCCCATTGGCATCCAGTAGGTCGCAGCCGTCTCCTTGACCACGCCGCCCAGGCTCTGGAACCGCATCCGCTTGATCTTGACGGGGATCATCCTGAGCCCGAGCGCTGCCAGACGATCGTCCGCCTTCTCGCGCCACGTCGTCGTCATCAGCGAGTCCGTGCAGGCCGTGTCCTTCACTGCCGCCAGATCCTCTGGGTCGCTGATGAGCGCTTAGCCATCGTCCGTGATCAAGTCGCAGGCGTAGCAGTTCCCGACGAGGGGGAAATTCTTCATCTCGCGCTGCTCGTGGTAGTAGCCGACCTCCGGATGTGGTGGTCTGTTTTCTCATGTTATCAGGCGTAGTGCCGCAACCGCCATCGCTAGATACGCCGCTGTCTTGCGCGACATCGCCCTGTCTCGCCCTGGTGCTCGTACTAATGGGTTGGCCTTCTGCTTGCGGCCGTTGCCGTCCTGGTCGTTTTGCTGCGGTTAGCCGAGCCGATCCTTCGCAGGGCAACGAGGATCTCCAGCTTGATGGCCAAACAGGTTGCAGTCGTCGCACCTTGACGTGCCAGTCGGCACCGATGACGAAGGGGAGCTTTGCCGCCCGCCGAGCGCCCTCGAGCTCCGCCTTTGCCCCTGCGCCCGTGTCCAGGCCAGCCGTGGCCGCCTGCTGGCTCAGCGGGGTTTGGCCGTCCTGGATTGTAGTAACCGTCGATCGCGCCTCGGAAGGATCCCCGAGCCCGCACGAGATCGGCCACGTTCTTCTTGCTCTCCTGGAGAGTCGCCAGCGCCTCGCCCGCGCTGCTGCTATGTTCGCCCATCTCCTCCAGCGCCGTCTGCAGCTCGGTGTCGTTGGCGATCTCCTCCTCGAGCTCGCAGTAGCCATCATCGTAGTACTCCTCTTCTGCCATGTATTCGCTGGTTTCGCTCTCCTCTGCAAGCGCCGCCCCGATCTCGTCTTCGTCGCCGATCTTTTGGTGCTCGTCGTGCTCGTCGGCCTCCGTGGCCATCACGCACTTTTGCCGCCGTGAAGTGCCTCCATCTGGACTTCGATCTCGGTCTCCGTAAGGATGGTTGTTTCCTGTCTGGTAAAGGTCGCGGAGGTGTGTGCGGATTGCGCTGAACTTTCTACTCGAGCCCGCGAGACCAATCACATGATACTTCTCGTTCCCGCTCAATCTGCTATTCTTCAAACAGATGGAGCCCCTCGTCGTACCCGAAATCTTGCTCTCGGGATCAGCCCTTTGCAACTCGTCTTGTGCGATACTCAGCCCCATTGAATATAAGTTCACGTCCGTCTTGAAGTGAGCCTCGTTGAACAGGCTATTGTATGCCCTGGCTATCTGCTTCAGGGCCGTCTACGGGAACCGTTCCGCTAACCTCGCGAGCAGCGTCACCGATCCTATCCCCGTCCGCAATTGAGTCGGATAGAGGACCTGCATCGCCAGCTTCGCCTCGCTACGTAGGTTGATCCACAGCCTTGGACCCGCCAGAATCTTGTTTTCCTTTTCAAACCTGCAGCGTGGCCTTTCACCTGTTGTCGAAAGTGTTCCAAACCGTGGGCTCCTCGAGCCCGGTTCCTTGTCGGCACCCTGGGATCTGTATCGCCAACCTGCTCGAATCTCCAGAACGACGCCATCAGCTTGACTGCAGACGCCGCTGCGGGCAGTGAGCTCGAAATTGTCGTCGGTCTCGCGAGAATGAAGTCCTTGGATCTGATCCTGCCCCCCTGAGCACCACAAGATCACGCCGTGGTGCCCAAAGGAGCCGGAGGTCCGCTACCACGATTGCTAGCAACGCGTACGAACCGAAATGTGAGAGTGAAAGATTGTTTGCTTCGCGCTGTTCAACACAGGGGCCCTCTTCTGAGCCCAGAGAATTTCAGAAGCATGCTTGCATGATGACATGTCATGATCTCATGTTGGCAACATCTAACAGCTCAACTGAATTGAATACGGGGAGGAGCTTCAGATCTATCTCTTGGGGCCGGGTTGGGGCCCTCTTGGGCCGCCTTGAGCCTCTTTCGTACGTTTGGGCCTTCCAGGGGAGCCTATTCGCCTTCACTTCTGTTGAATATCATTGAAGTTTAGTGAGGCTTTTTTAGCGCCTCTTAGGATGTTCCTGGGGTCTGTTGAATCAAAGTTGGGCCATCTTGGTCGCTTTGGCGGCCTGCCTGCGCCGTCCTGGAGAGCCTTGGAGAGCTCCCGCGAGGCACCTGAGAGGCCGGCGATCCTCGAGAGGAGGGGGGATGCACGCAGCTGGTTGTGTGGAAATGATGGGGTGGTCCTTCGAAAATTTGCAGAGCCCACTAGACAGCACTTAGCAATCTACCACGCCTCACCGTGCCAGGGGCACGGTGGCTGATTCGAGGCCCCTGGAAACTCTAGGCGGGGGGAGGAGGTGTACGAGGAGCACGATCAAGAGCAAGTGCCAGCGCAAGAATCAGGGAAAGAGCTAGAGGAGGTGGGATAATGGCAATGGCAGTGCCAAGGAGCAGGTGAATGGCGCCTGGCATCTATGGGAGGCACCAGGGGTGGATGGCACACGTAGCGGGTACACGTATTCGCTCAGGAGTCTCGTCCGATACATTGGTGATCGGAACCCTTAGATATCCCACCCGCATGAGACAAGTGGGTATCGACTAGCCTGTCCACAGTCCAGCTCCATGAGAGCCCTCACGCGTTCTGTTCGTGATGACATGTGTTCTTTTCTTGTCGTCCGTCCACTGTCGTGCTAGTCATGGCCACGACCATTGCAATTGAATTTTCGATTGGCGTGCTTGAGAATAGAGTTGATCCGATTATTTTTCGTGGGGTGCTCAATTTGAAAACTCCTTGTCATTATCCGCCTTCCTTCCCCATCCCTCCTCCCACTCTCCTTCCGTCTTGCTCGCTGGCCCTCCTCCCCCTCTCCTCCCTATCCTCCTGCCCCCCCTTCTCCTCCCCACTTTCAATCTCCCTTCCTCCCACTTTCTTCTCTCCCCTCATCCTTGGCCTCCCCTCTGCCCCTCCCACCTCCTCCCACATCCTCCTCCCCCTGCCCCTCCTTCCCCCTCCTCTCCTCCTCCCCCTCATCCTCTTCCTACTCCTCCTCCTCCTCCTCCTTCTCCTCATACTTCTCCTCCCCCTTATTACGCCATGCCCGAATTGACACCTGCAGGCCTCCTAAGCGTAGTGCGCACGTTTCTGGCGTTCGTTCATTCATTCCTTCTTCCCCCAGTCGCCATGACGGAAAGCGGTCATGAGAAAACGGGGGCCCAGAATTTGGCGCTCCCCCCCCGGATTGGGCCCTTAAACCCGAGTCGTTTCTTCTCGACGGTGCTGGGGCCCGTGCAGGGCCCCTGTGGCACGATAGCGACGGAGAGCCTCCAGGACCCGCTTCCCTCAAGCAAGGGCGACATGACCAGTCTGGTCGGTTGCAGCCGCGCCAAAAGGCTGGTGCTCATGAGCGGCCGCCTGCGCCTTTTTTTCTCCCCCTCCTCCGCATCCTCTGGTATGTAGCCAGTCCTTTACCAGTGTAGCTATGATAAAAAAACAATATTGAGCGTTATTATCTTTTTTTTTGTTCTCCTCCTCCTCCTCCTCCTCCTCCTCCTCCTCCTCCTCCTCCTGCGGCGCTGCTCAGCACTGCGTGCGCACTCCCGCCCAGCAAGACGGTGGTGGAATTAGGGATGCCCCCTCCCTGGCGGCGGCGGAGGTGGATCCGCTGCGCCACCCACTGGGCGAGGGGCAGGAGCAGCGAGCTGCTTGGGCCTCTTCCGCGTTCCCCCGTCACCGTCGCCGCCGCCGGTCGGGCCCCCGCGGGCCCTGGGGAGGCCCCCGCCGCCAGCGCTCGCCCGCGGGGTCGCCCGCCGCTCCATCGCCCGCCGCCTCGTCGGCGGCAGGAGCTTGGCCCCAGCGCGCCGCCGCCTGGCATCGATGCGGGCGGCGACGACGTCTCGTTTTTTTGGTTGTCTCGGCATCGCTCGGACGTGTGCATTGTTTCTCGGCGAGGACCATCGAGGAGCACCTTAAACCATCGTGGCTAAAAATAGGCGCACGAAGTCGAAACATGCACGGGGAATGGACGTCCGAGCGATGCCGAGTTGTCGGGGCCGCTGGCGGCAGCAGCCGATACTGGGGGGGGGAAGAGGGGGCCAGCAGCGTCACGATTCGCGCCAGGACTGTCCGGGCATCGGTTGCACCGTATGGAAATCAGCTAGCTGTAGCCATTCCCATTCCCAGGTGGCGCTGGCGCTGGCAGGAAGCGTGACGTTCCTGCGGTGGCAGGGGAAGGGGGAGGAGGGGACAGTCGTAGCAGTTGTTATCACGAATAGTTCGAAACGAGGTCTTGGGGATTTCTCGGGTGGACCTCGTCGCAATGGCTGGACGCAGGTCGGAAACTGGCCAGGATGGACCCAGGGATGGGGTGATCTCGAACCGATGTCGAGCGGATTCGAATCGAACGGTGACGAGGAGATGGGGGGAGAGGCATGGGAGGATAAGTTTGGAGGGGGAGGGACGGGAAATTATGAGGGTGGAGAAGGTTCTTCAGATTATGGTGGCTTGTCGGGGATCCTTTGATGCTCCATGGGGACGGGGGACGGGGGAGGAGGTGAGGACAGGATGCGGCGAGGGAGGATAAGGAGAAGAAGAGTGATGAAGAGTGTTCTCGGGAATAGTTGGGCTTCTCGAAGTTGTCTGGGAGATCTACGGGTTCGCATCGATTCGTTCAGGTTTTTGGGGGGTCGGGAAGAGGAGGAGGGATTTGGTCTGGGAAATGTGTTTTAGGGAGCTGGTCTGGGAGGAGGAGGGAGCTGGTCTGGTCTGGCGGGGGGGAAGGGATTATCGGAAACACTGCCAGGGTCCAGAGCATCCCCCCAAAAGAGCTCTATTTGAGCCAGCATGGTGGCTCCAAAGACTTGTTAGCGCGCCTTCGGAAGCCAAAAATCATCGTTGTCACCCTGATCCGCTTGCCCTGAGATCCGACGTCGCAAAACAAATGCAAAACAGTCCACGCGCATAGCAAGGACGAGCGCTTATCCAAGGTTACCCTTGCGTCCTTGCCCTTCTGCACATCCTTGGCCACTGTCGCGGGCCGCGCTCCGCTCGAAGAGTGTCGAAATGACCTCCCAAGGCCCTGATATCCTTATCGCGCATCCTTACTCTGCGCGTTGGCTGTATCTGGCATAATCAAGGACAGAGCTCTCGACACCGTCTCTCTGACCTCAAGCCAGATATCGATCCACCTTTGACCCCTCGGGCCCGACATTTTGGGCGGAAGCGTCCTGCCTGGAACCTTGTGACGCCCGTCTCGGAGCGCACCTTCATCATCATGCCCGTTGTCGTGGCTCTGCTTGGCATCGCTAGGACGAGTGCCCTTTTCTCGGCGAGGACCATTGAGAGCCTCCGAGGACAAGCAAAGGACACGACTCCAGAGCATGCGGGGGGAATGGACGTCCGAGCGATGGCAGGTTCGTTTTCGTCGTCCACAAAGTGATCGTTTTCCACTGTTGTGCCGATCGGCGCGGGCCCTTTTAGCACCCCCCCTCCCCCCCCTGGAGTGGACCATGGCTGTTTTGGGGGGCGCCTGTTTCGATCAGGTGGAACCTCCCCCATAGGACGCACTGATGCAAAAGCAGTCGCAGCAAGCAAATGCCTGGAGCCAGACCCCCCCCTCCCCAGCCCCCTTCCGCCCCATGACGAGACGCCGAGTAAGAAAACGACCACAAGTTCGTGTTCGTCGCCCACGCATCCCGAGGAGGCGTCACCACTCCCGCCCCGGCCCGCCCCGGCGCTTCGCCGCCCTGGGCGCGGCAGTCGCCCGCCAGCCCCCCCGCGCGGTCGCCCCCCAGCGGCGACAGCAGGGCGCGCCCGCCTCGGCTGGTCGCCGTCCTGCCTCGCCGCCGTCGCCGCCGAGGGCCGCCACGAGGGCGCGAAGCCATTCGCAGTCCTCGATCCGCGGCCGCTCGTCCTCACCCTCCTCGTCTTCTGCTCCTCCCCCCAGGGGGGCTGCGCGAGAGCGCGAGGAAGCGCGCGAATCGCGAACATCGTTGCCCTTGCGTCGTCCTCCTCCCCCTCCTTGTCTCAGGCAAGCCGCGGGGACGAAGCTCGCCTCCTCCCCCTCTTTCTCCGGTCGTCGGAAGTTTTCGGGGGGGTTTGGGGTACAGGACAGCTTCCCTAAGCTGCGCGTCCTCGAGGGCGCTCCTGGGGCAAGCTATTGCGAGGGCTTCTTCCAGGGACCTACACTCATCTGGGGCCTTCCCTTCCTCTTTTCCTCTCTCCCCTTTTTCCCCTCCCCTCCCCGGCCCCGCTCCCTCCGTCCCCACAGGGAGTTTTCCCGGTCGAGGAATCCCCGACTTGACCTTATCCATAATCATGCCAGAGGAGCCTGGTCGGAGTCCACGTTGCAGGTTTGCCAGCGGCCCGCTCGGATTCCAACGGTTGGAATGGGGTTCCCATAGAGATGGGGGCTCCCAACTGAAAGTTCCTCGCAGTTCACAGACGAGGCTCCCGCCTGAAACTTCGTCAAAATTCAAGCCGTGGGAGCCTGAAAATGACGACAACTACAGGATTCCGATGGCCCGCTCGGATTACCAACATGAAGTGCGGGACCCATAAAAGGTGGGGGTTCCGCCTGAGACGTCCTCGCAATTCTCTCACGGACGAGGCTCCCGCGTGAGACTTCCTCAATATTCAAGTTTGAGGAGCTTATCAATGACGACAGTTACAGAAATCGATGACCCGCTCGGATTAAAGACGTGAGGTGCGGGACCCGTGGGCGGGAGGGTCTCGTCTGAGGCTTCCACGCAAGTCACTTACACATGAGGCTCCCGCTTGAGATTTCCCAAAGATTCAGGCCTGACGGGCCAAAGAGTGACGAGAGCAAAAGGATCCCGATGACCCGCTCGGATTACCAACCTGGAGTGCAGAACCCATATGGAGGGGGCTCCCGCCTGACACTTCCTCGCAATACACTCACAGACGCAGCTCCCGCCTGAGATTTCCTCAAGTTCAGGCCTGTGGAGCTCAAAATACCGACAGTTACAGGATCCCGATGACCCGCTCAGATTGCCAACATGAAATGCGGACCCCATAGGGAGGGGCTTCCGCCTGAGATTTCCTCGCAATTCACTCACAGACGAGGCTTGGGCTTGAGACTTCGTCAAGATTCAGGTTTGTAGAGCCCGAAATGGACGACAGTTCCAGGATTCCGATGGCTCGCTCGGATTACGAACGTGAAGTGCGGACCCCATAAGAACGAGGTTCCCACCTGAAGCTTCCTCGCAGTTCACTCACAGACGAGGTTCCCGCCTGAGACTTCCTCAAGATTCAGGCCTGAGAAGCCCAACACTGACGACAGTTACAGGATCCCTATGTCCCGCTCGGATTACCAATCCCGCCTGAGACTTCCTGGCAATTCACTCAAAGGTGAGCCTCCCGCCTGGGACGCCGTCAGGATTCAGACCTGAGGAGACCAAACGTGAGGACAATGACAGGGTTCCAGGGACCCGTGCGGATTCGAGCTCGAGGTGCGGGACCCAAAGGGAGGGGGCTCCCGCCTGAGACGTCCTCGCACTTCACTCGCAGACGAAATTCCCGCCTGGGACTTCCTCCAAATTCAAGTCTGGGGAGCCCAAGAGCGAAGACAGTCACAGGGCTCCGATGGCCCGTTCTGAGTCGAACATGGAGGCCAGGAGCCCATGGCCAAGAGGCTCCCGCCTGAGACTTCCTCTCACTTCACTCACAGACGAGGCCCTCGTGGCCGATGATCATGATGGGGTTGAGATAGTGATGATGATGGTGTTGTGCGCGTGTGGTGATGGCGACGATGGTGTTGATGCGCGATGCTATTGATGGGATCGTGACATGGTGATGAGTGAATCATGGGAGAACGTGACTCAGCGAGAGAGTGAGAGGATGCTGATGAGTGAGGATGTAGTGGGGTGGCATGTGGTGATGATGCTGAGGATTGTGATTGGGATGATGATGACGATGATGATGATGATGATGATGATGCTGATGCTGATGCTGATGCTGATGCTGATGCTGATGCTGATGACGATGCTGATGACGATGACGATGACGATGACGATGACGATGACGATGACGATGATGACGGTGATGATGGCGTGTGCGCGCGTGAGGAGGAAAGGGGTGAGACGGAGGAGGAGGACTGCGCGGGGTGTCCAGATGAAACAAGAACATGACTTTGGATGTGGGGAAGCAGAGAAATTGGGTTTGTGAGAATTTGTCTGCCACGGATTGAATTCGGCACCTCGAGATGGATTGGTTGTCTTGTATATCCGTTTGCTTGCATCGAGCCATTGATCAGGTTAGGCCCCTCCATGTGTGGGCAGAAGGACTCGAGCAGATGTTTCGCATGCGCGGCAGATTCCATGGGGTAGTGCGTGCACGGAGAATCAAGCGCTTCCCGAGCGAGCGGATAGGGCCCTGGAGCCACCACGTGCGAAGCCGAGTCAAGTCAAGTCAAATCGACGGGCTTGCTCCACGCGCGCGCCCATGGCCTCGCTGCCCAGGAGCTTCGCGACTGGCACTGGCGCCACCTCGAAAACTGCGTCAGCAACCATTCTGTAGGCTATCATACATCCACAGTGCACGCGCACTCGCCGTTCCACATCGTTCTGCTTACCCCCCCACACACAGGGCAACCTGCCACTTTTACTGTATATCCTGCCGTCAGTGCTACACTCGCCATCGAATACGGTTGGTCCGCGCATGTAATTGATATGATTTGGCATCGTCTCGTTTGCAAAATAGTCACATGGAGCCCTCATTGGTTCAATCCACATTTCTAGGCGCAGCCGTTCTCTTGCTCATTCTAGCACCTTTCCCATCTTGCACCAATCCTAGACCGTTTTTGTTGTACGGTTGATGCTCGTACATTTTCAATCGTTTCGGTCGGTGGCCTCTAGCCAGTGTCTGCAAAGCGCAGAGAAGGAGGAGGAGGAGGAAGTGGAGGAGGAGGAGGAGGAGGAGGAGGAGGAGGAGGAAAAGAAGGACGAGGACGGGGAAAGGAGCAGGGGCAGGAGGAACAGCAACAGGCAGAGCAGGAGCACGATGACGAAGAAGGAGGGTAAGCAGGAGGAGCAGGAGGAGGGGGGAGCAGGAGGAGGAGGAGGAAGAGCAGGACTGGATGCAGGCCGCATGGGGAGCAGCAGGAGTGGGAGGAGCGACCATCGGGAGAGCACCTGGAAGGGAGGTGCCGTCGGGTGACAGCGCGCCTGGCCTCGCCATCAGAGGCCTGCCAGCCTGTCAAGCAGGAAGCACGAGGGAGGAGAAGGGAGCAGCGCCAGCAGCAGGTGGAGGAGCGGGGCTGACGATGGGACAACAGCCCGATCAGCAGGCCAGAGTAACCCGACGAGGTTCCGAGGATCCGTCTCGTGGGCGTCGCCGGCACCCGCATCCCGAGGCGTGCGTCGAGCGCGCCCCTGGCGTCCGAGGGGGGCCAGCCTGCAGAACGGCCTCCGGAGGGGCCCCCGGGACGGGCCACGCCGTTCGACCCCCCCCCCCCCTCTTGCCAGCCCCCCTTCCCCGGAGGCCTCCAGACAGAGGCCCGACGCCGGCCCCACGGCCCTCCACCTGCTGGGCCGAAGGAAAGGGGGGGATAGTCAGGAGGGGGGAAAACACGCAGACACAATTCATCCTCGATTCCCAGGGAACTATTGGAACATATGGGAAGTGGGGGGAGGACAAAAACCTAGAAAACATGGGAAAATATGGGGGCTCCTTCTATTTGTGTGTATTTATTTGTGTGTCTCAAGGCCCCTTCAGATAGGGAAAGGGGGGGGTACGAAATCTGCTGCATGCAGCTGGTTTTGGCCCCGCCGCCGGGCCCATCCCTCGATACATGGGCGCCTCTGGAGCCGGGAGGCGCCGGGAAAATCAGCTACGTGAGCTGATTCTCAAACCCCCCCTTCGGTATCCCCCCCTTTCGCCCGGCCCGAACCTGGCCCGCTCTCAGCATGCGGGGCTCTCCGCCGCCGCCGGACCGCGCGGCACGCCAGGCGCGCGGCGTCGCCGCATCGCCGGCGCCGCCGCGGAGCGCGGCGCGGCGGGGGCAGCACGCCTCAGAGGGGCCAGCTCGATCGGGAGCCAGATCGGTTCGGAGGTTGATAGGCCTCCTACCCTGACACGTCCATTAGCGAATTGGCCGTTTTCGGTTCGCGAGAGGGCGCCGCGGCTGTCATTGTTGCAGGTCCAGGTCCGTCGGTTTCGGTCCTGGGCCCTTTTCACTAATTGGGGAGGTTTACCAACGGGAGGTCTGTCCACCGCCGATCGGTGAGCCCCGCCGCCTGACCTTTGCAGAGGGATTCGAGAATGGGCGGGCGGGTCGGGCCAGCGGGGCGGGCCCTGACGGGCGGGGCGGACCCTGACGGGCGGACCAGACGGGCGGACTTTCACGGGCGGCTCGGGCGAGGCACCGAAGCGGGCGGGCGGGCCCCCAAAGAGGCGAACGGGCGGATCGGGCGGGCGGGGCATGGAGGCGAGCCTCGGAAGTTGAGCTGCCCGTGCGAGTGCGCGATTCCTAGACGTCGAGAGCTCAGCGCACGAGTTGGTTGAAGAAGTCCTGGGCGCGAGCGCGATTCTTTGGTGAACAGCGAGGAGGTCTCAGGCGCGAGTGCGATCCCTTACTTAGTCGATTGTGAGAACGTCTCCAGCGGAAAACGGTGATGCTCAGGTGGACCCCCCCAAGCTCCCGGCTGGAAACAAAATTCGTGTTTCCTTTCCTCGTCTTTCCCGTTATCATCATCTTCACCATCAGGGGTCCTCATCGTTCCCCGAACGTAAGCGGTGGTCGCCGCGGGGGAATGTTTGTTTTCCCAGCACTGTTGGGTCCCCATCTGTTAGAAAGCTCGCGCGGCAAAACATGTTTTTCCCCTTATTGGGGCGGTTCTGAAAGACCTTATGCGGTTAGTCCAAAGGTGCAGTCCCGAATCCCTGATGCAAGCCTGGTGCGAGCCAGTGGGGGGAGCATCTCACTTGAAAAACATGGATTCTCGCTGGGCGGGGAAGACCAACAGTAGCAATTCTCCGTGAACGAGACGTCAACAACCAGCAGATTGAAAGGCCTCGATGTTCCAACACCGCTCCGCCATCTTGGCATGAACGAACCGAGTCCTGAAGCAAATGCCTCCTGGGGCCCCGGGGTCTTCGCAAGGGTCGGCTTTCTCGTCCCTGCTCGTTTTGTTGACGGTCCTGGGCCCTTGGAGGGCCCCAGGGAGCCCGAGAACGGGCAGAACCATCCAGGGCGGTCAATCACGACGCGAGCCCTGGACCCATGCCTTGCAGCGTTCTTCACGAGTCCGATGGATCCGTGAGGGCCCCGGGCCCCGAAACCAGGGGACCACGCCCGTTGTGAACAAGAATTGGGCGCCTCCCGGATCTCGGAGTCCGCTCAGGACCCACTTTCCCTAGATGGTCCTCAGAACGCGTGCTAGCCCAACGTGTGTTTCCCCGCGCTCCAGGCGGCCCTATTGCCAGGTTGCCCCAGCACCGGCTGGCCGTGCCGGCCGCTCATCCTGATGAGACTCGCTCCGCGGTGAGTGCCCCCTTGCCCGCCCGCTTTCTGCGGCCGCCCCCCCTTCCGCCTTTTCCCGCTCCTTGCTGCGGGCCCAGAGGATGTGTTGAGGAAGTCTCGATAGAGGTGCTTGTTTGCACGTGTCCAGGTTGCCCAGGCAGATACCTAGCTTGAGTATGTGTTGAGAATGTCTCGAGAGATACGCTTGTTTTCACGTGTCCAGGTCGCCCAGGCGGATGTCTGACATGAAGATGTGTTGAGGATGTCTCGAGCGAGACGTTTGCTTTCACGTGTACAGGTCGCCCAGGCGGATGTCTAGACTGAGGAGGTGTTGAAAACGTCTCGAGCGAAATGCTTGTTTTCGCGTGCCCAGGTCACCCAGGCGGACGTCTCACATGAAGATGTGTTTAGGATGTCTCGAGCGAACCACTTGTTTTCACGTGTCCAGTTCGCCCAGGCGGATGTCTAGCACGAGAATGTGATGAGGATGTGTTGAGCGAAACGCTTGTTTTCACGTGTCCAGGTCGCTCAGGCTGGTTTCTAGCATGAGGGTTTTGACAGGAAGTCTCGAGCGAAACGTCCCCAGCACGTTCCGTAGCGCGTCCCCTTGGCACGTCCCGCGGTGCGTCCCCATGGCACGTCCCCTGGCACGTCGCCTGGCGCGTCCCTTGAGACGTTCCGCGGCGCGTCCTCCTGGCATGTCCCCGTGTCAATTAGCTCTGGGGCAGCTACTATGTGTTCAGGCAGCTCGAGCTTAAGATCCAGATCAGTTCGATCAGGACTCGGATGCAAAGGAGGACTCGATCCGCAACGCTATAGAGCACAATCGCGGCATGGCACATCGCAATTCAGCACGGCGCAGCACAGCGTAGACTTCGGCACGGTACATCAAGATCGATACATTCAGCATTGCAACCTGGCACGTCCCTTGGCACGTTCCGTGGGGCGTCCCTTGGCGAGTCCCCCTGGCACGTCGCGTGGCGCGTCCCCAGGCACACCCCGTGGCACATCCATTGGCACGTTCCGTAGCGCGTCCCCTTGGCACGTCCCGCGGTGCGACCCCATGGCACGTCCCCTGGCACGTCGCCTGGCGCGTCCCTTGAGACGTTCCCCGGCGCGTCCTCCTGGCATGTCCCCGTGTCAATTAGCTCTGGTGCAGCTACTATGTGTTCAGGCAGCTCGAGCTTAAGATAAGATCCAGATCAGTTCGGTCAGGACTCGGATGCAAAGGAAGACTCGATCCACGACGCTATAGAGCACAATCGCGGCATGGCACATCACAATTCAGCACGGTGCAGCACAGCGTAGACTTCGGCACGGTACATCAAGATCGATACATTCAGCATTGCAACCTGGCACGTCCCTTGGCACGTTCCGTGGGGCGTCCCTTGGCGAGTCCCCCTGGCACGTCGCGTGGCGCGTCCCCAGGCACACCCCGTGGCACATCCATTGGCACGTTCCGTAGCGCGTCCCCTTGGCACGTGCCGCGGTGCGACCCCATGGCACGTCCCCTGGCACGTCGCCTGGCGCGTCCCTTGAGACGTTCCGCGGCGCGTCCTCCTGGCATGTCCCCGTGTCAATTAGCTCTGGTGCAGCTACTATGTGTTCAGGCAGCTCGAGCTTAAGATAAGATCCAGATCAGTTCGGTCAGGACTCGGATGCAAAGGAAGACTCGATCCACGACGCTATAGAGCACAATCGCGGCATGGCACATCACAATTCAGCACGGTGCAGCACAGCGTAGGCTTCGGCACAGTACAGCAAGATCGATACATTCAGCATTGCAGTTGCCCGTCACCCAATCAGGTGTCTTTGAACATGTTGCCATGCGTTACATTTCTGTATTCCGTTCCAGGTTCGTGGGTCGATCATGTTTTATCCGTAAGGGCCTCGCTCTCTGCCGCCGGTCCCATCTCTCGGATAATGAGCTATGCAAGAGTTAGATCATGAGGCCTCGGCGCCGCCGTGAAGCAGCATCGGCAAGAGAGATTGAGATTCTGATGGGATTGTTGAACTCCGTGTTGCATTTTGAACCTGCCTCCGTATGCTGCGCACTAAGGTTTCCCACTGAATTTTGGACATGTGGCAAATCCCATTGGTTTTTTGTTGACCCTGACCATGCTGATCTGCGTGAGGGGTGCCGCCGAACTTCAGAAATGTGGCAAATCCCATAGGTTTTTCGACCCTGACCCCGCCGATCTGCGTGAGGGGTGCCGCCGAATTTGAGAAATGTGGCAAATCCCATGTGTTTTTGTTAACCCTGACCCCGCCGATCTGTGTGAGGGGTATCAATTTCGACCTCCCCAGACATTTTGAGAACCCTCCCAGTAGACGCCAGGTTTGCCGGTTTTCGGCTCACCCCCCTCGCGCGGTCTACAACAAGGAACACTAAGCAACAAGAAGCAGAACTGTAATAGTGGAAACTGGAACTGGAACTGGCGCGGGGAACAGCAAACCCTTGTCCTACAGCCTGGTGGCCCCGCAAGGGGGCCGGCGGATTCTATGTTTTTTGGCCTTCTCACCATTTCAACGCTCTAAGACGGCCGAAGGGGCCCCCAAGACCGCCCAAGAGGCCCCCAAGACGGCCCCACGACGGGCCAAGAAGGCCCCAAGTTTGCCGAAGAGGCGCCCAGGACAGATCCAGACCATCCAAGAACAGGCCCAAGATGGGCCCAAGAGCGGGAACAGGAGGCCTCCAGAGACCTCGGAGAGGACTTTGGGACCCCCCAGAGGCCCCGGACACACCCGAGACCATTGAGAAGCGCAAAACGCTGGGCCGTCCCGATAGAGCCCGAAGAGGGTAAAATCGGTAGTTTGCAGTGTTTTTTTATGTTTCTCGCCTTCTCACGTTTTCCCGCTTCCAACGCTCAAAGTCAAAAGAACTTGAAAGAAAAGAGATTCTAGATATATTTATTCAAGTTAAACAAATACGCCCCCCCTCCCAGGTGTCCTACACCTCCTTGGAATATCTGCGGAGCGCTCCCGGTACCGCGCGTTCCGGCCCCGGGGGACCCCAAAACGCCTAAGGACAGCCCAAGATAACCCCGAGAAGCTTCCAGAACGTACAAGAACGACCCATGACGCTTCCAAGCAACCCAAGATAGCCTTCGGTCGGCTCTCCAGGCTCCCAGAAAGCCTCCAAGAGACCTCAAAGACCGAAGAACTTAAAAAAGGAATTCCATACGGTAGGTTTGCGTCGTGTCGACCAGCGGCGACCCCAGCGCGGGCGTTCAAGGTTGAACGCCGCCGGCGACCCAGAATCGATTGATGTTGAACGATCGGACGTTGCGGCAGCGGCCGATCGTTCAAGGTTGAACGATCCCTGCGGTGTCAAAAACCAACGCTGGGGTCGGCACGACACGAACCTGCCGTACATTCCTTTTTTTCAAGGTGGGACTCCTACTCCCTATCCTCTTCCTCGAGCCCCATCAAGGCTTCGGGGTCACGTGCAAAGGTTTTTCGGGAATGCCGTTGAACTCTCTGACGCTGTCTTGGCACTCTCTTGGATCGTCTTCGTGTCCTCTTGGCTGCCCCTGAAACCACCCCAGAATTCGAGATCCGATGATTCCATGAGCTGAAACAAATGAATGTGTGAATTCTTTGTTTTCGAATCCACCCCTGCTCATTATTGCACGAAGACCACAAGAGGCATCCCAACATACCGTGGCCTGCATCCAGAAAACTTCAAACCCACAGCCCAGGCGCGGCAAGTTGAAACAAGTGGGAAATCCCACAAATCCGTTTTTGCTTCCAGTTCGCCTCCCTATCCACACTTGCACAACAGACCATAAGTCAGGCCCCCTCAGCTGCCAGAAAAGAAATCAGGAAGCCTTTGAGGGCACCAAATCGTTGAATACCGAACGGGAATTAATGATTGCCGCGTTTCCGCAGTTCCCCTTCTATACGATTCCAAAGCTTGCGCAGGGCCTCCAGGAGAGCCCCTGGATGCAAGGAACGACAAACATGATATTCCATAGTAGCCCATCAAGCTTAGCTAGAATTCGAGCGTAGGCGAAGCACACGCGATGGTTCTAGTATATCCACACCTACAAATGTGTATACATATATATATATATATATATATATATATATATATATATATATATATATATATATATTCATATATTCATATAAAGATGCATGTGCTTACGCATGGGTGTATGTATATTGGCGGCGCGCCCAGAGGGGGGAGTGAGAGGGGATAGGCCATCTCAGAAGGCGATGGGGCCTGTCAGAGGCCCTCGCCCTTTCTGAGAAGCCGGCTGCGGCTTCGGAGAAGGTCTGCGAGGTTCCCCAGAAGACGTCAGGGCCTCTGAGAAGCCTTGCCAGTTTCTGGGAAGGCCTGCCCCTTTCACTTCCCCTCTGGGCTCGACGCCGAAAGCCGTTCGGTACTCTGGTGGCCGGTAGCCGTTCGGAGCGAGGCGCGGCCGCTGGAGCCTATCGTATCCCGAGGCTGGGAAGCCGCCCAGAGAGCCGACGAGAACGCCCCGAGAACCTCGCAGCCCTCACCGTCCCCCTCGCCTATTGGAGCTCGCCGCGAGGTGCAGACCTCTTCGGTCTGGAGCCGTCGAGTCGGCTCGGCGCCGGCCCGATCGGGGCGCGGGGGCGCCCGAGGCGGGGCTTCATGGCCTCCACGCCCGCGGGGGCGCCGGGGCGCGGCGGGGACCCGGACTTCGACGAGAATGCGGCGGACTTCGACACCGAGGAGCGGGTCGCTCTCGCCTCTGCTCCGCGGGGGGGCCCCGATGGATCGCCAGTGGCCGCCTGATGGCCCGACCCGCTCCGAGTCGCTGGCGGAGTCGGCATCCGGGGGTCTAGCGATCGATCTACACTGGCGGCGTGTCGCCGATTCCAGGCCGGCGCTTCCCCCCCTGAGCTGGTCCCCCCCCCCGCCAGCCCCTCACGCCCCTTGGAAGATTGGACTCCCTTGCTTCCCTTCTACGGCAGGTTCGTGTCGTGACGACCTGCGCGCTGGTTTTTGACACCGCGTGGTACGTTCAACATTGAACGACCGGAGGTTCGTGGATCGCCAGATCGTTTCACACTGGCCGATCTGGCGCAGAGGGGCCACCACACTCCTGGCCCTTGCCTTGCCCGCGTCTCTGTGGCGGCCCGCCCCGCTGCCCGAGCGAGAGGTGCGGGGGCCCGCGCTGCCACGCTGGCGAGCAGCCAGGCAGTTTGACCCTCCCTCTCGCGACACTGCTGCGGTCCTGGCGCCGGGCGGGGCGGCCCGCGCGCGGGGCGGACTGGGCAGAGGCACCACGCCCAGGCCCAGCCTGCCGAGAGGGACGGCCGCCCGGCAGCGTGGCAGACGCCACCCGTGCGCCGGGGCCCGCGCCGACGGGTGGTGGCAACGAGGGGGGCCGCGCGCGCCAGGCGCGCGCTCCAGCCGGGGCAGGCCTCGGCCCTGCCCCCCAGCCGTGGTCCAGCTCGGCGCGCCAGGGCAGGCGCGTCCCCCTCCCCCTCCCCCTCCCCCTCCCCCTCCTTTCCCTCCTCCTCCCCCTCCTTTCCCTCCTCCTCCTCCTCCTCCTTGCTCCTCCCCTCGAGGGGCCCCTCAAAGTCGGGTGGCCTCGAGGGCCCGTGGCCCTTCGGGCCCCCCGCCCCCGGAGTGATGGGCGTGCCCCAGTCTGCCCCGCGCGGGGCTGGGGCCGGGACAAGGGCCGGCGCCTCCCCCTCTCCGTGCCTTCTGTCGGCAGGTGGGACCACCCCTGGGGACCAGCCGGGGCCCACGGGGGCGGTACTCTGACCAGGGCCCCCCACCCCGTGCACCTGCACCGACAGGGAAGGGACAAAAAAGTAGGGAATCGCCTTAGCTACGACATTTCTTTTTTTTGTTCGCTCGTCAATTCTCTTGGGACTGGCGGCGGCGACGACGACGACGACGACGACATCGACAGCATCTCACATACACGCCGCAGGGTCGGCGGAGTAGTTCTTTGCTTTCTGTTGTTTGTTTGTTTTTTTTCTCTCTCTCTCTCTCTCTCTCTCTCTCTTTCCTATTTTTTCTAAGCAAAAGCAAGCCTGCCGTAATTCATGTAATTAATGATGATGCTCAGTGTTCCTCATGTCAGATTGCAAGCCCGCGGATGCCAGGAGGGCACGTACCTCTACGGCACTGACATCAAGGACAGGATTGTCGCAGGTCAGAAGAGCAAGATTTCACATATGAGCTGCATGGAAGGATGCGGCGTTTGAAGAGTGGGAGCGAGGAATAGGCGCGCGCCTGAAAGAGAGAGAGAGAGAGGCATGTTGCAGCGAAGCCCGCTTTGGGAGAAGGGTTGGAAGCAGGGCGGAAATGTCGAGGAGGGCTCTCACTTGCCGATCGCGCGGATCTGGTTAGCAAGCATTTCTCCCCTCCTCTCGTCATTGTTATTATGGTTCCTTGCCCCCCCCCTTTGCACTACTCCTTTGCACCCCTTTGCCCCTCCTCATCGCCCTCCAAACTTCCTCTATCTCCCTCCCTCCTCCTGGCGCGGCGACGCGGCTTATCGCCCACGCTCGCCCCCCACGGTCCGCCGCGAGCTCCGCGGCGAGCGGGCAGGATCACCCTCCGTCCTCCCCGCCGCATTCTCCCCGTCGGAGGGCTCGCGTGCAATTTGGGACATCACGTCGCATCTGCCGCACAAGGTCTGCAAGCGTTGCGCGCTGGGTAGGCCGCGGCGACTAAGTTTTCGCATGCGTGCCTGGGCTCGTTCTCCCATGGGTTCGTTCCGCGCGGGACATACAGGTCCTTCCATCTAGAGGCCCACCGTTGTGAGATGACGGAAATGCTGGAGTGGGGCTTGATTTTGAGTTGGGGTTTTGGTTCCGTGCTTCAGGGTCAACCACGGCAAAAAGCATTCGAACATTCGAGTTGAGAGTTCTTGAGCACCACGTAGTGAATAGCACATGCGTTGTGTTGGTGTATAGTTCGGTGGCCAGGGCGTTCCCAGCAGTCCTTGTAAGTGACGGTGGAAGGATCAGCTCTGATTCCAAGAGCATCGAGCTTACATATGGCAATATGTCGATGCTTGTGGTTCCATGTTCGCCTTTCCAATACAGTCTTTTGATGACATGTCGTGGTTCCTGGATGCTCGGCGTCTCGAGTCGCGGTTACGCGCACGAGGTCAGGTCAGATCTCGTGTGAGTGATCTAGCCGATGTTGAGAAGGGTGTGTGTGTGTGTGTGTGTGTGTACGGATTGTCAAGTGATCGTGGCGTGCCCGTGCAACCACGAGCCGACCGTCAAAATCGAACGCGCTCACTGCCAGCGCAACGCAACGTCGCACGAGAGCGTGCGACCCCTCTGGGACGCAGTTCACACGTCAACCCTTCATCGGTGGGCCCGGGGCCCTGCGGTCGCCCCTGCACGCTTGGCGATTTTCAATTGTTCCAGATCTGAGGCGGGAGGAACACGAGGGCGGACGAGTGCGAGGATAACGGAGGGGTGTGACATTCGTCAACCCTGGACGTGAATCCACCACATGTCGTCGATTCGGCAAGCAGTGTTGGGGTTGTCGTTACCACGTCTTGTGTGGACGGAGTATTGGGTGTTGGCAGAGTTATTGTGATGCACTGAGTTGTTTCATCTGGGGTTCATGAGGTGTATATGCTGATTCACTGGCTTACGCCACACCGCCGACCCCTTGGGGCGGCAGCAATCGTCCCCCGCGTGGCCTGTCCTGACAGCCTGTGAGGCCCCTCTAGACACGTTGTGGAGCCCTCTTAGGCCCGCCCTGCCGTTCCCCCGGGCCGTTACTATGGTTTCTGGGGCCTTCGTAGGGCGCCCAGAGACCGTCGTGGAGCCTTTTGGAGAGTCTCTTAGGGTGCCAGAGGTCGATCTTGGAGGTGTACTGGGCCGTTGTGGGCCTCGTGGAAGCCCAAGAAGCGAATATGCTGAAAATGTATGTTTTACCTGGGCAATGGGACGGTTTTTGCTTCTGGAGGCCTGCTTGGAGCGCCTCGTGGTCGCGTATGCAAACGTCTTGAACGCCCATGGGGCTGTCTGGAGGCAGTCTTGGGCAGTTTGGACCGAATCGTCCCCCGCGTTGGCCATCCGGACAGCATTTGGGGAGCCCTTTTGCCCCGTTTCGGGGCCCTCTTGGGACCGTCCTGCGATTTTTCTGGGCCGTTGCTATGGTTTCTGGGGCCTTCGTGGATCGCCCGGACGCCGTCTTGGAGCCTTCTCGGGGGTCTCTTCGGGTGACAGGGGTCGATCTTGGAGGTTTATTAGGCCGTTGTGGGCCTCGTGAAAGCCCAAGAAGCGAATGTGCTGAGGGAATAGGACGGTTTTTGCTTTTGGAGGCCTGCTTGGAGCGCCTCGTGGTCGCGTATGCAAACGTCTTGGACGCCCATGGGGCCGTCTGGCGGCGATCTTGGGCGGTTTGGACCGAATCGTCCCCCGCGTGGGCCGTCCGGACAGCCATTCATTGGGGGCCCTCTTGCCCCGTTTCGGGGCCCTCTTGGGACCGTCCTACGGCTCTCCTTAGCCGTTGCTATGGTTTCTGGAGCCTTCGTGGATCGCCCGGACGCCATCTTGGAGCCTTTTTGGGAGCCTCTTGGGCTGGCGAGGGTCGATCTTGGAGGCGTTTTGCGCCGCGTGGAAGCCGAATGAGTGAATGTGGTGAAAATGCACGTTTTCCCAATGGAATTGGACGATTTTTGCTTCTGGAGGACCTCTTTGGGGCGCCTCGTAATATTGTTTCAAACGTCTTGGGGACTTCTGGAGCCGTGTGGAGGCAATCTCCGTCGTTTTTGGGCGATCTCTCGTCGATTCGTAGCTCTCTTGGACCGTTCCGGGAACCTTTGAAACCTTTTTGGCCTGTTTCTGGGGCCTCCTGAGGCTCCAAGTGTGCGGATGATGGATTTGCCCCCCACCCCACCCCACCCTCCAAACCAGCCGGGCCAGGCCCCCGGGGGAGGGGTTTGGGGGGGGGGAAGCATCTCGCGGACTTCGTGATGTGGAGTTGATTTTCTTAGGATTGGTCCAAGACAAAGGACAAGCCAGAATGCTCAACCTCTTCCTCGGACAAGCACTCACCCTTGCAGGGACACCTCTTGACGATTCGATTGCTCACTGACCTCCGACAAACGTCACTCTCACCAGACTGCCTGTCACTGGATGACTCTCAGACAACAATGCCCTCCGAGCTCGCGACATCCTAGGAACAATCATTGCGAAAACCGTCCTCATGAAGAAATTTGATCTGAGGTTTCGCAGTGTTCTGCCTCCCCGGGACCTCCCCGGGATCCGTGGCCGTGAGAAAGCCGATCGGTATGAAAAGTTGGTCTTTGGGGAAGCGAAGCCCTGGGGTATCCAGGACCCGCTTCATTCGGGACCCGTGTCCCTCATGGCAAGGCGTGTGTCCCAGAACCGCGTCGCCTCCAATTGGTCCAAGAGCCATACAGCTCGTGGTAGCTTCACGCCTGGGCGCATCTGCTCAAGATGGGACGCCACTCGGGGAGGGGGGGGGGTTGGACCAACCTTGCGACGGCGCTTCCCCGTCCCCACCCCCTGCCCTGACTATTCCGCGCCAGCCCATTCCCCCAGCACGCACCCGTCTCCGTGTCCGACGGCACGCGCCCGAGGAGCCACTGCCTAGACCTCCGAGATGGGATCCGAGTAGATGGGGTTGCAGGACCGATCGCTCCGCATCGCCGATGCATCGGCGATGCGGCTCGATGTGGTGCTCGACGTCGCCGACGCATCGCCGACGTCGAGTTGTCGCTCCACTCCGGG